>BDMB01000014.1:4094544-4694544 GCA_016859785.1 Macrotyloma uniflorum
TACGCTTGCATTCTTCCTTTCTTAAATAGGTGACAGAGCATATCTTTTACATTAATATAATAGATTCTTCAAAATATATAATTAAGAGATTCTTAACCGCTAGTCTATAAAAGATAATAAAATATATTCTTCATTAACATCCCCCCTCAAATTGATGCTGGTAAGTCAACCAGCAACAATTTGCCAACAAGAAACTAATGGCGTTGGCGCCATTAGAACCACCAAGAGAACCACCAAGAGAATCACCAAGAGAACTATCAAAGGGAACCACCAAAGGGAACCACCAAGAGAATCACCAAAGGGAACCACCAAAGGGAACTACCAAAAGGAACCACCAAGAGAACCACCAAGAGAAGAACCACCAAGAGAACCACCAAGAGAAGAATCACCAAGAGAAGAACCACCAAGAGAAGAACCACCAAGAGAAGAACCACCAAGAGAAGAACCACCAAAAGAGAACTACTAAAAGGAACCCCCAAAGGGAACCACCAAAGGGAACCACCAAAAGGAACCCTCAAAGGGAACCACCAAAAGAAACCACCAAAAGGAATTCCCAAAGGGAACCACCAAAAGAGAACTACCAAAAGGAACCCCCAAAGAGAACCATCAAAAGAGAACTACCAAAAGGAACCCCCAAAGGGAACCACCAAAAGAAACCACCAAAAGGAATCCCCAAAGGGAACCACCAAAAGAGAACTACCAAAAGGAACCCCCAAAAGGAACCACCAAAAGGAACCCTCCAAAGGGAACCATCAAAAGAGAACCACCAAAAGGAACCTACCAAAGAGAACCACCAAAAAGGAACCCACCAAAGGGAACCATCAAAAGAGAACTACCAAAAGGAACCATCAAAGGGAACCCACCAAAGAGAACCACCAAAAGAAACCCACCAAAGAGAACCACCAAAAGAAACCCACCAAAAGGAACCCACCAAAGGGAACCACTAAAAGGAACCCACCAAAGGAAACCACTAAAAAGAACCATTAAAAGGAACCACCAAAAGAAACCTCAAAGGAAACCACCAAATGAAACCATCAAAAGGAACCACCAAAAGAAAACGCACCAAATTGCACAGCGGAACAAAACTTCTGGGTTGAATAAGACAAATTTTATTGTCTTACACAACTTTAATCACAAACCTGGCTCTGATACCATGTTAGAATATTAAGACAAAAACAAGCATATTATAATAAGACATGGTTCTCTAGTATAAGAGACAGTACGCTTGCATTCTTCCTTTCTTAAATAGGTGACAGAGCATATCTTTTACATTAATATAATAGATTCTTCAAAATATATAATTAAGAGATTCTTAACCGCTAGTCTATAAAAGATAATAAAATATATTCTTCATAAATGACGTTCAACAGAGCTTTCTCACTTTCCAAAACAAAAACATAGAGAAACTCGGTGATTAGCATTTGGTTACAAACAACTAAAACATAAACACACTAAATAACCTTAAAAATGTTTCAAACACTTAAATCATTCATATTAACTATTACTCCATGGACACCAATGCAAACCTGACAAACTCAATGCTCAAATACTTGCTCAAGATGAAAAACTACAACTGCAATTTGTGCATCTGGACATCTACTTTTTTAACAAATGGGGAATAAGTTCTGATACAACAAGTGAATATTTGGAATTCTTCTAAACACATAATGGTTTCATTAATAAAGAATAGGATGCTAACTAAAAGCAGAAGCTACCTTTGTTGGCCACTAGCATTTTGAATTCAAAGAGTTAATTTATCAACCTTTTCTCATGTTATTAATTTAAGTTTTACACCTACCTAGTATAATTTCTATTTTCCATCACCATACATTTTTCATCTGGCAAACAGCAGCTGAGAAACTCTATTTGTAACTTAATTTAAATACATTCAATCATAACTTATTGTGTATAGGAAGATGTTGTTCTTATAATGGATTGTAAGTGTAAACATGTATGCATTTATAATTGAGACTGCTTTTTAGCATCATATTCTGCAGAGGCAGCATCTTTCTTTATAATTTGTTGTTTATATCTTGAATATATTCGCCATCGCATTTCTAGCAGTACTTTAATAATCACTATCTTATCCTTCTTGTATTCTCCCTTATTCCTCACAAAGTTCATTGTCTTCACCACTGTGGCACCATCAAACTCTTGGTAAGGTTCTCCATCTTTATAAATCTTCTTGATCGTTCTCAAATTTATAATGATAACATGTAACTTTATCACTCTTAAATTAATAATGTTGATATCTGATAATCCTAATTGATATCAAAATTAACATGTTAATATCGTTGTATTCAACATTGGTTCATAACTAAGTTAAAATAGTTAACATTCAATAACTACTCTTTCTATATTAACTGTGAATACCATATAGAATTCATACTAGAACTGATGTAACTTTCATATTATTGTACTAGTAATAAAAATTTGTAATAATTTAAAATTATTTGATGTCGAAAAAATATACACTTCTCTGATTCGTTTGATATCTTTCTCTCTTTCACATCACTAGTGCTATCCCATATTCTTTTTCTCTTCCTTTTCTATTTTTCTCCAAATTCGGATTGAAATTCGCATGACTATATTGGCCTTACACTCTTCTCTATCTATTCTCCCTGCATCCCAACCCTCTCCTCTTTTCTACATCTTTGTACTTGTTCCTCTCACTTGGTTCTCTAAACAAGAAAATGATGACTTATCACACAGAGATTACTGTTACTGCTAATACAACTAGCATCAACAGCGACAATCCTTATGTTTACATTTCCTCTGCTCCCCCTTCCCCTCACAAACGTGAGTGATTTCCAGGAGGTTGTGTTTCTGTAACTAAATTTATTCTTGTTTCATTGATTTTTCCCTCTATGATTTCAGGTTCAAGTGCTATGAATTTAATATATGGTGCAATAAATAACTATGGCAAGAAGGTTCAAGATGCAACTAAACAAGCTGAGGTCATGGTTGACAATATACGTAATCACTGTGAGTTTTCTTCTGCCTACTATCTTTCAGTCCTAAGATGGAAAGATTTGCCTTCTTTGTCTTGGTAATATTTGTTTCTTTTATGAAATATTCGTACACTTGCCCATCATCACTTGGAAGTTGAATACATGATACTTGTTACTTAATCTACACAACCAATAAATAACAAAGGCTTGCCCTCATACTTTTTGCATGCTAAAGCAATCATCAATTTAGTTCACCCTCCCAAGTGGAGTCCTGCTGATGTAACTCTTCTACAAACACCTAAGCCAAATTCTTAGTGAAGTTACAATCTTATAGATCTTGAATAACTCTTATTAAAAACACACAGAGAAGATCCCTTGTTATGCTCTTTGATATTAAATTAGTGGAAACTTCTCAACAAGCAAACGAGAGAAGAAAATAAATAAATAAAAGTAAAATAAATTAAGTTTCTCCCTTTCTTTTCTCTATGAATCCATTTAATTCCTGACTTAATTCTAATCTATTTTGTGTGCCAGTAAGAGTTAGTTCTAAACCAGCTGATGCTGCAATTGCTAAACTTATTCAAGGAACAAAGGTAATTGCATCAGGAGGGCCTGATAAGCTATTTCAGCAAACATTTGGGGTTTTCCCAGGAGAGAAGCTCTTGGAGCCGTATGCTTGCTACGTATCAACAAACTCTGGACCTGTAATTGGAACGCTTTATATATCAACCAAAAGATTAGCATTTTGCAGTGACTATCCACTGTGCCATCATCCATTCTCCCTGCAGCAGCAGCAACAGCATCAATGCATTTATTATAAGGTGCTGTTTAACTCATTACTTTGTTATAATTTCAAGCAGTTCACTTGAATTAGTTTTAGAGGATTGATGTTCACATACCATTCATTATGTTACAAGAAAACAGGCCCCATTTAAGTTAAACTTGAAGATTCATACCAATTTCTTTAACCAAAGTGAGACAAGTGCTAATTAACTTGTATAATTTGAGACCATAAAACAGTGCATTATCTGATTTTGCATCATTACAATAAGAGAAACTCTCTGGTTAGGAGTGCTGATTGTTTGTGTGAAATTGTAGGTAATAATTCAGCTGGATCAGTTGAGCAAAGTCTGTTCTCCCACAAATGGACTGAATCCATCAGAAAAACGCATGCAGGTTATCACAACGGATGGCTATGAGTTAAACTTTATGGGGTTTTTGTCATATGACAAGGCTCTCAAGACAGTAAACGAGGCTCTAAAGCGTTAAGGCAACAACCATTCCTCTGTTCATGTAGTAACATTTCACCTGTGTGCTTAAAGTTACTCTTAGATGTACATGTACTCTTAAGAAAAGGCTCATAACAGACCTTAACATAATCAGCTTACTCTTCGATGAGTTAAAACTTACAAAATAAAACTAAAATAATGCATGTTATACTATTTCACTAGTGTTTTCTGTGCTAATTTCTTTGAAAACTAATTACGATGACTTTAATTTCATCTTTTTTTAATCGTAATATTAGTACGGCTTATTCATAATAATAAAAAATGACTAACACCATAAAAAATTTTATGTACATACAAAGTTAATATTCTCCTTCGAACATAATTTATTTCATATTCAAAATAATATAATTACGATTCGAATCCTAACTTTAATTTTTAGGATGTTTGGAAAATTTTGTTATATTTAAAAAACATATTTATTTAAAAAAACATTTTTGGATTTTTATTCTTTTGCAAATAAAATAAAAAAACCTATCTAATATCATGTAACTTTTAAAAAGTTTAAATAAAAAAAAAAAACATTTTTCTTAACAAAGTTAAAAACAAACATCATAGGTTTAAGCATCTTTACTTTTATATTGGTCAACAAAACAGCAAAGTTTTCAGAAAAATAAATGTGCATTGTTGGAAAATACCATTTTTAAAAGAAATATCACTTTTTATTTCAAAATTTTATTAGGAAGCTTTGGGTTGAAGACTTTTTTAGTTCCAAATAAGTTAATTTTAACAAATGTGAAAAAGTAGGTCAAGTACAATTTGAACAGAGAAGCCATAACAAATTCTAAATTAATGAATTCTTTGAAATAAAAACATTCACCCCAAGTCAAGAGGATTTTAGCAAATTAAGCAGTTGGAAGGAATACTCTAATTAATTTATGAAATCAATTATAAATACATGAAAATGTAAAATCACAACTTCATCTAGTTAGCCGGTAGAGAATGTGCAAATCCTCAGACTTTTGATCATCTAATAGCAGCATAAGAAAAAGGAAGGACTATGCCTACACCCTTCATTTGGATAAGGGCTTGAAATAACTCCAATACAAAGTAAAACAAGTAGCAACACGTACGGCATTGTGCTTATGTTACTAGATTAGGGTTTTTTGCCGTGTTGTTTTGAAAAAGTGTGTCAAACTGCAAGCTCCTAGCTACTTCAAAGAAATGTGCAACAGCTTCTTCAGGTGTGCCAACAAGAACACCATGCCCTAGATTAAGGATGTGCCGTCTGGGCCCCGCACACCTCACAACCCTGACAAATAATTATGATATTAAGAAGTCAAGATAATTCATTGATACAACTCATTTCTCCATTCTCAGTTATCACTATGAAAGACAACTGATATCAGCTTCAGTCACCAAGTCTAATTGAATTACTTCATTATTTTGAAACTATAAGATCAATAACATAGCTAAAGTGCTAAACAATGTGTTTCTTCTGCTTCTTTGTTAGTTGCTGCTGTTATCTTTTTAATTATTTTCAATTCCGCTAAGCAAATATCAGTGGTGGTACAACTCCACATCTAAGACACCGGATCATGAACGGAAAATATACAACCTAGACATCTGTTTGTAACAAAAAGGTCTAAATTGAATGACTATATGCAAGCTTAAAGCTACAGTGAAAGATGCTTCTATGGACAAGTAATGGTTATGCTATGTCTAGTTATATTATATATGCCAAAAAACATATGGAATTACTTCATGAATACCAAAGCACCGAGAAATTACGTCACAAACCTCTGAATTTCTTCAGTCAGGGCAGGAAGAGGGGAGAATAAGTAGGCAGGATCAACATTTCCCTGCACACCTATCCCACTACCCAATCTTCTTCTTCCATCTGCCATATCCACAGTCCAATCTAGCCCTATAACATCAACTCCAGTGTCTTTCATACGCTCCAGAAGGCCACCATTTCCATTTATATAAAGAACAATTGGTACCTCAGGGCATTTTTTCTTGACCAAATTTACAATCTGAAAATTCAGAAAGCAGTACATGACAAAAGCCAAAAAAAAGAGAAAGGTTATATAGTATCCAACCTTGAGTTTATGTATTGTAAAAAGATACTGACAACAATAGTAATCTCAATAAAATATTAAAAAGAAAAAAAAAGTATTTGCATTCTCTGATTTGGATTTTTCTCCCCCAAAGTCAAGAGCATAATATTGAAATCCATTGAGCTTATTCTCAAACATGTTACAATACAAGTATTTTTATTTTTATGTTTTGGCTCAGAAAAATTACAATTAAGAGGTTTAAGTCTGGCCATATTTCTTCAAAGTCAACCAACCAAGAAAAATCAAGGAGGCTTGGAGCAGTATAACTTTAGCCTACCATAAAATCTGCTAATTATTGCAAACCTCAGCAAACTACATATTGTTCTACTCTTTCCAACTAAAGAACTAGGTTAAAGTGAAAGTTGTTATAAGTTAAAACATAAGTGGAGGCTTAATATAACAAGAATCCCAAATCAAAAAGTTTAAAAAATTAAAATACAATTTCATCAGGCAAGAAAAAAATGAGGATACTTTTGCAAGTTACCTCTTTGATATAAGGCTTCGACCAGCGTTCCCACATATCAGGTGGTAGTTGTCCACCCCATGAATCAAATATTTGTATGCAATGAGCCCCGGACTCCACTTGGAAAATAACGTAGTCAGCTATTGCCTGCGTCAAATGAGAAAGCAAAGTCCTCAATACATGTGGAGCAGTGTGGCACATGCTCTTAATGGTTGTATATGTGCGTGTTGTACCCCCTTCCACAATATATGTTGCTATTGTCCAAGGTGCTCCCACAAAACCCAAAACAGCTGCATGACCACCAACCTAGTAAAACAGAATCAGTAAGGGAAACATGATTAGCAGGATGTCCATGACATGAATGAAGTGACACAATTAAATTTTACCTCTTGGCGCAGTATCTTAAGTGATTCTCCAACAAATCTAAGCTTGTCAAGGTCAATTGGATGCAAAGTTTTCAATCCCTCCTCAGAACGAATTGGTGAATGTATAACAGGTCCCCTTAAGTCTTCGATGTCAAAATCAACTCCAAATGCTGGAAGTGGTGTAAGGATGTCCGAGAAGATAATGACTCCATCAGGCCTGAAAGCTTTCCAAGGCTGCAAAGAAATTTCCACAATGAGATCAGTTGTCTCTGATCTCTCTCTGAAGGATGGATATTTCTCAGCAAGCTTTTTGTAAACAGCCATGTACCTTCCTGCCTGTCGCATCATCCATGCCGGAGGACGACCAACAGGATCTCCCCTGGCAGCCTTAACCAAGAGTGGATCTAAATACAATAGAAAAAGAAAAATCATCCCAATCGATTTCTGCCTGTTTGCAGGGACGTGTCTATCACGAGACATAAAATTCAAAGGCAGCAGAGATGCTCATAACACTCTCTTCAACAGGATTGTTTGAATGATACAAGTTCCTCCTCCCTTTTGAAGAATTTACAAATTTGTGAAACTAAGTTACACGGCTTCTAGGCACAAACAAGGTTATAAAGAAAAACAATTTGAAAACTCAATTGTGATAGCAATAACCAAGTTTTTGGGGGTATCTGCTGCAATTGAAGCCGCATCAGCTGCATTTACCCACAATTTTCTACAAAAAAAATCACTACTTAAACAGACTACCGTAATTTAAAACCTTTAGGTACAAATGGCAGCTACGTTTATTCTTCAAAAACATTATTTTCTTTTCCTCTTCATTTCTTCAGTCAAATTTAACAATCCCTACAAATAATTCATTTGATATCCGAATTACCCTTTTCTAGCATCAACAACGAAAAGTGCTTAACAAACAGCATCTAAATAATGGAATTTTGCAGTATGTCACATATATATAAAGCAACTACATTTCGCCTCCAAAACAATAGCCCCAAACACCTCAACTGAAATTGAGCACAATTAACAAAAAATAGAGACGAACCCAGTTCCTGATTTGAGTTGAAAAGACAAAGGGAAGGGAGAAATGGAAGGTACCAGAGGAAGAGGAGGCGGCAGAGCAGGTGAGAGAAAACTTGGAGGGTGGGGGTTTGGGTTTGAAAGGAGGCGAAACCACGTTGAATGCATTAGATTGTGAGAAAAAGGAGGAATATTTCCACCCCAGAACACTGCTTGAAACGAGAAATGCACAAGTTAAATTGAATTTCACTGAAAAAGAGCGTGAGAGAGATATGGGGAAAACCTGTTAATGGAAGTAGCCATTGGAAGGGAGGAAAGACGAGTCCTTTGTTAGTTGTTTTGCTGAGTTTCGTTTTCTTATCTCTCAACTGCGCTTCTTCTTCTTCTCCGGTGGGGACACACACACCAAGGTGAGAGTCACGCGCCAACACACAATTTTGTTCTATATATACATTCGTGACGCATGCATTGTACGTTTATATAAGCAGAAATGAAAAAGTTATCTTTTTCCATAACAAATGCTTTATAATCTTAGTCATTAGCCACCATATATTCACGTAAGAACAATTTATGTAATGAAAAATCTAATTTTTCTTTGTTTAAGAAAATTTGTAGGATCATGGTAATCACATAATTGCAAATCACAGTTCAATGAAATAACGTCACAAAAAACAAATACTCCCTTTCACCCAAATTAAAAATTGTGATTTTTTATTGTAAGATGTAATTATAATGTTTTGTATTAATTAACTTTTAAAATCTATTATTAATTATAAGTACAATTAATGTCTGATATTTTTAAAGTTCTAATTTGCTTTTCATAAAAAAATATCTTGGAAGATTTATTTAGACTATTATTCATACGTATAATAAATAATTAAAATAATACATATATTATTAATGTTTTTTTAAGAAATAAAGAAAATAGGAAACTTGCCTTTATTTATACACGTCAACGTAATATATATTATTGTGGTATTAAGTTATATCAATTATCAATTTCATATAATTTGTCGATCATTCAATTATACCACATCAGCAAATTTCATTAAATTTTTAAGTAAAAATTAATAGAGATATTCAAATCACATAATTAAAAAAAAATTACTTAATCCAAACTAATGCAACTAAAATCACCTAGCTGCAGTACTTAAAGAACTAAAAACACAATTAAATTAAAATAATAATAATAAGAAATAAAAATCAAGTAAATACATTATTTTTTTTTTAAGTGAAACATTATATACCTTAAATATTAATACGGTGTATGTTGTATTGTTTTTTAATATTAGTACTAAATTAATTATTTAATGAAACAAAATGTAAAAGAGAAGTGGAAACGTGGATGGGCCAAGGGCCTAGCCCAAGGCCCAATATGCTCGAACAGAACAAGAAAGTGAAATATTTTTAGTACTATATATACTCTATAGCATCCAATCGATTCACTCGCACAGTGCTCTAACAACAAACTCGCCAGTTTTCTGTTTAACAACTGTCAACTGTCTTGTCAATTTTCTGTTAAGTGGAAATGGAACAAACTAAAGCAGTGGTCTGTTCAGTGGAAATGGAACAAACTAATCCAGTGGTCTGTTCAGCGGAATTGGAACAAGCTGATCCAGTGGTAGGTTCAGGGCAATTGGAACAAACTGATCCAGAGGTAAATAATGCTGTTTTTAAGATCAATTAAAGTATATTTCTTGCATATTTTACGATTGCATGAGTTGATTTTGTGTGGTTTTAACTTTTAATGGCAATGCTAATGTTGGAAATTGTTGAGGTTGATGATTATGTAAAAGGTTTCATCAGAGTCTTAGCTGTTTAATTATTTCACTTTTTTTAAGGAAGAAAGAAAAAATGCATGAAGAAATTATGGATACATAGTGATGGTGGAAAGTTAAATGTTTTGGCATGTTTCTGATGCTAACTCTCTTTCTGTAGATGTCGGTGAAGAAAGGTGAGAATCCAGATGAAACTGTCCCTGAAATGAGTTTAGAAAATGAGGGAGAAGTAGTTAAGGTGAGAAACTTCGGTTTCAAATTATTTACACTTTTTTTCGTTTTTCTCCATTTTGAATTCGTATCATGTAACAAGGTGCATCTTTCTGGGTTATTAAGGATTCGTTTGGTACAAAGGTTTGGTTTCGTATAAATGCGAAAGCGTCGTTTTAACTTTTCGTGTATATATACATGAAGAAAAGAGGCGCGCAAAGTGTTATCAATCAATTATGTATGAATGTTATGTATTATGTCGTAACATTTTATTAACATTAATAGTACTTTATTATGTCATCTAAATTTTTTATTAATATTTATATTTATTGTGTTATAATAATAATAAATAAATAATAATATTAAAATAATAATTAATAAATAATATTTATCTTATTTTCCATTCATTTTTATTGTTTTTCATTTAATCAAATAACTTAATTTTCTAATATTTTTACTTTCTTTCTTTTCATTTCTTTATATTTCGTCTTCTCCACCGAACAAATTTTCTGGTATAGTGCTGTCACCTAATTAATTATTTTAATGATGAATTTTTGTTATATGATAATCTATGTAAAACCTAAGATCTTTTTTAACCTGGTTGAAATTATAAAAGCATTTACGGAATTGTAGAAAAATAGTTACAAGATTGGCATTAGTGGAATGACACCCTGGGGCAAAACTACAAGCAATGTAACTGGGTGTTTTCCTTCAAAACCTCACCATTTTCTTCTCTTTACACATAGTGCGAAAATTTCTTGACCATGATCATAAATGCATTACTAGATCAAATATAACGAGCTAGATTTTAAGGGGTAGCTTGTTAACATTTTAAACGACGAAAGTCATTCCTACTTCATGGCTACCATCGCTGTTTCTTCAATTTTGTGGAAGTTGGAATAGTTTAGTTTGTTACTACTTACTAATGAAAATTAAATGTAGGCATCTGATGAATCTCTGGTTCCTGATTCTAAATGGGAAATCGAAAAGCCCAATGCTGTCCCTGCTACGTCTTCAGGATGGGCTCCCTTTCCTGACACGAAATCATCTTCTGGCACTGATACTATATCAGAAGAAGATAAAGCAACTATGGCAGTGTTGAAATTGCAGCGCAAAGCATTAGAAGCTTGTAAGAAGTTCTTAGTTCGCAATGCTGGTTCTGACAGCGATGAAGATGAAACCGATGAGGAGGAGCAAGATGAGTGGCTAGAGAATTTTGATATTAAAGAAAGTAAGGAGTATGAGTTCTTTGAAAAAGTGTTTGCCGAAGATGATGACTTGAGGAAATATTATGAGAACAATCGTCAGGGAGGAGATTTCTATTGCTTGGTTTGTGGAGGTATAGGGAAGAAGCTATGGAAGAGGTTTAAGCATTGTATGGCACTAATTCATCACTCCACTGGCGTTAAAAAGACAACAAAGAAGCGAGCTCACAGGGCCTATGCACAAGTGATCTGCAAAGTTGCTGGTTGCGACGTTGATAAATTGCCATCTATTAAGTGGAAGGATTTGGATTCCTCCTCCGAAGCTTCAAGGAAGCTTTTGGTGAGCATTTCGAATTAATATATCTGTATATTTTATTTTGAGTCTTTAAATACAATATTAATGGTTATTTTATTCTTACAGGCTGAATCCAAAAGTCCTGCTTAATGTTTTTGAGCTAAAATAAAGCATATTCGATGCATATTTTTGTGATTGCATATGTTGCTTTTGCATGATTTATTAAATTTGAAATATAACGCTGATGGTATGAAAGGTGCTTATAAACTTGATCAAAGGGAACTAGTAAAATGGTTTCCTGAGAATGTTAGCAAGGTTAATTATTTTTATGTATCAATTCTGCCTTTTTAAGGAAGAGAAAAAGAAGAGATTGAAAGAAATTATGAATACACAGAGGTCTCAGAAAGAAATTATTCTGGCATGGTTCTGATGATTGAAATTCTCTTTCAGCAGGATAATCTAGATGAAAAGGTCTCAGAATCGAGTTCGGAAAATGCAGGAGAAATAGTTAAGGTGAGACAACTGCAGTCTATCTCTAATTTTGACTGCTAAATAGAAGCATGCACCTTTACTCTTATTGTTTTTCTACATTTTGAGTTCCTCACATGTGTATCTTTCTAGGTTATATTCATGGTTATCGTGTCATTTAGGGAAAATTTTCTGCTTTGATACCCTAAGCTAATTGATATATTTTGAGAAAAAAATTGTCTTTGATAAGATAATCTATATAAAAACATAAGGCCTTTCTTCTTTAGGTTGAAATATAAAATCATTTTTGTAATAGTACATAAATAATTAATTAAGATACACAGGAATGCATTGATTCCTGAGGCAAAGATGTAACTTAGTGCTCCTTCAAAAGTTGATGTTTATTTCACCATAAACATAGTGCGAAATTTTCTTGTTAGTTTGTTACTACTTACTAATGAAAATTAAATGTAGGCATCTGATGAGTCTCTGGCTGCTGATGATAAATCAGTAAGCAAAAGCCCCAATGCTGCCATTTCTGCTACGTCTTCGGGATCGCCTCCCTCTGATGACATCAAATCATCTTTTCTATCAGCAGAAGACCAAGCAACTGTGGCAGTACTGCAACTGCAGCACAAAGCATTAGAATCTTGCCAGAAGTTTTTAGTTGATGATACTGGTTTTGGCTGTGACGACAATGGCAAAGATGATATCAGTTCTGGTGGTGAAGATGAGAAGGAAGATGAGTTGAAAGATAATCATGATTCTAAAGAATGTAAGGAGTATAAGTTCTTTGAAAAGGTGTTTGCAGAAGATGATGACTTGAGGAAATATTATGAGAACAATCGTATGGATGGAGATTTTTATTGTTTGGTTTGTGGAGATATACGGAAGAGATTTAAGGATAGCTTTGCACTGATTCATCACTCCACTTGCATACTTAAAACAAAAAGTAGGCGAGCTCACAGGGCCTATGCACAAGTCATCTGCAAAGTTTTTGGTTGGGACATTGAACAATTGCCAGATTTTGTGTTAAAGGGTTCGGATTCCTCCTTGGCAGGTTCAAAGAAGCTTTTGGTGAGAAACCTTGTTGATATATCTGTATTCTCTATTTTGATTCTATAAATACATTCTCAATGCTTACTGCTGAGTTTATTTTTACAGGTTAAACCCAAAAAAACTGCTGTGGGTTGCATTGATGATTCAAATGTAAGTATCTTACGTGAAATTTTATCTGGCCTGTGTTATTTGGTTTGAATATTATATTTCTTTAAATATATACTGACTAGGTTAAGTTGTTTTCACAGGCTGAACCTGATAATTCTACTGATAATCGTGTTGAGGATTAGGATGCTCTTCATCAAAGTGTAGGCTGTGTGAATAGCGTTTTTTGTTAGTGTAGTTTGTTGAAAGGCCTATGGAACTTCTTGATGATGTACTTGTGACTGGTTTCTAACATTTTCTTGTGAATTTTCCCTGCACTTGCGGATACTTTTGTAAATCCTTCAACTACAAATCTCACTCAAAAAATATGATGCTAACTTGCAAGTAGTTGATTCGCATATGGGCGTGTTCTTTTTCTAGAATTGTATGTTTGTTTTCAATGCACAAGTCTCGCTGAATATGGATAATTGCAATGGATTATATCGTGTGTCTAAACTATTTTTAGAATTATGAAAACCAATTATAAACTTTTCAATACATTTTATTATTGGCCGAAATGAATTCAAAATTTAAATTGTATATAAATACACTTATTCATAATTTTATAACTTTAATAAATCTTATTTAACAAAGCAGTGTGTTTGAGAATGTCAGCATTTTTCGAGTAAAGTATGTCGGAGTATGTTCGACACATAAATAAATTAATTTCTTTCTTATGTAATTAATTAGCTTGTAAATCTATGATTAAGTTAATCTAAATTATTTAGACTATGAATTAAACAAAATAGATAAAAAAAAATACGTATATTTCTTTTACTCGAATTTTTTTCTAATTTTTAATTATAAATAATTAGTTAATGACTTAGCCTAACCATTTACTTCATTTAAAATAATCATACAGTATTTTTGAAAATTGAACTCCAACATGATAATTAATTATTTTTTTAAAATACTATTATATAAAGAAATTTTTTTATACTGTTTTTAATGTCATTATTATAAGATTATTTTTTTATTTATCAATTAAAAATAATTAATTAATTAGTCAGCGTAACCATTCAGTATAACTACCCATTTTTTTTTCAAAATCAAAGCCTAACATGAAAATTAACTCTCTTTTTTTTAATAATAGTAATAATATATATATATAAATAAAATTATTAAAATAAGATAATATTAAAATATAATTTTAATCCTTAAATATTATATTTAAAAGATTAAAAATAATTTTAATAAAATTTATTTTATTCTCTTAAATTTGATATCTAAATATTAAAATCATGTTTTTTTTATTTTAAAATATTACTTTTTAAAAATTAAAATCAAAATAAATTTTAAAGACTGAAAATATAATTAAACCTTCAAAAAATCACTTAATACTTGTTCAACTAAAATCGACTAGTTATAGTATTTAAAGAACTAAAAATGCACTTTAATTAAAATAATAATAAGAAATAAAAAATCAAGTAAATACATTATTTATTAAGTGAAACATTGATATCTTAAATATTAACATGGGCGTATGTTGTATTTTTGTCGAATATTAGTCATAATTTAATTATTTAATGAAACAAAATGTAAAAGAGAAATGGGAACATGGATGGGCCAAGTGGGCCTAGGCCAAGGCCCAAATACTCGAGACAAAAGAAAGAGTGTAATTTTTCTATCCGGAAGTTTCACTTTCACAGCGTCTGAACAACTTGCTCCCCTATTTTTCTGTTCAGTGGAAATGGAAGAATCTAAAGCAGAGGTAAATAATAGTGTTTAAAGTTTCGTTGAAGCATATTTGTTGCATATTTTGTGATTGCTTATTTTATTTATCAATTCCACTTTTCTTAAGAGAGAAAGAAAAATGCATGAAAGAAATTATGGATACTTAGTGATGGGGAAAAGTTAAAATGTTTTGGCATGGTTCTGATGCTAACTCTCTTTCTGTAGACGTCGGTGAAGAAAGGTGAGAATCCAGATGAAACGGTCGCCGAAATGAGTTTGGAAAATGAGGGAGAAGTAGTTAAGGTGAGAAACTGCTGTTTCAGATTATTTACAGTTTTTTTCGTTTTTCTCCATTTTGAATTCCTACCATGTAGCCAGGTGTATCTTTCTGGGTTATATATTGAGGTTCATAATGTTATTTAGGGTTCGTTATGAAGTGTTGGTTTGGTATGAAATGCAAAAGCATCGTTTTAACTTTCCATGTATATACATGAAGAGAAGAGATGCGGAACGTATTGTTAATAAGTTATGAGCCTATGTATGTTATATTATATCGTAATATTTTGTTAATAAATAATATTACTTGATGTCATCTAAATATTTTATTAATATTTATGTTTATTTAAACAATAAATACTTAAAAATAATATTAAAATCATTATTAATAAAATTGTTGATAATAAATCATTTTTATCCTACTTTCCATTCATTTCTATTCTCTTTCATTTAATCAACAACCTTACTTTCCAACTGTTTTTACTTTCTTCCTCTTCATTTTTTTTCCAATTATTCACTTTTTCATTTTCTCCACCAAACAAATTTTCTGCATTAGTTCTGTCACCTAATTAATTATTTTGATGATGAATTTTTGTCATATGATAATCTATGTGAAACATAAGGTCTTTCTTCTCCTGGTTGAAATTATAAAAGCATTTATGGAATTGTAGAAAAATAGTTACAAGATTTGCATTTGTGGATTGGCACCCTGTGGTAGGCTGCACTTTCTTCAATTTTGTGGAAGTTGGAATAAAAAGGAGTTTAATACTGGGTGCTAGCATATCCCAACTCCTACATATGTTTGCTTCCTGTTAGTTTAGTTTGTTACTACGTCCTAATGAAAATTAAATGTAGGCATCTCATGAATCTCTGGTTCCTGATCCCAAATGGGTATGCAAAAGCCCCAATGCTGTCATCACTGCTACGTCTTCAGGATGGGGTTCCTTTATTGACAAGAAATCATCTTCTAGCACTTATCCTCTATCAGCAGAAGAGCAAGCAACTATGGCAGTGTTGAAATTGCAGCACAAAGCATTAGAAGCTTGTAAAAAGTTCTTAGTTCGCAATTCTGGTTCTGACAGCGATGAAGATGATACCGATGATGAAGATGAGTTGGTAGAAAATTTTGATCTTAAAGAATGTGAGGAGTATAAGTTCTTTGAGAAAGTGTTTGCCGAAGATGGTGTCTTGAGGAGATATTATGAGAACAATCGTAAGAAAGGAGATTTCTATTGCTTGGTTTGTGGAGGTATAGGGAAGAAGTTATGGAAGAGATTTAAGGATTGTACTACACTAATTCATCACTCCACTGACATTCTAAGGACAAGAAGGAAGCGAGCTCACAGGGCCTATGCACATGTGGTCAGCAATGTTGTTGGTTGTGACATTGATCAGTTGCCAGCTATTGCGTGGAAGGATTTGTGTTCCTCCTACGAAGGTTCAAGGAAGGTTTTGGTGAGCATTCCTAATTAATATACCTGTATATTTTATTGAGTCTTTAAATACAATGTTAATGGTTTGGTTACTAGGCTGATTTTATTTTTACAGGCTGGACCCAAAAGTTCTGCGTAATGCTTTTGAGTTAAAATAAAGTATAATTGTTGCGTATTTTTGTTATTGCATATGTTGCTTTTGCATGGTTTATTAAATTTGAAATATAACGCGATGGTATGAAAGGTGCTTATAAACTTCTTGAGCCAAGGAGCTTCTAAAATGGTTTCGTTAGAATGTCAGCTAGGTTAATTATTTTTATTAAGGAAGAGAAAAAGAAAAGCTTGAAAAAAATTATGAGTACATAGTGATATGAATAGATTAAATTATTTTGGCATGGTTCTGATGATGCAACTTCTCTTTCCGCAGGGTTTTGAGAAGGAAGGTGGTAATCTAGATGAAAAGATCTCAGTAGAACCAAGTTCAGAAAATGGAGGAGAAATAGTTAAGGTGAGACAAACTGCAGTCTA
Source organism: Macrotyloma uniflorum (assembly GCA_016859785.1). NCBI lineage: Eukaryota > Viridiplantae > Streptophyta > Magnoliopsida > Fabales > Fabaceae > Macrotyloma > Macrotyloma uniflorum. Next base: position 4,111,763 of record BDMB01000014.1, read on the forward strand.
CTATAATTTTGAATGCTAAATAGAAGCATGCACCTTTACTCTTTTGTTTTTCTCCATTTTGAATTCCTCATATGTGTATCTTTCTAGGTTATATTCATAATCATCGTGTTATTTAGGGAAAAATTGATGCTTTAATACCGTAAGCTAATTTATATTTTTTGAAAATAAATTTGTTTATTGTTAATATAATCTATTTAAAAATATAAGGTCTTTCTCTTTAGATTGAAATTATAAAATCATTTATGTAATACTGTACATAAATAATTACTAAGATACGCAGGAATGCATTGATCCCTGAGGCAAAGATGTAACTTAGTGCTCCTTCAAAAGTTTATGTTTATTCCACCATTCACTATTATAAACATAGTGCGAAATTTTCTTATTAGTTTGTTACTACTTACTAATGAAAATTAAATGTAGGCGTCTGATGAAACTCTGGTTACCGATGTGAAATGGGTATGCAAAAGCCCCAATGCTGGCATCTCTGCTACGTCTTCAGGATGGCCTGCCTTTGATGACGTCAAATCATCTTCTCTCTCTTATTCTCTATCAGCAGAAGAGCAAGCAACTGTGGTAGTGCTGCAACTGCAGCAAAAAGCACTACAATCTTGCCAGAAGTTCTTAGTCGGCGATACTGGTTCTGACAGTGACGAAGATGGCAAAGACGATATTAGTTCTGATAGTGAAGATGAGGAGAAGGAAGATGAGTTGGTAGATAATCATGATTCTAAAGAATGTAAGGAGTACAAGTTCTTTGAGAAGGTGTTTGCAGAAGATGATGACTTGAGGAAATATTATGAGAACAATCACAGGAATGGAGATTTTTATTGTTTGGTATGTGGAGGTATACGAAAGAAGGTATGGAAGAGGTTTAAGGATGGCATTGCTCTGATTCAGCACTCCACTTCCATACTTAGAACAAAAAGGAGGCGTGCTCACAGGGCCTATGCACAGGTCATCTGCAAAGTTGTTGGTTGGGATATTGATCAATTGCCAGCTATTGTGTTAAAGGATTTGGATTCCTCCTTGGCAGGTTCAAAGAAGCTTTTGGTGAGAAATCCGTGCTGATATATGTATTCTCTATTTTGAGTCTATAATTACATTGTCAATGCTTACTGGGCTGAGCTTTTTTTTACAGGTTGAACCCAAACAACCTGCTGCGGGTTGTATTGATGATTCAAATGTAAGTATCGTATGTGAAATGTTATCTGCCCTGTTTTATTTGGTTTAATATTATATTTCTTTAAATATATACTGACTAGGTTAAGTTGTTTTCACAGGCTGAACCTGATAATTCTACAGATAATCGTCTTGATGATTAGGATGATGCTCTTCATAAAAGTATAGGCTGCGTGAATAGCATTTTGTTAATATGGTTTGTTGAAAGGCCTGTGGAACTTCTTGATGATGTGCCTTGTGACTAGATTTTAACCAATGTCTGGTGAATTTCCGCTGCACTTGCGGATAGTTTTGTAAATCCTTCAACCAGAAATCTCGCTGAAAAAATATGATGCTAACTTGCAAGTAGTTGGTTCACATATGGTCGTGTTCTTTTTCTAGAATACGTTTATTTTGAATGCAAAAGTCTCGCTGAATATGGGTAATTTATGACCAATTATAAACTTTTTAATACATTTTATTATTGGCCGAAATGTATTCAAAATTTTGAATTGTTTCTAAGTTGATAAATAGACTAATTCATAATTTTATAACTTACAATAAATTTGATCTAACAATGCAGTGAGTTTGAGAATGTTAGCATTTTTCGTGTAAAAGAAGTCGGCGCTTGTGAGTTTATTTAATGTGTTCCAGCTTTATTTTTCTATAAAAGGAACTTATTCGTTTTTAAAAAATTGTTTTTGTTTTATTTAATTAAAAAAGTAGTTTTTATATAATGGATGATTTATCAAATCCTCAAGTAGGCTTCATCTTAGTCATGTTTCTTCAAAAATAATTTTCAAATAAAATTACATTAGATCAATCTACCTACAAACATGAAGTGAAGTGTTGAAGAAACTTATATACAATTTTTTTTTTCGGATTAGTAGAGGGCATATGCCCTCATTGAGAGGAAGAGATTTTTCTTTTTTGACTGAACCTTATGAGAAAGAGAGAAAAACATAGGATTTTTTTTATTAATTTTAGAGTTTTTTTTTTTCATTATATAGAGTTAATAGATTTCTTTTAGTTAATGATGTATTATGAAATTAATTTCTACTTATTTTTAATACAAAAAATAATAAATATAAAAATTAGATAAGTAGTGTTTTAGGATATGTTATGTTATTTAAAAATTCATCATTTATCATTTTTCACAAATCTTTTCCAATATATAACTTTAAAAAAAATAATTAAAATTTGAAAGATATAAAAGTCTTAAAATATTTTATTTCATAATTGCTCTACGATTCTCATCTATAATTATCAGAATCTCATCGCTAAGTTGAGATATGTAAACATAGATCTGTGAATAATTGGTATAAATAAAGATATCACAAGTGAAGATATTTTTGTAATACTTTTTAACTTTCTATTACTTCGTAATAATTTTTCCTATTCCTTCGAAAAAGGATTCTCAAACAATTAAATAATAATCATATATCACTAGAAATCACCATAAATAACTTTCTCCGACTTTTTTAAAATTCAAATTCAACATTAAATTATTATTATTAATGTCAATTACAAAACTCTAGAAAAATTTCATATTATAAAAAAAATTAATCTCTATTTCACTGCATGTAAACAATTTTATCTAATTTTATTATTGTTCATAATATATTTTTAAAATATGACTAAATGTTTACTAAAACAATACATGGACTTTTTTGTTGATGAGCTGACCGAATAACCTTGTGGACTTTTTTGCATTGTCACCCCCAATCCACATTTCAATACAAAGACCAATTAAAAGTCTCATTTAAATAGACATGTTTTTAAGACAAATAAATCTTGAAACTATCACTTCAGCATGAAATGGATTCAATGCACTCATATTTTCACACATTCACACATTCAATATATTCACAACCATTCAATGAAAATTGGATGCCAGAAACCTTGCATGACAAATGGTGAACTGGTGAATGAGTGAAATGGTGAATGCAGAGAATCCAGATCCCACCTGAGAATCCTACAAGTCTAACCCCTTTGAGGAACTATCATAAGAGGAGGGGGAAACTATCATTCAAGAGTGTAGGTGGCTGTACAAGCACTACTATGTTAATTAATACTAGATAGAGTTTATATTAATGATCTCAGTAAAAGCAAAATTCTTGCTGTCATGAGCATGTGTGGCTACAATGCCATTAAATCAAACAATTAATAAGGCCTTCAATTTCTGTGATTCACCTTCATCTTTTACTTGTGTTGACTTCATCTTGAGCTAAACGTTGAAAGAACCTGAACTGGACAGAACAACTGCAGAGTTTTCCAATGGATGATGGGATCATTAATAGCCCTTGTTTCCACGAATCCTAGCTCTCATGTCAACCTGATAAGAGTGTCCAAAAGGGCTGATTAATTTTTAATATCATACTGAAGCTTACACATGAACATAAAATTATTCATCATCTTAATCAACTCAACTATATACATTTTTTCCCATAGGTTCTCCCAGCTTTACTATTTACATCATTTGCAATGAAGATGGCCAAATGGACCGTTAAACATATCTGAGTCAATTGTTATGACTTATTTGCAAACCAATTTTAGTAGAAGTACAGAGATCATGAAGGCCTTAATAAATACATAATGAACTTAAAGCATGTGAGCATTACTACTAACAAATACAACTCTTCTTCAGAACAACCTAGCTGAATTCCTTTTCCAAATAGAATAATACCTGGTTTTGTTGTTACTTATATTAGTTTCAAAATCAACACCAATCATGTACAATCACCGAAGTAATAATGCTTTAAAATCATTAGGCATCAAAAAGAATATGTTAACATTTCAAGATTATCGATAAAGTCGCGCAAGAGATCATAAAAAGACACAAGTGACCATATCCTATAGACTGGCATTGCTTGCTCACGAAACCTTGTCAACACTAACACAGTCAAGTAAAAAGCCCCATGCTCACGACTACTCCAAACTTTCGTACTTGAGGGGACATCATTAATCATGAATACAGCAACTAGTTATAAAGAGGATTTCAGCAAATTCCCTTGCCCACCAGAGAAAAACTATCATCCTTCAGTTATAGAAGTAAATACAGTTTCTTGGCCCCAAGTTTAATTTCATTTGATTTTTTAATTCATTTTGCCTAGTAAACCCAAATAATATCTCAATCCTATCACTCTGAATAATATTTTCAAAAAAGCCCTTGGGCCTAGATTAACCTTCCTTCCTCCACTTTCCAACTCCATACTCGCAACCACATATCAGTTACTGACATCTCTTCATGCAATATTCTGTGGTGCTATAGTTCACAAATTAGCAACCAGATAATTTGGTTGAACTCCATTTACATGCTGTAAATTACATCACACGCATGTACCCACAAAAAAAATAAAAAATAAAAAATCTACATAGAAGATGATGATAGCAACACCTAGAGTTTAAATATCAGTCCAAAACATAAAGGACTTTTGGGGTTCCCGTGACTGCAAACAAGATTTGTCTGCAATTTTCAGCAATGTCTAGGATAGTGAGGAAACCTAAACCATGACTGCAATTTAAAACCTTGCCAACATCCAATCATGAAATATTCAACAATAGTTTCAAATTTGGTCAACTTCAATTCATAGCTTCAAGCTTACAGTAAATCTAGCACTAGCAGCAAAACAATTTCTTAGAAAATAAACATCCCAAAACAAAATGAAATGGCATCTGTATGCATTCGAAATCAGTACGACACAGAAGGTAACATGATCAGAACAAGGGGTAAAGACTTGCCTGGCCTCTCTTGCAATTGAAATAGGTTTCCCTGAGTCCCACACACTCACTGGGTATACATGGACTCTTCTCTCCGACACATTCCCTATATGATCTCTTCTCAACCTATTCTCCAATACACATACACACCCATTCATCATCACAACATTCAACATTAATCATTATTGCACAAATCACACAATTTTTTTAAAAATCCAACATAACAAATCATGAAAACCAAACCTTAACACAATCAGATTCGCTGAGACACTTGACTAGCTCCGTCGCCAACCCTTTGCAAGACTTGGACATCGTCCCTCACCCACTTCTCTTCACAGAAAACAAGTTAACAAAGTTTGAATTTCAAGGATTTAAAGGGACAGAGGTTAGCTTAGACAACCTTTTTCGCGTAGAAAACAACGAACTTTTCCTACATCTTCATTTCTAGCAGGAGATTCCCCAAAACCCCGGATGATTTTTTTTTTTCAGATTTTTTTTGGGCTTAGGGTTTTGCTCCATGCAAAAACGCTCTGTACAAATGTCAACCCGATTGGGAGAATAATATTCAGATCCAATTTCAGAATTTGATTTTTTTAAATTATATTAATTAAAAATAATGATTAAAATTAATTTTATATTTTAATTAAAAAATAATGATTAAAATTAATTTTATATTTATATGTTAATTAAAAAATAATTATTAAAATTAATTTTATATTTTTATATGTTGTAATTTATTTTTTTCAAAGTTAATATTATCATAGTAAATATCAAAGTAAAGACACTTTTTTTATAGTGCTGGATGATGAGAAAAGAAGCATCACATGCATTTAAAAAAAAATGTCATTCACGAACACGTCGTTTATTGTAATCAAATTGGATTCAAATCTTTTAAGATTTCAAAATTCAGATTTTGAAAAAGAAAAAATCTCTATTAATAGAATTAAAAAATACTAAAAAAATAACTAGTTAGGTTCCAACGAAAATTAAAACTATAATTCAGCTAATGTATAAATTTCAATCACTAGCTCACTCTGTCACTGGTATCACAAACAACAAAGAAATGAGAACTTAGAATTAATTTCAATTATTGAATTGAGACTCAAAACTCCTCAAACCATATCCGGTAAGACTTTGTTATCAAATATTAAAAAGAAAAAAAAAACATTTTGTTATCAAATTAATAATGTTTCGAACTAATATGTTTAAAAATATGAGAACCGAACATCATGGGGGCATGTATTAGATAGATTAATCTGTTAGCACTTTTCTAGAACCACTAATATGTTTGAAAATGTCAAAACTGAACATCATGATGTGTCATTCCCTTGTATATTTGCATGTAAACCTCAAATTAGAACTCACTCAGAGCAATTCAGTTTATTTCTCGGTTTCATGTCAGCAGCACCTAATTCCTTGTTTTCTGAAGGAATTTTCTGCTACACATTTTATTTGGAAACTAAACATATCAATTTTGTGATGAACCTTTTTTCCCTGATAAATTAAGTTTGTGCAACCATGTGATGTCCTCAAGGATTGTATCTTGAGTCAAAGTTCAAAAGGTTTGGGAACTAAATTTGGCAAAAAAAAGTTATAAATAAATAAATCTTGTGATGATAGCTCAGAGAAGCTTGAACCAAACTGTTAACAGACATTTGGTTGGGTAATCTGTAATGTGTTTCCTGTTGTTCTTTAATTTCTTATTTTTTGGAAGGAATATTTTGAATTTTGTTTTTATGAAAGAAAGGAATATTTATGGTCATTTACCAATGAAGTTATTGATGCAAAATTGGTCTGGTTCCATTGATTTAGAAAAGAATTCACTATTATTATTTCATGAAAACATACATATCTACTAATTAAGGATAATCATTTTAATTGTGATTTGACACAAATTGAAATATGAAACCTTGACCATCACACTACCTTAAATTTTAAAAGTAATGATGTGACAACAAACGTAAAATTTAATTTACCAAATTCGCAAAGCAAATTATCAATTAAAAAAAATGTGCTAAACAGATATGTTCACCAGAAAAGATTAAGTATAAAGAAAAACAAGATTTATTCTAGTTTTGTTCTGTTATTTCAAAACCTAACATATCAAACGAAAAAAAACCGCAGCAAATTTTTGGGATGCTCTTAACAGATTGTTAAATAAGTCTTTGTATAAAACATCTAAGATAGTATTTTATTAAAATTTAATAAAATCAATCAATCACATTTTAATGTTATTTTCATTAACGATATATAAACGGCTAAAGAGTGATAATCATTCGAAATGATAGAACATTATGTGATGATAAATAATTATTAATGACAAAAGATGAAGTACCTAATGAAATAAGGTGAACATCCACCAACCGTTGTAGTACAATGGAATCGTGTTGCAATCAAATCAGAAGACAGCAAATATGCGAGTAAGGTACCTAAGAAATTGAACCCGACAAAACATTTGCTTCTAAATGTCACTCTTTATCTCTCTTTTGTGAGATATTTTGTTAAATGGATTTTCTTCATTAATTGGAATCACCTTCATATTTAAATGGTGGGACCTGACCTTACAATTACTTTTCACTTAAGCAAGGGAATGGCCCCAATCAGAAAAAAGGTTACTAGAAGAGAATAAATGGTACAAGGACGATTCACACATCATTTATGCCTCGACCAACCCATTATCCATTGTCATTCATAAAGCAGATGATGTTCCTTCAGCTTCAATCATGAGATTTTTCTGCACAAAAGGTAAACCATTTTGTCCAGTGTTCTGTTCAACATATCTTAAAATTATAATTTCTTACCAACTTAAGATTTTTTTAAAAAATATTTTCTACGTATATTAGAATGCACTAAGACTTTATAAATAGTTAAGCGTAGTTTAATGAATGGACACTATATGTGTAAAAACTTTTACAGTTAATTAATTAAAGATTATAATATTATTATTTTTGTCAAAAAACTTAGCTTTCGTAATAATGCATTATTTTACTCCTTCAGTACGTAAGATATTTTCTCTAATAAATATGCATATGTTTCTACAATTAACTAATATAAAACAACTACATTATTTACTAGTTTAGACTACAGAACTTATATATGCTCATATGAAACATCTTTTCTGTCTAGAACAATCCACATGCTATTCAACTTTATGGCTGGTCCAGAATAATCCACACCTAAGCACAAGGTACCGGATACCAAGAAGAAAAAATGCTATAGGACGTGTATTACATTGGTGTGACGTGTATATGTCAACAACAGAAATTAAATATTGTTTCCTACCACCTTTAGTCTAATCTGTTTCACCAGAAAAATAGAATCACAAGCTGAGTGCGTGGTCCTTAGGTAAGCAAAAGAAACTGAACTTAGAAAAGTGCCAGAACATGTATTCACTAACGTGAATTAAAATAAAATTTATGGACAATCCGCATGAATAGGGTAATATATTTGATCATGGAAGATGTCATGTCCTATTGATGATATAACATTTACAAACAACAAGCTTCCTGCAATCAAATTTGTAGACTCAAAGCCGAGTAAAAAATAACTATTCACTTAAACAACCATTTCCACGGAATAAATAAGCAGTGACACCAAAATTATATTACTCACAAGCAAGTTTAGTGCCAAAGCTAGTTAAGCAAATGGCAAAAGCCTGGAAAGCAGATAATGGCTGTCTATAATCCATCGTGAAAGTATCATCCCCTACTTTACCGAACTGGAGGAGAACTGTTTCCTCGTCTCCTTTCCCTCCTGGTTGGCTTTGGTCCACCGTTGCAACCAACTGAAAGTTCTTCACTGAGGCCACTGTCACACGACCATGGAAATTCAAGCACCAGCATTGCAAATGCTCATGCCACCTTGGAGCTTTATTCTTCAAGATTGTGTAGCCAGAAGCAGCGTGATCTTTATCGAGCATCTTATGGCCATCAAGAGATGGGCTATCTGAACTTTCACCAGTAGGTGTAACAGTAGTCACAGGACACTTCAATGAGCAAACCATTCTCCTTGGCCCTCTTGATTTTAACAGGTTGAACTTGTAGGAGACCTGCCCCACCTCAAAGTTACCTGCAGGAACTTGCGGGCTTATCTGCTTGCTTGCAAACCGTCGACTGGCCCTGCCACTTGATGGTTTTGCACCACTATGGGGTGGCTGGCTGTCATAAATTGTGAAGTTGGTGCCAAGAAAATCCGAGCTGTGAAAAGATTTCAGTAACAAGTTGTCAATGGTAGAGAAACTTGAGAAGCATCAAAAGAATTGACCAGCATTAACATTAAATGTTTTCGGTTTTTGAGGACTCTGAGGGTTTAAAGGATCAATGCACAGTACTGTAATACAAGAAAAAAACTGTAAATCAAGACCAGCTCCAATAGTAACAAAATTTTTGAACCAGTTTCTCCTGGATACCTTTTACTAAAGTTTCAGTGCAAACAAAGGCAAAAAAGGAAAGTTCATTTGTTAACTAGTTTTTTTAATACTTTTACAGCTTGATAAATGGAAAACACAAAACTGTAACTCATTTGATAGTTTCATGATCGAGCCAGAAAAAAATTCTAGTCCTCACAAACTAAATCACAATGGAGAAAATAAAAAAGGTTACATTTCACAGCACATGTAGTTCTAAGCTAAAGCATTTTGAAAACAATAAATGTCTGTGTCCATAATAAAGGCTAATAATGGTAGTATCTTAAAAATACTAGATGTCTAAACTTCATTCAACTAGAACAAAGGAGAAATATACTTTTTCATTTCTTAAGATAGAAAGTTTTACCTTAACTTTCCAACATAAGCATTGCTTCCTTGGGATAAATCATCAGCATCGAGTGAAATTATATACTCAGTATGGGTACCACACCTATATCTCCTAGCTGCTAGCAGAAACTTCCCTTTATCTGTGAATGCTGGCAATGGGTAGGGGAGAAAAGAGGGAACAAAAGAGGCATAAATTTCAAGCACGTCCAAGAAAAGTAAAAGGAGAAACCAAAATCAGTGGATTATCATCAAGATTTATTTCTTACAGTACTGATAAAAATAATCCTCAGACAATCATCATTTGAAAGTTCACTCATGGCTGTAATAAACTACTCTACAAAATACGTTGATTTACAACACCTCAAAAATCATAATATTATTAGTTTACTAACGTTTCAAAAGTCTCACAGGTCATTCAACGAATTAAAGTTTCCAAATTTCACCTCCACCAAACACATTATTACAGTAAACAACGTAGGCACCAGTAATTGGTCAATATTCTATTTCGTTTCACCCCAGAACTGCTCCAACAAAGGTATCTCCTCTATATTACATGTGATGTGCAAGACAAAAGCAGAGCATAAAGCTAACCAATTGTTGTCTTGTATCTCAATCAATCAACCATGTCCTCATTGTCCTGTAGACCTCTCAACATAAGGTCTACTTAAGCAATGTCGCATATAAATAAATAAAAAGAACATTAATTTCAGGACCTGCATATTATTATCGAATGAATTATTTACCAGATTAACAAAATAAGAATCATTTGATGTTCCTTCTCCTAAGAAAGAAAAACACTCCATATAAGAAATTTAAGATGCTCCAGGACCAAGGTGAAACTTGAAAGAATTAAGCAACTCTGGACACCATGCTTTATTGCAAAACTAATATATCTATCTTCAACCATAACTAATAAGTACCCAAGCACTTGGGGAACCCACCCTCCAAAGCTAGCTACCAAGCACTTAAATACTTCACTGAGCATTTCATACTACTCTATGTAGGACTTAGGCACTCCATAATACCCAAGTTTCTATCAAAAACAAAATCTGTATTCAAGCTGCTTTAAATAATTCCTTCTCTTTCATTACTACAGATCCCTTCGTGAAAAATAAAGCTTCCCAAGCTACTTTTAATAAATGTACATTTTCCTCATACAAGCACACAACAAGTAATAGATATTTCCCCTTCTATCACTAACAAACACCTCCTATTATTGTTCATAAACAAAGCACGCTTTTGAAATAAGTCAACTTCTTTTTGCCTGTCACGTCTCTTGTTTTGGGTAATCAAACTTCAAGAGATGAATACATTGCACAAGGAAGATTCTATAAATTGACTAAAACTAGTCATCTTGGACTCAGTCCGGTTTGACAAATATTTCCCATTAACATTTATAAACATAACTAGCAGTCACCTTCCATGTTGACAAACTACATAGCCATTTAAACTGGTGGGACTTTGAAGCACAAAAGTAAACCATGCCTATTCAAACAAGAAAGGCTTGATTTTATGCTTGACCAATAATAAGACGTTGCCACGTGCCCACATCTATAGTCTATGCAACATATTGCAACGCTCTACCCCATCGGAAGAGCCAAAGAGCATAGGAGATCATTCAATTCCAGCCATAATTCATTTTCATTCACCTCTAAAACAACTATACAAAAAATAAACCTGTTTACCAATACAATACTTACTTACATGGTGTTAGGGCAAGATATAGATAAAACGTAGAGGTCTTCTTGTTCCGCTTTATAAGACATTGGTGGGGAACCTCACGTGGTCCTGGCTGCAGGTCATCAACACACAACCAAATTGTCAAATTCCAAACCTCTCAGATTCCCGTATTCAATACAAAATAAACCATTAATATTCATAAATTCATAAATAAAACAAAATGTTAATCGAAATTACAATGAAGTCGTTACAAGAATAATTAACATTCATCACAAATAACTATCATTTACTGAGGTAAGCATTGCAGAGAAAACATCAGATACTTCAGCAAATGTTGGCAGTGCAAAGAGCTGAAACACATCATGCATACGAATGATTATTATTAAAAGTTACATGAAACTCCCCCACCCATCCCCATTTCTGAACGGCAAAAAATGACCACTATTACGCATCTGAAAAATTCTCCCACAAATGGATCCATATTCCAAATTCTCCCATCTTTTCCACTTTCACAAGATAAAGCTGCAACTAATCACACCCACTTACTCACAAACATTAACACCAACACCCTTTTCTATCAAATCACTGCAGTTTCTCTTGCAGCAATAGGGCGCCAATCCTAATTTCAGATACTACCAAGTTCTTCCATATCTTACACAAACAAAATTCCCAAAATCATTGCCGATCCGTATAACAAAATTCTCAAATTCACCACTCAATAACAAAGCATTCACAACCCAAAATTGAACGACCCAATCACCTTACAAACAACCGAAATTTCAATCGCACAAATGCTTATAAAAATATCAAATTAAAGAGACTAACCAGTAAAAAATCAACAAATTAAAAACCATAAAGCATTCAGCTTTTTAATCTGGGGCACAAACAACAAAAACCCAACTCGGGAATTTAAAAAAAATGCTTCCTATCCAGAAATTAAATGACATTAAAGGACCAATTTTGTGAAGAAGGAACCTCGAACCTGTTTAAGGCACGAAGGGAAAGTGATTTTCCCCATATGCGAAGGCTCACGCACGACCTCACGCGTGATGTCGCGCCAGCGCTTGCACACGCACGCGCACGACACGACGTTCTGGCGGTTGGGCCACTGGTCCTCGGCTGCATCGACGCGCCGCACGATCTCACCGAGGATCTCCGGCAGCATGTTGGACCAACCATTCCAGTGCGCATGCTCGGCCCCCTCGCCGGCGACCCCGTCCTCACCGGCGCCCACCACCGGCGCCTCCTTGAACGATCTGGAGAACTTGCGGGAGCGGAAGACCTTCCTCAGCGACATGGCTAGCGACGACGACGACGATGGGTCCGCGAGTTAGGGCTCATAAGAGGAAAATCTAGAGAGAGAAAAAAAAAACAGAGAGAGAAAGACAGAATGGCGTGTTTGTTTGTTTGTTTTACAGAGAGAAAGTTAACGAGTGAGAGAAAAGAGTGGGGGCGAGGGGTGATGTGAAATTGAGCCGCGGGTGAGAGGAGCCCGAGAGAGAACGGTGAGGGTGCGCCGAATGACGGGCGGGTGAGGTTAGCAGGAGTGGGTTGAAAAGTGATTTGATGGAATTGAATGGGTTGTGATTTGACTTGGTCTACCCTCTCTATTTATCTTCTTTTTTTTCTTTCTTTTTTGGATATTTTTCTTTGTGTTTTTGACTCCACTCTCTGGTGGCATACAATTTGTCAAATTACACTCTTTTTCCTCTTTTCTTCTTTTTCTTCCACCCTTTTCCAATCACCATCTTCTATTTTTACTCAATCCTTCCACTTAACTTTTTCATTTTTCATTTTAAATTCTTTTTTTTTTCTATTTATTATCTAGCTGTGGGGATATTATTTTAGCAACTACAATTGCACAAACATAAGTTTTCATGAAAAATAATTTGTTTAAACTAAATAATCCAGCTCAAGTTAAGTTAAATTAACTACATTTTTACCAAATTCTTTTAACTAACTCAAACAAATTTGAATCAAATGAATTAGGGTTATCATGATTAGGAGGGATTGGTTGATTATCACAAGTTACCATAAGCCAAACCAATAAAATTGACAAATGGCAATGTTGGTACCTAAAACCATTATGCATCATTATTTCCTTATGCCTGGATTAGAAAACATTTCATATATTTTAAGCCTTCTTTTATAAGCCATCATCATAATTTAAAAAAACTAATCAGTTTGTATTAATGTTTGTTATCTGTGTTTTAAAAGAGAAACATGTAAAGCAATTATGATGCTCAAATGGGTGGGGAATACTGAGATGTTTTTGAAAACTTGCTGTTAATTTATGAATTCAAAACTGGCATAGTTTTATAAAAACAATCACAATTGGAAAAGTTTTTGTAGTTAAATTGTAATTTAAAAAAAAAAAAATCATACTTAAGATTAAGATTGCGTAGTAATTATATTAAATATAGATTTTGTGTTAAGTAATGTCATATGATTAAAAAAAGAGAGAAAAATAACAAAATATTTGGAATCATTGTCCCTTTATCCATCTATTATGACAATATGTGGTGTCATTTTATCTTCTCTTTCTTTTTCTCTTATTCTTAATTTAATGGTAAAAAAGGGAATAAAAAAGGCAAAACAAATAAAATAAAAAACAATTGAGTAGGTAATTTTAATCTAAAAATTATCATTATTATACAGATTTGTGTATCATTAGACACCACCTAACATGTTAATGTTATATTAGTAGCTATATTAACAAGTGAATGTCATATAGTTATTAATAAAGTTATAAGTTATTTGAAATTGCTCCATATTAAAATGTAAACTTTCAAGATATTTTTAATATCTTTATATTCAATATTTAATTATGTTAATTTCTAATTTGGTGTTCACAATCATTTATTAGTTTTGAATTAACATCATTTATATGTTATTTTTCTCATTAATGTCTGTGAGTATATCTGAAAACATTTTAAAAATATCATTACATGTCAATGTGATAATTTAAGAATAATAAAATCATTGTAGAGACCAAATTCAAATATTTATTAAAAGATAAGTATAAAAATCACTAATACAATTTTGAAGATACTAATTTTAATATTTTTTGGAAAGTATTAAAAAATTACTTAATATTTATTAATATGTCAATAAATAAAATTTGTAAAATTATGACACTTGATTAGTAGAGAAAATAAATTTACATACTTGAAAAAAAAATTAAAAAGTACACATGGAATTAATAAAATTAAACTTTGAATTAATATATTTTTATTTATTTTAATCACACCAATGGCATTCATTGGTAAAAGAAAAACATTTACATGATTTTTTCTTTTCTTCTTTCTTATTATGATGTATATTTGATAAACACGGGTCTTAATTGCCGGTTCTGCTAAAAACGGACCGAGGATGGCCCAACATAATAAACACGGGCCAAGAGCCCATAATGGCACACGTGTTTGAAAAAAAAATTGAACAATTTGCAGAGAACACTTGTTAGAAACACAAATAGACAGTATTTCTTTAAGAATTTCAAGACTGATAAGAGTTTTAAAAGAAGCTTAAGGAAATATTAGTTAGTTATATACCTTTTTTATGATTATTTTATCCTGAAAAATAATTTATTAATATTTTTAATTAAGTAATTTTGATATTTCACTCTTAATAACCAAATTATTTAAGAAAAAAATAAAATAAACAATAAAATGAACTTCTATTTAAATTAAAATTAATTTATGTATAAGATATAAGAAAATTATTCATAAATATTTAAAAATAAATAAATAAATTTCTCCATAAATTAAAATTATTTTATATATAAATTCATTTGTGTAAATTATTTCATATAAATCTTTAAAAAAATATTTTCAACTTATACAAAAGTTAATTTTAATTTATGAAAAATTAATTCCATTTTTCTTTCCTTTTATTTTTTCTTATAATTTTTTTCTTTCAAATAAATTTACAAAAATCATTATATATATGTGAACTTTTTACTTTTTTTTCTTTCAAAAACAAATAAGAAACTGATTAAATAAATGTAACTTTATTTTTTCATGTTGAAGAGAATCAAATAATTGAATCCACAATTTTTATTTTTTATTTTATTTCATGTTTAAATGACTATATTATAACTAGATTTAGGGAGTTACAATATAAAATTAATATGTCAATAAAATGTTCAATACTCCAAAAAATCAACTCACTACTGTCCTCACAAGTCAACTATTTAAACATAATATAACCAATATTAAGTTTTCACTTCTTTATTTCTTATATATGCAAATTTCAAAGTGTCATTTAGAATTAAAGGGAAAACCAAATTTATCATACTTTTATTCTATTTAATTGATAATTTTTTTACGAATAAATAAATAAATATCTTGCATTGGTATGGAATAAAATTACACATAATTAATTTTTTTCTATTCTACTATTAAAAACATATATCGAAAACACATATGATATTATTTTAACATTAAAATAATATTTTTAGATATTAATAATTAATTAAATAAAAATTAATTTTTACATAATCAAATTGTGCAAAAAAATCATTAAAAAATAATTCATTTAATAAATTTTTCAAAATAAAATGATTTTTTAGCATATAATTTGTTCAAAACATTTGGAGAGAGAAGTTGTTATTATTTTTTTATTTCAAAATGAACTAGCATATAACTTTTTCAGCTAAATAAGTGTTTAAATCTAATTATTTACGTAATCCTGCAATGAAAAAAATGTTAGAATATTTTGTTGCACTTAATTCACCTCTTAAGTTTATAAATAAATAGTGTAAATGCATAAAGTTAAAGTTTTTTTAGGATTTTACTGATTAGGTTTAAAACAATATATTGTTGATTTTTCTTTTGTGGATGGCTATAATATATATATATATATATATATATATATAAATTTGTAATAAAAGAAAAATATTATATGATGAAAAATTTTTAATTCATTATTGATAACTAGTTACTTTATAATACTACTGTTGAGTATATTTTTAACCCCATATTTTTTTTAATCAAACTCGATAATTATAAATTATATCTATAGTTATTTATTGGGATCAAAACAAGTATTATTACCATACATGACATGATACTATAAAAGTTATGCATCTGCATCATGTCCCTTTCAGAAGCCATGTCATTGTGTGAAGTGTCACTTTGCATGTTGTGTGGACTTTTCAGAGAGACACGTGTTACTTTCTCACATCTTAAATTTGTCAGAGAAGACACGTGTTTTATGCCTCAATCACCTAAAATCCTTAACCTGTTCAATGTGACTTTCCTAATTTTTTTTATAATGCTTCCAAAATTTTGCTATTATTTAATGTATAAAATAGAAGCACAGGGTCAAGATAAAATATTTTTTATAAATGAATTTTTTTTTTCATTTTTTAAGTAGTTTTTTTCTTTCTCTTTCTTTTTTTCTCGAAGAGGATTTTTCCTTTCATTTCTAGAAATTTTGATGTACTTTATAAATTGCTTTTGGCTTCTTTGTTTGCAATTGATTCTCTTTTTTTACCAGCAATTCAATTTAAAATATATTTTAATTAATTTTATTTTTTTTTACATATTTTATTTAATATTAAATAATTTAATTTATAAAATAAAATAATTAAAATCACCTAATTTTTTATGTAAATTTATGGCATATAAATATTTTTGTAAATTGATTTCATCAATTGCACTAAAATTGTCATTTTATTTAAATATATGAAACAAAATAAAGTATTTAAAAATAGATAAACTAAAACCCGACAACTAAAATAATGAGAATCAAAATTTTCTGCATACTGAACTAAGTGGTAAAAGATAAAACCTTATAATTATAAAACTAATTTTGATAATTAGATGTAATATTAATAGTTTGTTTCCAACAGAAAATATTGTATAGTGTTATTTCACTTAATTTTAAGGTATAAAATTTTAAATTTATTTTTATATCTCACTTAAATAGTAGATTAATGTAAAATATCATAATTAATTATACCATTTCAATTGTTAAACAAGATCTATTAATCCTATGAATTTATGCAGGAATCTCATTTAAAAATATTTATCATTAACACACATACTATCACCAAAATTATATAATAAATCTCATCAACAAATGCAATTAATTTAAGTTTCATTTACATCAAGTTTTGTTCCATTAGATAAGAAGACCTCAACGAATTTCAATTGAGGAAGGGAAATGGTGACCTAAGTTAACCTAAATTCATCCTCATCTATGAGGGGAACGGTCGTGATTCATTCCCCAACTTCGAATCCCAATGAGTAACTCCCCTGAGGCAATCAAGAATTCGATAGCCTGCTTTCGCGACAGCAAGGCCACCACACTCCGCAACGTTCTCAGCCGTAGATTATCTGCTTTTTTTATGATATTTACCAGCTGTCCGATCTTTTCACTTATCTTTTCGTTGATGTCCATGCCTATCATCTCGCTTGCACTGTCTTGCCACTCTGATAGCTCTTCTGTAATTGCATTCTCTTCTTTCACCTTCAAATTCATGAAAACAAACTCTCTCATCAACATTTATACTACACCATCAAATTCCATTATCTACTTTAATTTTTTCTATTTTGATACTTTTTATATAATTTATATGCATTGTAATAAACAACATTTACATTTTAAAAAATAAGAAATATTAAGGAACTTATATATTCTTTACAGTAATACTAGTAAATACTCTAATTACTGAATTCATATAAATTGTTTAATGTTATTAAGAGCAGCAACAGAAATCTGAAAAACCCTGCATGTAACTTCCATTATCTCTATCCCTAGACTATGAGGAGTAAGATTAGGAATTGAAGATAAAAGAAAGAGAGTTAGATACAGTGTCACACTGGAGATCGCTAACGCAGCGGAACTGGGAGGGGGAGAGGTCGCCGAGGTCACCGGTGCGGAGGCCGCGGAGGATGTCGACGATGTGGGACTCGAAGAGGAGGGAAGACTCGGTGTAGATGAGGTGGAAGGCGGTGGTGGGACGCCAGCCGGTGATCCAGTGGAGGGAGCGTTCGAGCGTGGTGGCCCAGGGCGAGAGGAACATGCAGAGAGGGTCCTTCTCCACCGCAACCCACTTTGCTCTGTAGTAATCCTGGTGCTTCCACATCACCTTCTCCATCATCTCCTCATTTCGCTCATCCTTCAGGCGCTGCACCACCCCCTGTAGTTCCTCGAACCATTTTCTGTAGAATTCGGCGTAAGAGGAAGAAGAAGAAGAAGAAGAAGCACTCATTGGGTTGCGTTGGGTTGGTTTCTGAAATTGACCTTGGCAATAATGCATTGTTGTTGGTATCTGAATGAAGATAGGGTTTGAGGTGGCGTCGCATGCATGCATGCCTTACGTGTTTCATTCTCAGGCTTCAACTTGTCTACCTTTCCTTCATGCAATTCACCAATCAATACTTTTTATTTTATGTCAAAGATAGATACTAGATAAAAGAAAAAAAAAAGAAGCCTGAAACTTCTCTTTTAGTTTTAATTTTAATTGAAAAAACTGCAATTGTACTTTTTATATTTTAAAAAATACTAAATTTTGGTTATTAAACATTTTATTTCCTAATTTTTAGTTTCTTAATTCTTAATTATTCATAACTTTTTTATTTTTAATATTTTTAACACAATTTTCATCTCTTAGTTTGTAACTATATGTAACTTTGTTTAATCTTATGTCAAATTATATGTAATTTTCTGTTATTTGAATATTATACAGAAAGATTAGAGAAAAACAGATAATACTTGTTATTTTCTTACATTCAACAGTAAACAATAGTAAGTAGAAGCGCAAATAAATTACGTTATTTATAAATTATTTGAACTCTATTTATTAATTACTTATTTAAAATTTTTAAATTAAATAAACAAACTCTAATTTTTTAATCAGACTAGTCGAATTCAAACTTTAAAAATTTGACTTTCAATTCCGGAGTAACTTGTTCAATTATATTTATATTAATTAGTTCATAACGAAATAAGTTTTATTAATAATAATTTGTATTTATTTTTAGGGTGATATTGAAGTTAATGGAGAGAGAGAGAGAGAGGGTGGCTTAGTGATCTCATAATGAGTAGGACATTAGGAAATGCAGTGATGATTATTGAAAATGATTAGAATTGTGGGCATTTTATGTCCAAAAGGAGAGTGAATATTTGATTATAAGATAATAATAATGCACACCAAACTTGCTAGATTTGAAGTTGTTGCTATTTTTTGTGATGTTGACCCAAAATCAAAAAGTATGGTCAAATAAATGATGGGCTTGGAGTGGGTCTTTGGATACCCTTTCACTCTTCTTCTGATGGACCCTTTTACCATAATAATTGTATTTTTCATTTTTTTTAGTTTCATTTTTACAATCAAGCAAATTTAATTTTCTAATATTTTTCTCCAACTTTAAACCCTCAAATTGCTATTCACATTTAAATATTTAGAAGTTTATGATGGTTTTACGATATGAAATAAATTTATATGGTGTGGGTTATTTGAAAGATGCAAATGTTAGGAGATTTAAGATTTTTTTTTTTTTTTTTTTTTTTTTAATTTTTGTAAATCATATAAAATTCATACAAAATTTTATAAAAAAATTGATATGAATGTAAATAAAAGATATGGGTATTTTTCTTTCTTGATACCTAAAATAATAAATGGAAAACACTTAACTAAAATTGTATAATCCGATATATGGTTGCAGTTTTTGCGCGGGGCAAACATATTGGTTATTTAATGATGTTGCTAAAAGAGGGTGGTAACATATGAAGGCAGAAAAGGTTTGATGAGTGATACTACTATTTACAAAAGAGCTTTTGGATCTACACACTGCAGATTTAAATATAACCGAACCAGCCATTACATTCCCCATTCAATTCCCTTGTCCATTCAGATTTAATTAGTTCAACCAACACACCAAGTCAAACAAAGTCCCAGAGCACTGAACCATTCTTCAAGGTTTCATGATAAGACTTCAATCATGGCATGTACACATCAACTTTTCATCTTAGCAAGTAGCAACTCATGCATGCTTGTTATATACATCTATTCAACCTGGACTCTTTATTGTTCTTCTTTTTTGTCAAACATAAATATGGTAACTACTATGCATTATCATTGTTGTTCATATTCTTGAATATACAAAAAAGACACAGATCCTGATATAGCTACTGATATAGGGTAGTGTTGATGACCCAACAGCAAATGTAGCATGCTTTATGGTCTCCAGAAATTTAATTAAGAATGAGTGGCAGAGACGGCACCTCCTTGCAGTTGTGGTAAACCCTGCAATTTCGGCTACATAACCTAAGAAAATGTGACTCATCTATGGAATTCTCTTGAAGCATCTCATTGCGCTCTAGCATTTTGGTGAATCTGGGTTAGATATAGCAGGATCTTTTGGCTCTCTAGCCTTCACTGTTCAAACTTCTTCCTTGCCCACATCAAAATGTGGCATGGTATCTTAACTATGTGCTCTTCCTCTTTCATTCACTCAGATTCATGTTACCCTCAATCGAATCATCTTCTTTATTTGGCTCCATTGTCAACGTAGGAAAACAATTTTCCATTTAAAAATACTCCAGGGACAACTTTTGCTGGTGTGAATCATATTAACCTCCAATTTTTTTTTAAGTAAAGTCTTGGATTTATACACTCTTAATGAAAAAAATATGATTGAAAAAAGAGACTCAAACTAAAAGTCACCAATCAAAACATTAATTATCAACATATTTTATATTAATACCATGATTACTCAAAATACATATCGAATTATGTTGATATTCGAAATTCTGACATTAGTTCACGTTAGAAAAATACATATGAAAATTAGTCTTTAAAACAAATAATGTTAGAAAACCATTTCTTTTGTTAAATGGAGTAATTTACTCAAATTAAAGAAACTAAAGAACTTGGTGAACCAAAACTTAAGAAAATTAGATTTGATAATCTATTCATTTATTTGAATTTTGGTACATGGTGGATCATTGATAATAATAATAATAAAAGAATATCAATTTTATATATTTCTAATTTTTTTATGATTTTCAAAGATTTACATATGGTTATTGAATGGCACATTATTTTTATTAGAAACCTTTTAAATAGGACTATAGATATGGGCTTTGGCCCATAGGACAATCCTGAAAGTTTTTAAAATTAATGGTTTTAGTTCTTCACTGTATAGAATGTGACGAAACTATGTATAGTTATACGTACGTGTTATTTTATCTTAAATTTGAAAATATAAATAAATGTAACTTATTAATTAAGATCATAAATTAGGATGGCATAGCTGAATGTGATAGGTGTTATACGTAAGATTTGAATGATGTTTTTGATGATGTAAATTGATGAAATGTTAACTCGATATTCATTTCTATATTTTAAAGCCAGTGATTTGAATCCTTCAAAAGCTCAATCTTTACACTCATACTAGTAAATACTCTAATTACTGAATTCATATAAATTGTTTAATGCAATTAAGAGCAGCAACAATAATCTGAAAAACCCATCTTAAAATCTAATATGGTTTAAATTTGTAGTATATCCATTTTCTTAAAATGATTGTTTTAATAATTTGTTTACCCACATAATGTTATATAAATTTAATAAATATAATATTGTTAAAAAAAATTAATTTATTCAATTTAAAAATATATTTTCATTTAAAGGAAAAAATTCTCTTAAATATACCCTTAATACAATATATGTTTATTATATACTACTTATAATATACTTACTATTATACTATTATAATTATAATTATGTAATATAGTAAATTTTTTAATAAAATCTTAATTAAAACTCTCTTAATTTTAAATATTCAATTTTTAAGTATACAAATTTTTTTTGCCAGTATGTTTCTGGACATGTAACTTCAATATCATTTGTCCTAATTAACTATACTATCAAGTGTGAATATTAATAAGAAATTAATAGAAAATATGTGTATAAAATAACTTCCAAAAAAAAAATGTTCAAATAAAATTATAATATACGTATAAACTATTTAGCATATACAAAAAAAGAAGTTCTGGAATCAATTTCTACACACTAATTCTTCACAACACTTTTAATTAATATATATTTTTTCATTTTCTTTATCATTAGTTGATCAATACCATTGTAGTTGCCCCAAATATTTATAAAGTTTGTTGTTGTTTAAATAGAGCTATAAGTGTTGAAACTTTGTTAGTTATCGAATTTTTTTGGCGAATCCTTGATTTAAATTTAGGTAACTGGTTGTTGATAGAACAAGTCATGATCGAAATAAAAATAATTAAACTTTCAAATAAAGGAAAGTACTTAGTTTTTAATAATGATGAAATCATAAATCTATTCTTATTATGATCATGTGAGGAGATGAATCATTCCAATGAAAAGTAAAATAATCATGTTGATTGAATTTTCAAGTCAAATAATTGACGTGCATTTTTTTATTTTCAACATTAAATAGCCTTTATTAACAATATACATATAGCGAAATTTAAAGCAATATTTTTACATGTCATTGTTTAATTTGAAAAAATATAACTGAAGCAAGTTATTCTCTGATATATGTTTAAATTATTTATAAAGAATTTTCCTCCACAACGAAGAATATTATTAAAATTTACGTAGTGAAATACAACCGATATGTTAAATTTTGATGGTCAAAATCTTGACTAAACTCAATTATTAGCGTGATGATTTCATAAACAATCCATTTAAAGTGAGTTTTGTGCGTAACTGATTGGTGAAAAGATCATTCCAAAACTAGAACTCTAAACTTTAAGCCATATCTCAAGTCTCAAAACATGCACCCCTACCCTGCCCAGTTTGTTGCTATAGCCTAATTAAGATTTCCTACTTTCATCAGAAAATAGATCCTTTCATATACATATACATGTTTAGATATTATATTATAGTTGTATTTTATCTAACACTATATATACATCAAGAAATGTATTTGGTCATCATATATATATATTAAATTTTGACATGAGATCATCCTTATTTATAAGCTTGATTGACTGAGAAGTCCTCGAGCCTATTTATGACTCAAGGCTCATTAACTCCTCTCTCTTGTGTTCTTTTTTTATACAATTCTTATTTGTTTGGTACAATACTCTTGACTCTACTGTTTCTTCTATCTGTGCAGAGAGAGAGAGAGAGAAAGAAATGTGTGAGTTAATAAGGTTGGATCTTTACCGAGAACAAAATATGAATATGTCATGTTAACTTGACCAGTGACAGAAATATGGCATAAAGGTGTGTAACCCTGGCAGGCCGAGGTTCCAAATTTAGCAAGTAGTGACCAAACACACAGGACTTTTCAGGGGTACCCTCCAATGGGATTCCCTCTCTTCGGTTTAGAAAATTGATGCTCTTTTTCTTTCTACCTATAACCTCTTTCTAATTTCTACCACTACTTCACCAAACTCTCATATACTCAAATATCCCCCTCCCAACCCTCATCTTCATCATTATTCATCCACCATTCTCCTCTCTATGTGGTTATCCACTCTCTAGTTCACAACACAACTTTTGAGAGACATATACACACATCCCTTTTGAGCCTTTTACATCTGTCTTTTTAAGATTTGTTGATATGATTTGAGTAGGACAGTTTAGTTTCTTTTTGAGATATACAACTTTGCAATCTCGCTGAGGAATCAAAAAAGGGAGGTAGCTATATAGCTAGGCCAATGAAGAGGAACAGTTTGATGAAAGACTACACTTACAGTTGTGCCAACAAGAACCCAACAAAAGACTTCACCCATGTTGTTAACTGCTACAACAAGCCGAACCAAATGGCTAAAGAGTTTTGGGAGTGCAGCAGCAACTCTCACAGCAATGCAGATCAGGACTATGTGAATGGCTTCCCTTGGCCTCCAAGATCATACACTTGTAGCTTCTGCAGAAAGGAGTTCAAGTCTGCTCAGGCACTTGGTGGACACATGAATGTTCATAGGCGGGATAGAGCAAGGTTGAGGCAGTCACCCCCAGCTGAAGCTCAAGGCCATATGTTCAACCTTAACCTTGACCCTACTACAACTAACCCTAACAACTCAACCTCATCTTTGTCCTTGTTACCATCATCTTCATCTTCAGCAACTCACAAACCTGTCACTTGCACATTACCCTTGTTTGTTTCTCCCACTCCTCCTTCACCTTCTTCTGAGTTGAAGAGATGGGTTGTTGTGGATGGCATTCTGTTGAACCCTTTGAGCACAAAGACCCCTGAGAACTCTAAGTCAAAGATTCCAGAATCTTTATCAGCTGGGGTTGGAGAATATGATCATGCTTTTGCAAGAGAAGATGGATGCAAAGTGTTGAAGAAAGGAGAGATTCTCAGGATGGACTTGGAGATAGGTTTGCCTAGAGGTTATGATTTAGATCTGGAGCTTCGTTTGGGTACTACTTACTCTTAGGTACTACTTACTCTTAGGTCACACACACACGATTAGGTATGAAGAAACCAGCATATGTAGTAGTAGTTAACTAGTTGTCATATTTCTCTATGTTAATTTACTTACTAGTTAAGGTTGGCATGCAGTGAGAAGATTGGATGATTATTAATTTGAAGTAGGGTCATATCAAATGGAAATGTATCTATACTCACCATCTTCAACATCATAGCTAGCTATTCTATATGTCTATGAAGGCTTTCACTTCCATTACTTATTAGTTACAGGTGAAAAGCTTAATCTTAACTTAATTTAATGCTATTACCCCTTGTTTTATGCTAGCGTTTGTCAATTGTAAGCAGAAATGATGATGTTTTGGACGTGCATGAATTAATATATCACATGTTAAGGATATCCTAAAGACTGATCTCACTCGCTCTTAGATTTTGATCTATAGTTGAATCAAGTTAGAAACTTATAGCATACCACGTGAACAAAAGTTTTAGTCCAACATTTAGCTATGAGCATATAATCATATAATGTTAGTTTTGAGCAGTTCTTCGATGAAGATAACTGACATTAAACAGGAAATTGAAACTGAGCCTTACAATTAGGCATCATGAGGCACTTTGTAGTAAAGTATTTATGTAAAATATTTACTCTGACATTGGGGCATAACATTATTGATTCAATTTCCAACACAAGCCTCATTATGTGACTGTACAAACAATGTCCTATTTGGGGCCACTACATTTTAAAGTTAAGCTGTTCCAAATCGCATGGCAATGAATGAGTTTGCATAACATAGATTTTTCATTTGTTTGACTAGCTTCTTCACCATATGGGGCACTTGGAAAACGATGTGAGAAATTTAGAACAATCACCAAACTTACCAATGATACCATATGTTTGTTACTGCTGATTTAAGCCCCCAACGACACTTTGCACGGTGACATACATACATAATTACTGTTCAGAAGATAGTTGCTTTATTTAATGTTTATCTGGTTTGTTTTTGTGATTGTAAGATGCATGAAACGCTAGCGAGAACAAACAACTTTTAGAAAGGGAAAAATAAAAGCAATATGCAAAAGAAAGAAATCTTGTATATTGAAAAGGCAGAAGGAAACAAAAAGCTGCAAGTTATGAGCAGTAATATCTACCTTCAGAACAATATCTCACAGAGAGCCAAACAGAGATGTCATTTCATTAAAAATGTTGCATGGTTTTGGTACCCCAATTTGATGGCATCCAGTACTCTTTCTATAGCAACACAAACGTGGCCATGTGAGCTTCCAATCTTCACTTCTCATTGGATATTCTCCCAATATTGATCAGGACAATTCGTTTCACAACTTTGCTCTTGCCTTTCGTTATACAAAATTATGTCACATGTATAATATAATGAAATCAAAATAAGGAATATGTGGATAAAGCTTACCATAATTAAACATTTATAAGATTATAAAACAACAACTAACTTACTTATAAATTAAAATTAACTTCTATATATATATATGTTGATTTATAAAACATCTTCCATATTAAAAACTTATTTCTATATTAAACACTTATTCTGTACACAGTTTGTTTTGCAGAAATCTTATACCAGGTTATATAGATTAAAAAGCATTATTTCCTCCAAAAAAAAGGTTTAAGCTCTCTTTCACTTTATTTTTCAGTAAAATTAGTGCAATGATTGCAGAAAGTGGATCATGCTTAAGGGAAAAGAAGGTATCCTTAACCTTTCACAGAGATAGATGTGAAACTAAGAAAACATCAACTGTGATACATAAGTGCCTCATTCATCAAAACAGAATTACTTATGTAATGACAAAATGTCAGTTTCTAATTAATTGTAGATATGTTATAAAAATCTGATTCAATTTTCATAACTGGTGACAAGAATGGGGTTGTGGGAGTGGACTAATCAGGTGATAGGAGTGTTTGTGAAGATGTTAGTGTCTTTGATTGAATCCTGATCAATCTGGAAAATGGTGTGGGGGTCTCATGATACTTTGAACTGATCAAGACACAACATTCCATTTAAGGAAAGACCATCATACCTATTTGACACCCAGACAATGTCGGGAACATATAACCCTTAAGATTTGGAAAAAAAACACCCCTCTCAAGAACCCACTAGGACACTTATTTATGGAAAAAAAATTGAAATGGTAAACCATGTTAATTCACACATGAATTGATTGCTTACGTTCTATCATCTCCATGACTCCATCCCATGTCACTTTTTTTTTATTTTTCTATTTTGTCCTTTTCCTTTCACTATATATTCAAGTCATATTCTTGTTTGATATAGAAATATAGGGTCATTAACATATTTTAGCAGTTTACATGTCTTTATTAGGCTAAATTGATTTTTCTATTTATCAGTTGATTACCCCAAAGTGGTAATTTCATAGGCTGATATGACAAATGTTTAAAACTGTGACATTTCTTATAATCTGTCATGTATCTGTTATCAAGTTGATAAAGTTAAAAGATATATGTTTCAAAGATGAAAATAAAACTATTGAAATAGAGAATAGGGGCAATCTTCTGTCAGAATGGTTATCTATGTATGAGGAGGTGTTGAGACATTATCCTTGGGTTGGGGGGGAAGATAAAAATGTGGTAAATTAATAAAACATAGTAACCATAGATGATGAAAAGCTGAAAGAATCAATTCTCTGAGTGAAGAAGGTTGATGGCAGCAAAAATATAGGCCAATGCAGATGCATCAATGAAGACCCTATATCTGCATGATGCCTCTTACACGCAGGGCCCAGTTTCTTTTTAACAACAGTTCACTAAGTTGTACGTAAGTACTATCAGTAGACCTTATGTTTATCCATAGGATTGGTTTACAAATTTTTATCAATGTTATGAGATCAAAATAAGAAGAAAAAAAAACAATTATTTATAAGTTAAAATTAATTTATAGATGTTACTTAAAAAAAACTGATTTTTAATTTGTAAATAAGTTAATTTTAATTTATAATTTTTTTTTTCTAAAATTTTTTGTTAATATGTTTCTTGAAAATATGAACTGAAGTTGGGTTGAGCAGTTGAGGATCCCATAAATTGATTATAATTAAAATGTTTAGCCTTGAATTTTAGTTACTTAAATATTACTGTAAAATCTTGTTAAAAACTTGAGTCAAACGTGCTTTGATTTGAAAAGTGGATAAGAAATCTATTCCTAGAATCTTCTCTTTACACTAAAAAAGAAAAGTAGAGCTTACATTTTACAATTTAATTTTGATACTTTATTGTTGTAAAGAAGTTTTATATGTTTTATGAATTAGGATGTTTCATTGAAGAATTTGTTGTCACATTATTCAATAAGTAATTTATGAAGAATGATTCTGGTATCTTACAATTTTATTTTTCTTTTTAAATGGAAAACATAAGGAATCAAAGTTGCTTTTTATGTAATTTAAGTTGGTGTTTTGTATCAATTCAACACATTCATATTAATTTTATATTCACATTTGTTTGAACATGAAGGAATATCCTGTTAAACTATAATTTTTCTTACAACACATTGTTTCATTATTTTTAGTAATTTTTAGAAACTCTCCACTAACTTCTTAAAAAAACATTAAAAACTAAAATTAGATAGTTAGAAAGTAATGGTATGATGGCATTAGTTGTGGTCTTCCAATGTGAATGGTATATTGAAGTACTAACTTTTATTCATTTTATATTCCACTTATAGTTGTCCATAAACAAAAAAGCTACCACCTGTAACTTTAAATTGAAGGTTTTATAGGATATTGACTCAAGATATATTGCACAATAAAAAATTATTAAAATCATATTTATTTATTTATTTTATTGACTTTATTAAAGTAAAAAATTCATCATATTATGAAAAAAATTATCAATTTAAAAATATAAAGAGAAAAAGATTGAGATTGAAAATATATATATATTTTTTTTTATAAGCATAATAAGATAGCAGAAAATAGAGAAGAAAGAAAATAAAGTTTGGTACTTGATGTTCTGAGAAGAGTAGATATTCTTGAGTCTTAATATGACGTCCATTAATTTGGGGAATAAGTTGGTGTGATTGGCATAGAAAGTTTGTTCTTCAAGTTAGAATTTAGGGATTCCAGAATCACTACTTCTCAACTTTTCCAATCTCCATCTTTTGCATGTGTTTAATATCATTAACCAATAATTTTGTTTTTTTATGTCAATGAAAAAAAAATGTGAAAAGATATTTTTTAAATCAATTTTCATACTTTAAAAAATCAGGTTTATTCTGAAATTAAACTTAAAAAGGTCAAATTAATTTTTCATCCCTATAAAATTTAAAATGTATTAAATATATCTTCTAAACAAATTATATATATATTTTTAATTTAAAAAGTTATTTTTTAATTACAAAATCTAAATAGGTTGATGATACGATTTTAATTTTTAACAAAATTTACATAAAGTTTACTCCACCATAAAAGTGTTAGAAATAATATTAAAGCAATGAATTATTGACACTTTTCAGCGCAACAATGCTGTGATACAGTCAAACAAGTTCTCCTAATATTTAAACTTTTTTCATAGAGGAAAACATGAATTTCAATATCCATTCTTCAAAATTTCAATATCCATTCTTTTA
This sequence comes from Macrotyloma uniflorum, assembly GCA_016859785.1. Taxonomy (NCBI): domain Eukaryota; kingdom Viridiplantae; phylum Streptophyta; class Magnoliopsida; order Fabales; family Fabaceae; genus Macrotyloma; species Macrotyloma uniflorum. The sequence goes on from BDMB01000014.1 coordinate 4,141,060, forward strand.
AATTGCAATTTTATTTCTTTGTTCCTCTTGGCTTTAATATATTTATTTAAAAAAAAAAAAGTTATATTATCATTTATTTGATGTAAAGACAGTTCCTCACTCACTTAAATATTGTTTTAGATTTTGTCCAATACAATTATGATTAACATTATAAGGTTTAATTATTGTTTAAAGTAAGTAAGTATACCTAACTGATGTAAAAAAAGTTGAATTGATGGAAGAGTATCTCTTATTGAGTGTTTTCCTGCAACACCAGGTTTAGTGATTTCTTGTGAAAGAGCATGAATTGGTGCAAACTATTTTGGTGTCTATTTATACATCATCATTGCAATGGAGCTCTTTGGCGTTTCCAACATCATTTTGAAAGCAACACCCTGCAACTGCACCTGCTAACTACTCATCATCAAAATGCTCAACATTTCTATCTCATTCACATGTAGAAGGAAATGAATGATAAGTCATAGTTAGAATCCCTTATTAATAAAAGTTAACATTCTAACAATTAACATTTGTAGTTTAAAAAACAAACAAACAAATACCTCTACTTATGTAACTACAAAATGGGAATATGCACTGCTAAATCATGACATCAACACAAGCATTAACACCAGTCTCAAAGTAATTAAGCATGCACTTCATTCTCTTATTTGCCAATGCAAACACCTCAAACTTTGACCACAACCATATGATAATACTTTTTGTACTGACTCATTGAGTTAAAGTGGATTTTATTAGGAAAATAAATGATTAAAAACTCTTGTGCGAACAAATTTCATTTCAACGAAAAATTAACAAGAGACCTTTTTACTCTATTTCTCGAAACCAAAAGATACCATGTACATAATTAAATTCCCTTAAGACAAGTCATCCATGAAGATTTGAACCCATTATTCAATAAGATCAGAGCATATGACAAGCATGCATGTAGCTGGAGCTTAATATAATCCAAACAAAATTTAACAATGTTTTAACATGCTAACTCTTAAGTTAATGTTTTAACTCGAACCCGCTTGCACAGTCATAATTGTGGTAGAATTAAACTAGATAAATGTCCTGTTTAGTGCTATAAAATAGACATGACCCTGTGTTTCTGGTTAAAAAAAGGTTGTTAACTACGAAATAAAAGTTGGTTAATATGCTTTTCTATCTATCCATGCATGGAAAGTCACATGTGAATGTCTTATCTGAGGCTTGCTACACCATATTTTGTTATGTTGGGTTCCGACTTCCTCTTACAGTCACGTGGTTAGATTTCTCTAATTTAAAGTTTAGGGATTAAAATTAAGTTAATGTTTTAATTCCAATCCACCTCCACAGCCATAATAATGGTAGAATTAAGTTACATAATTGTTCTGCTTAGTGTTATAGAATGGACCAAACCTTGTATTTATGGTTATAAAAAATTAGTTAACTACATAGTAAAAGTTGGTTATCTGAATTAAGGATTTGGTTAAATGTTTCCGTGTCTATCCATGCATGCAAGGTCACAGGTGAATGTCTTGCCTCAGGCTTGCCACAAAGTATTTCTGTTTGATGTAAGGACATGTGAAGGAATGGGCGTGCTGATCTCATCTTACAATCATGTGGATAGGTTTATGTGGTTAACATGTGATTAATGTTACATTGACGTTGGTTAAATATTTCACATTGGATGAGAATTTTGTGTCTTATGATAACGTGTTAACTCCAACACATCTACACAACCATAATTGTGATAGAATTAAGCTACTTCTGATAGAATTAAGCTACATAATTACTACTTAGTGCTATAGAATGGACTTGGCATTATATTTCTTTTACCAAAAAAGCTGGTTACCCTTGAGGATCAAGTTAAACCCTCCTATTCATGGAAGGTCACACGGGAATCGTGGATTTCTTGTCTCAAGTTTGCTACAACATACTTCTATTGTTGTTTTGGGTGTAAGGACATATGAGAGAGTAGGTATGCTGACCTTTTTTACAATCACTTGCTAAGGATTGTGTGATTGATAATGCTTCTGAAAGTGGTTTATGTGCCACTGAATTGGTTAAATGGTTTGGTATCTCACATTGGTGAAACATTTGTGTCCTAAGTTAATTTCTTAACTTCAAACCACGTGCACAACCATACTTGTGGTAGAATTAAGCTACATAACTGCTCTGCTTAGTGCTATATAATGGCCCTTCATCCCCAAATAACGTGTGGAACTTTTTCCTAGTAAATTTAAGGCATTTATTGATGGCATTTCTCACCACAAATGGAACACATAGCAGAACCTTATCGAAGTATTAAACCAGTAGAATTCCCTGCATTGATTACAGCTTGTGGGTACATGTTAATCCTGCAGTGAAAATCAGGCCCTCCATTGATAAAAAAAATTCATTGAAAATAACTGTTTGAATCCAGAAGAGATCACTTCATCAACCAATGGAGTAGCCTAGAAGCAGTTCAAACTCTCCAGCACCAGCATCAAAGCCAGTGCGAATGTCCACGTCTTGTATGATGAACTATTTTCAAAGAATGGAGATCCACAAGACTCATATTCAGGCACAATATTCTGCAAATCATTGAGGTCAACTCCAATTCAATGAGACACTGTACATGTTGTCATTGCAGCAACAGCAAGGGCCAATTTACTATCCTTGACCTACCCCTGATCGGTTTGCTGCTCATGTTGCATGGCTTAGGAACAGGCCAATGTTTTCAGGACATCAGCAGCTAGTGCTGAGGCAAAGACAGTAGCAGCTGGAGATGATGACAGACCGAAAGAAAAATAGTGCATTCATAAATGAACAACGGAAGAAGATATCGAGGATCAGGTAAAGCAATTCATAGAAGGAACTAAAGTTTTAGTTAATGATGCTTTGTCTTTTCAGTACATTTTATTTTAATTATGGAGTTGTGAATATTTTCATTGAAACTGAAATAGTGATTTGGACTTAATTTACACTTTTTGAGTTTTCTTTTGAATAATGGATATGTCTTTTTTTTCCCTTCTATAGGTGCCACAAAATATATTGTAAATGATCATTTTCGTCTTCCATCTTAGTTTTTAAAATAATAAAAAAATAAAGTTTCTATTTTCATTTCAAATTGACACTGAATTAATTTTAGTAATTATATCCGTATACGACAATCATCATATTTTGCTTCTCTCTTTTGGTCAAGGCATTGATTTTTTTTAATTATCTCGTCATTGCTTTGGGTACAATAACTATGCATGGCAGTAGCATCAGATTTCCAGACATTTTTGCCCTTTTAAACCTTAACAACCCTAGCTTTGACTTCAAATTTGCTTGCTTTGGGAGACCGAAAGGGGGAGGAGGCTAAGATAACACTGGTTTTCTTTATAAATAAACTCAAAGGAATTAATAGAGTAACCACTAGATGTTTTATTTTAAACATGAATCTTTGAGGTATACATGGCAAGCTTACAAAATTTGTCACACAATATGGACATCTAATCTATTGCACACTTAAAACCATGGTGTTTCAACTAGTTTCTTGGAAAGCTTATGTAATCTGCATACTGTTGATGGAGCACATTTGTCCAATTACATTCCATCCAGATAACTAGAGTGGGGGGCCCATGGAGGAGGGAGATTGAGAACCACTAATGTAACTATAGAAGATGGATCCTTACTTTGGGCAAACTATTCTTTTCCATAAACATATTTCCTTACTAATATGTATAAGCACCAATACAAGATGAATCCTTACAAATAAGGCGTAACATAATGCACCAAAATAAGTGGCTAATAATTTGTATCTCAGTCTCTTTTTTTGTGCATACATGGGGTGTGTAAGTAGCGGGGAGGACTGCCTTAAAACCTTAATGTCGTAAGGAGAAAATCATGACAGATTTGTTTATCAAACAAGACAGTCGTGTAACTGTCACTTAGTAATGTCAGTAGCATGAAGCCAATTCATTTATAATTGCAAAATCAGATTAGTAAGTAACACGGTAGATTCAGCTCGATAAAACACTGTTAGTATAAAATACCATACTTCCCTTGTGCTGATCCTCTTTCATGAGAGACATCAATAAAAGATTAAGACTTGCTTAATATTTTTTTTTTCGCAAGGTTGAGTAATGGGGATTGTTGGAATTCTCATGCAATACAGTTGAAAATGAACCCAATATTTATACACAGCAAATGCCCGTGATTTTGCATCATAACTTCAGTTTGAACTCAAATTTGTCAATTTCCTATGAGCTTCTATTACTGATTCTGCAAGAAAATAGAATAAAGGGGTATCAGTTCCTTAGGAGTTGAGTTTTACAAATTTTTTACCCAATTACTTAGTAAGACTCTTTGTTGCTACTAGACCTAATCTGATTGTGGTCGTATTAGCATATTGGAATTGAATGTGAACTTTTTAAGAAGCTAATTGATGTTGGACTTGACTTTTCAGTAGGTAAGGGGTTTAGAACAAACATGGGAGGATTGCCCATTTGAATCACCCAATGCGAATAAATAGCAAGCATTGGAGCGACAAAATAATGAAAATTAGCCAAATGGCCAGTAAAAAGAATCACAGGAGTTTAATTAACCACCGAAGCAATTAATTGCAGATTTTCCACTTCCCTGTTTTTTTGGGGATAGCAGTTAAGGGCATGGGAGACAGAAGAGTCCTAAGACTGACATTAGTATAAGTATGACACAAAAAAGCAGAGAGAATAAAATGAACCACCGATTCACAGAAAATGAGAAAATAAACAGGGAATTCGTACTTTATTGGAAGAACCGAGATGACCATTAACCAAAGTCTGAGTTACATGTTCCCTGTTACTTGTTATCAACTCTTGATTTTCTCTTTTTGTTTCTTTTCACTTGTAATTTATTATGGACACTGACAAAAAATGGAATCGCCAAGGGAATGTAATTTTCAAAGATAAATTGTGAAACAAGTGAAGTAAGGAGTTTGGAATATTTGTTCATTTAATACTAATAAAAAACCACGAATGATCACAGAGGGTTATATACATTACTACTTCACGTGATTTCAAGGACAACGTTTCTCACTGTTTCGACTTGTTTGTGTTACTTTCGTCCTACTACCATGATTATTTCCTTTTGAAAAAGCAGCACAATACATGACGATAATAAAGCTTACATATTATGGGCTCTAACTTAATATTGCTGTTCCAATACGATCTTTTTTTTACCAAAACTATATTCAAATACGATCTTTTTTTTACCAAAACTATATTTCCACTTTTTTAGGAGTATACAAATATTCTATATTTAGTCCTCAAGAACTTCAGATTTTTGCCTTCCCAAATTTTCCTAAAATTGACTACAAAATCCTATATTTTGAATCTTGAAATGAGACTCAAAGCTCTCGTTCCAGCTGAATGCTCCTAAGTCAAACTCTCAACCTACAGAAAAAACCCAGCGTACTTTATGCATCTTTGTTAATATTTTGAAGAACCATTTTTACTTACGCAATCTAAGTTTGTTATAAACTCCAGCAGCATGATGATATTCAGAACTCAGATACCAATAGTTATTATTTGGATAAATAATGACAATTCTGTCAAATTTCAACCCTAATGGGTGTGCCTTTGAGAAACAATATACTAAATCTGAATTTGTACTAAAGTCCAACAGTATGTTCATATTCAGACACAATAGTATAATTAGCAATTAATTTTGAATAGCTGAATCAAGTTACACACAAAATCCTTCAGTGTTTTTCGGCAATAATAAATAAAGGACAATGTATCCATCAATTCAAAATTTTCTTACAACTTATTACTCGTCCCACCACAATTCATTTTCATTTTCCCAAGCAAGAATGACAAATATCCATTGCCAAACATAACAAAACCTCACATTCACAACCCCAAAGGCAACAATTAATAATCAAAAGCTAAGGAGAAAAACTCCAACTGCATAATACACTTGTTAACGCAAAATCGCCGTCTTAAAGCTACCTATCAAATCCTGGTCTATATCAACAAAGCGTTGCGGATTGCATTAACGATAAAAACCCTAACCTTTATTTGAGAGTTTTGGGAACGGCAACAGATTCCGACGAATTATGCGTCTCCACGACTCGTTGCTGCTGTTGCTGGACGATGGTGTTCCTCTCGTATTCGCGCCACTTGTTGATTGCAGTGGTGCAGACCACTGAAACAATTCGTTAAAGTCGATGCAAGTAAGGAAGAAATAGGTGTGTGTGTGTGTGTGAGAGAGAGAGAGAGAGGGAAATTATTACCTGCGGCGCCGACGAAGAAGACGAGACGGATGAGCTTGGGGCCGGGGGGGCCGGATATTTCTTCTCCTGTCATGTCTATCCGCCGCCGGTGAACGCTTCCTTTCCACTTCTTCGCTTCTCTTTCGGTGGTTCCCTATCGTCGCTCTTCAAGCTTCAATCAACCCTTGCTTCAAATTAAAAAGTTTCACTTGTAAAACCCCTTATTTATTTATTTAGAAAAATATTTTTTAAACTTAATTCTTACATTTGGTAACTATGATTTTCAATCATTTAAATATTTATATATTATTCGTGACATTACAATTCTATTACTTAAATTTAATATATATATATATATATACATATATATGAAAAAATTATAATTTTGCATTCAATATTTGTAACAAATATAAGAAAATTACAACTTCAATAAATAAGTAAAATGATTAGAAAACAATGTTTATAATAACAAAATCAAATAGTAAAAAGCAGAATAAATAAATTAATAATTATCAGAAATTAGTCTATTACTTTTTATATTGACGTAATTATTTTATCATTTATTGATGACTTTTATATAGAAATATGTAAATTATAAATAAATATAATTTTAAAAAATCAGTGTCAGACAAAAAAAAAATATATATATATATATATGTCTTTTGATTATATCTCTAAATAAATAAAAAACTATAAGTTTATATTTAGCCTTTAACCTTTGTTGAATTAATAAAATTTATCAAAAATAATAATGAATACAAATAAAAGAAAGATACTTATAACAAAAGAAGAAGATATTTATGAGATATATAAAATAAAGAAGTAAAAAAGTAGACATAAAAGTTATAAATATAAGATAGAGAAGTGGTATATAATCACTGTTTAGATTATAAAAAAAAATAAAAAATCTCTGCAGTTACACCTTATAAAAAAATTAGTTATTAAAATTTAAAATTAAAGAATATCACAATTATTTATTTTTAGCATGGGCCTATAGAAACTAAGGTAAAAGTTTCTTAAAAAACTATAATTTTTGTATATTGTTATAGGTTATACATTAATGCAATTTTTTGATATTATAAAATAATAATAATAAAATAATTATTATAAAACACACAAAAAATGTAATATTCGTAAAACTATAAATAAAAAATCTTCCTAAATGCTGTAAGTAAAATATTTCCGATTATTAGGACATTTTAATTAAATTTTTCTAAAATGAAATGAAATTAAAAATAATTTCATCTCATTCCTTTAAACTGTAAGGAAAATATATTGGATTAAATAAGTTAATGAAATGGGAAAAGAATATGCAATTTTATTTCATTTTCTTGGATTTTAAATAAAATTTGTTTGGTGAATTTATTTTAAACAATCAAAATAATATAATTTTCACACCATTCTTTCTCATTTTATTTTGTTATTTCCTATCAAACTAAATTTTCTATCCCATTTTGGATTCACCCTTTCCCAATTGACCAATTTCCTTCAAAAAAAACCGCAGTCGTGTTTCCAAACGACGACGTTTACCCCCCAATTCGAAAAAAGGGCTAGAACTCCTTCGCCCTTCGGATTACGCCACAACGCCACCACAGTTGCCGGCGAACGATTCCTGGGTTTTTTTATCTTCATCTTGAAGTTCTGATCTTTACTTTCTAACATGGCAAAGGGAACAAGCTCAAAGCTGAACATCGCAATAATTCACCCGGATCTTGGCATAGGTAAATAATCACTATTCCCATTGCTTTTCAGTACACTCAAATTAAATAATTTTTTGTGAAATTTCCTTTCCTTTGACTATTCTAAATTAATATTTTGGTTTCATGAAACAATCCCATTGCTATTTTCTTCCCTCTAGTTGATTTCCAATTAGTTGCCTTGTGATTGTTTTTGAAGGTGGAGCTGAGAGATTGATTGTCGATGCTGCTGTTGAGCTTGCATCCCAGGGCCATAAAGTTCATGTTTTTACGGCACATCATGACAAAAATAGATGCTTTGAAGAAACTGTTGCTGGTGAGTCTCTCTCTATTTGTGTGGGCTTAATTGCAATTTTATTTGTTCTTTCTGTTATTTTGACATCTAATATTAACAGAAATGCTAATGTAACAGTGTAAGGAGTGCAAAATCAAATTTGCACAAAAGACTAAAATCGAATTTTGACTATATAGTAGGGCCAGAAAAGTGCAAATAAGCCATGATTGTCTCACATTTATGTTCTTTACGAAGAAATAGCATTGCCATTGACTTATGGTTTTTGACTTGTGATTTCTCAGGTACCTTTCCAGTTACTGTGTATGGTTCCTTTCTTCCTCGTCATGTTTTCTACCGTCTTCATGCATTGTGTGCATACCTTCGGTGCCTATTTGTTGCTTTCTGTGTACTTTTCATGTGGCATTCATTTGATGTTATACTGGCAGATCAAGTCTCTGTAGTTATTCCTATCTTGAAACTTAAAAGGTCAATAAAGGTAGCCAAGAAGGAGGAAGAAGAAATCATAAGTGAATTGTTTTGACATCTTCAATTCTTAGCTGTTTTATTTTCCTTGGTAGGTTGTATTCTACTGTCATTTTCCGGACTTGTTACTGGCTCAACATTCAACTTTCATTAGGAGGATGTATAGAAAACCAATTGACTATGTAGAAGAAATAACAACTGGTTTGACTTTATATCCTTGCCTTATTATTGTTTTCCTCCTCTGATTATCTTTTCTAGGGTTCATACTGAATCATGCATCGTATTAACCTTTGCATTTTGCAGGAATGGCTGATTTAATACTTGTTAACAGCAACTTCACTGCCTCTACTTTTGCAAACACTTTTAAGTCTCTAGATGCTAAAGGAATTCGACCAGCTGTTCTATATCCAGCCGTCAATGTGGATCAGTTCAATGAACCCAGTTCCTTTAAGTAAATGACATGTTTGTAGATATATGGTTGACACTTTACAAGATTATGCTTGTAGTTTATTCTTATATCCAATTTTTGAACTTTATGTATCGAATATAATCATAGTCTTAATTTGGATTGTTTCTTTTGTTGTAGGCTGAATTTCCTTTCCATCAATCGCTTTGAAAGAAAGAAGAACATAGAATTAGCTATTTCAGCTTTTGCTATGCTTCACTCCTCGGAAGGAATTTTTAAGCATAAAGATATTACTAATGCTTCTTTGACTATTGCTGGTGAGCCTGTTTTGTTTACGGCTGTGTTTATGGTGATAGATGTTAAGGTGATGTTATGTGCATTAATAATTGTCATGGGATGGGAGTATATGTTCTGATGTATGTGTCTCATACTGGAGTTTGATATGGGCGTGTCTTCATTTTCAAGATATCAAATATTATTTTAAATGAAAATTATGATTGGTTTGTAGTTAAGTTTCAAAACTCTTTTGTTCTGTATTATTTCAAATGATTTTGTTGTTCTGCTGAATTTTGCAGTTTGTATGTAAATTATCTATTGTGACTTTGTGATGCAACCATTTATCAAACAGGTGTATTGTCCGGGTTTGTCAATGTGTTACTTATTGAACCTTTTCATATTTGTTGTGGAAACTGCGTATAGTTACTTAACTAAAAATGAGTATTTATTAACCATTATGTGGTGACAGAAAGTTCATTTATTAAACTTTTAAGTTCGTTGCCATCAAATGAGAGATGGAATGCATAGTAATGACTAGGTTACAAACCTTTTGTTTAAGAATTAGATCTTCATATTGTTTCTGACGAGTAAATTTAGGACTTGTGATCATATGTTCAATTGGTTTGGTTATCACTATAAGTCACGAGCACTTCTCTAGATAATGAATAAGAATAAATGTAATATTAAAAAGAAAATTTGATTTTTTTTTATTTGATATAACATGGTGCCAGTCTTTTAAGCACAAATTTATTTTTCTGAGACTGACAATGAAATGGATTTGTACAATTTTTTAGCAGAAAACAATGACAAATCTTGTTGAAAGGCATTTAATATCTGCTAATAATATGATTAGACCACTCTCTGCTAAGCTGTCTGGATGTGATCCATTAGTATTTGCTGATAAACATTGACCATTAAGTGCAAAGAATCAAGTACTATGTTTTGCAAGTTTAGGCAGCTTCACTGAAGGGTCATATCGAAGAACATCTTCCTTGTATTAAGCTAGTGATTTTTTTATTTAGTATCTTTGAATGTTATCAGAATTTATAACTACCAGTGTATGCAGGCTTTTGGTACCTGTCAATTCATAAGTCTAAAACCTAAAATAGGGGAAAATTTGGTTGGATTTGGAACAAGTTACAAGTAAGAAATCTATCGATTTCCACCTGCTTGGTGTGTTAGACCCTCATATGCATTCTTCTTTAATTTTAAATGTATTTTCTTGGTAGAACTGCTGAGTATGTTTGAACAACCATGCTTGACTCATTCGATCATTCTGAAGCATTTGTGCACTTGCAATTTGCGTAACAACCCTATTGTCATAATTTGTGCTAGGTGGCTTTGACAAAAGGTTGAAGGAGAATGTGGAGTACTTAGACGAGCTTAAAGATTTAGCAGAAAAGGAAGGAGTCTCTAGTAAAATAAGATTCATCACCTCTTGCCCTACAGATGAAAGAAATGCACTTCTTTCAGAATGCCTGTGTGTTCTTTACACACCAAAGGTATATAAAGCCATGCAAATTATGATTCATTACAACTGGTAGAAACTGAATGAAGAAAATGAGCTTTACATAAAGATTTTTTATGCAGGATGAACACTTTGGCATTGTTCCTCTGGAGGCAATGGCAGCATATAAACCTGTTATTGCATGCAATAGTGGTGGCCCTGTGGAGTCAATTAAGAATGGTGTAACGGGATTCCTTTGTGATCCTACACCACAAGAGTTTTCTTCAGCAATGGCTAAGCTCATAAGTGATCCTCAGGGGGCACAGAAAATGGGCAGAGAAGCTAGGAGACATGTTGTTGAGTCATTCTCTACAAAGTCATTTGGCCAGCATTTAAATAGATACCTAGTTGACATTCACAGGGGAAAGGAGGATTGAGTTTAACATTGGATAGCATGATTTTGCCCTCAAAATGTTAACTACAATTGGTGACCATTGAACTTGCTGTTGAGATTTTAGTTGGCTTAGTTCACTTTTTGCATCAAATCTGAATTAAATTACAGATTTGATGACATGTTCAATATTCTGTCTGTGGTTTGCACTTTTGGATAGTTTTTACAATATAAAGGTATTCCAAAGTTTTTAGAGCATTTTCTTGTGCTAATATAAAAAAATCCATTCTCTCATTTCCTCCCAAATGGACAGAACATAAACTTATGTGAGATTTGTCTGTTATTTTGTTGGGAAGGTCCAAACAGTGAAAGATTTGAAAAATATTCTGTTTTTCATCACTCCTTAATCGTTCCTTCTATCCCATCAAGTCAAACAAAACATATATGTTTAACCTTAAACAAGAGAGGTGTAAATAGAACTCATAAAAGTTTGAATTATCTAAATTTAAGAAAGTTAAGAGACATGTGAATCGTTCCATGATATATAGTTTAGATTCTAGCATTGAGTCATACTAAACCCAAATTCAAGACAAAGAGAAAAGGTTTGAATCTTTCTTGATCTTAGATTCTAGAATTGAGTCATACTAAACCCAAATTCAAGACAAAGAAAAAAGGTTTAAATCTTTCTTGATCTCTCGTTCAGCTCTCTCTCGTGGATTTGTATGGTATGGGAAGTAACGAGTGTTTAATTTATTCATTTTCCCATGCACACAAGATCATGCAGGTGGACTTTCAAGGTTTTCTTGGTTTCTTTGAATTTTATATTTAAAAAATGATTTAATTATTTTTTTAATCTTAAATATTTAAGATTAATCCAGTTTTAGATTTTTAAATTAAAAAAAAATATTTTAATCTTTTAAAAGTAATAAAATATTATTTTAATTCCTAAATTGCAAATTTGAAAAATTAAAATAAGAGTTTAAATTTATTTTTAAATTTTCAAATTTAGTGTTTAGAGATTGAAATCATATTTTATTAAAGAAAATAAAAATGTTTTTTAAATTTGAAGAATTTAAAATATTTGTTCCAAATTTTAGGACTACAAAAATAATAATAAAAATATTAAGAAAGAAAACATTTGTTTCAAGGTATAAAATTGTATATCCATAATTATCTTTATAAAAATAAATTAACTAGAAATATTATTTTTGTGAACATGTTTGATTGTTATTATTAATGTTGAAAGAAAAAAAACTGAATAAAAAAAAGTTAAACTAAGAAATGTGAAATTATGAAGTGAAGATAGTAAAATGATTTTCATCATGGGAGATTTACAAAAGTTATAGCACTCACGAGAATGTGAAATTCACTGTTGTCAGCATTTTCAGGAATCTTTCTTAACACACAAATCTGTGATATTACTCTGAACACTTGAGAAAATTTCCTTGTTATGTTCTTGTTTTTTTGTTAGAAAATGACTTCTCCTTGTTATTGTAGCACCTGCATTACCACTTGCACACCGCTTTAATGACAAATTTGATTTGTTAATGGCTTCGTTCGTGTCATTATTTTGACACAGTCGTGCTTTGAAGTGATTTATCATCACTGAAATAAGGTAGATCAGAAAATTTCAAGCACTTGGCTCCATGTGTCATCAGAACAACAGTGATAAGAAATATCAATTTGCTAGGGACACCTCATTCCTCCATAGAAAAGAGTACAGAAAATATCAAACAGTGAAGAGAATCTCTATCAAAATTCTTCCCTCTAATCAGATTGACATAGAATTAGTGTATGTACACAATATTTACACGCATATTCTTTGTTTTGGATATAATTAGTTTTGTAGTAATTCGTACTTGAAGTTTGAATGACATATTAATTACTTCACCTTTAATATTTAAGTGCTTAATAATGAGAATTAGTGACCAACTTGATCACCCATGAAGCAAGTGATCCCCAGTAGGTTTACAAAATACTAGCACTAACTTTAAATTGGTATTTATTCAATCAAATACATGTTTATTTACTTGAAATAATTTTTTGTTTTAGTTATACTTAATTAATATCAATTTAATCTAATTACATAACATTCCACGTTACCAACCATCTAATGCTTAAGTTTAAAATAATAGAAAATTAATTTATTTTACACATAGATAGCTTAAAAATGTCATTTTTAATATATTAAAAAGTTTAAATTAGTTGTTACTATAGCATTTTTTCTACATATTAGAAAATTTCTATAGATTTAATTATCATTTTCACTAATTCTCAATCATAATCATCATAATCATATTCAAAATTATGATTTAAAATTTATATAAATTAATTTAAATAGTAAAATAAAAATTTCTTATCACTTCTCAATTTATAATTTACTTTGTCTATAAACTATATTTATATACTTATGTGTGGTTTTAATCAAAGTTAACACGTCAACACATATCATAACTTTAACCATAACTTTAATTATAATAGACATCCAAATATGCTTTAAACAAATTTCAATTAATAAAATAAAATGAATACATCATTGTAATTCTAAAGTAATAAAAATTCATTTTTTTCTTCTTAAACCTCGTATACATTCATAATAGTTAGGTATTTCAAAGTATTATTTGTAATCAATTATATATTTTATTATTATAATAATAAATAATTTAAAATTAATATTAAAAAATATAAATAAACTTATTAACAAAAAAATATTTATTTATTTTTATTTTCATTCACATAACTCAATATTCAATTTTTTTTACATCATCCAGACAAAACCTTAGTATTATTTAATCTATAAACTTTTGTATAGGGAGAATTACGTAACTCTCATAATACTTAGGAGTTAGTTGTTTATTGGTTTTAAAAATAAACTTTAGTTTTTTAGTTTTTAAAAACTAAAAACTTATTTAATAACTCTATTGTTAAGATAGTTTTCATTTTTGTTTTGTTTTTAAAAATTAAAAAAAAAATAAAACTTATAAGATATGTTTTTAATTTTTAATAATAATATTTACGTCTTCATCAACGGCTATACTACGTAATTTGTGATTTGTCGAAATCCTTCATTAACTTTCGTCCAGTACTCATCGTGCAGTGACCACTTTTGCCTTAATAAATCAATTTTTTAATTAATTTCTCCAAATATTCCATTTTCTTATCTTTAAAATAAATTTTAAATTAAAATTACCAAATAATTTTTTTGTTAAATATATTCTTAAAATCAATTTTTTAATTAATTACTAAAACTATTTTAATTTAAAAAAAAATATATACTGTAATATGTTATTGCTATTGTTCACTAAAATTTAATTTTGATATCATGTCTAGTAATTAATTACAAGTTTTTGATATGACAAGTTCAACAAGTATATGAACATATGGCCTCTTAGACACCAAATAAATCATGTGGTGTATATCATGATTTCAAGTAATAATTATCTATCCAAAGAATTTAACATTTTTTTAATAAAAAAAAATCAGTTAATAATACGCATGAATACATAGAAATAGAATTAACATAAGTATTTAAATTTAAAATTGAAAAAGAAAGTAATAATCACAATTTATATAATTAAAGGTGGCATAATTTGATAATATGTTGTTACAGTTAATGAATTTTATTGCAGTGAGATGTTACAGTTTAACTATAAATTGATTGTGTATTCCTCAACTACCACACAATTTCTTTACATTGAGAATTGAAGTCACGACCTAACAAAATAATTGATAGAGTTTTCTCTTTGACTAAGTAATTCATACAATTAAATATATTTTTATTACATTAAATGTGGGTTGAATTTTTGTAAATTTTAAATTTTTTTTTTTTAGTTTTTGTAATTTGAAAAATGTAATTTCAATCATTTTGTTGAATTGACTTCTTTTTAAATACCGTTCAAAGAATTATCTTGAAAAATGTAAAACTAAAATAAATTATCATGTAAAGTTCTTGTAATGCATTAATTATCTAACTAAAATTTTTAACAACATTTGATATATAATATAGGGATCAAACTTGTTTTTAAAATTACATAGACTAAAGAAAAAAATTAAATTTAAAAGACTAAAATATAAATTTAAATCATTCAAACTCTTTATCATCTTACTTTTTATATTTTAATTTAAATAAATTTTATTATAATTATTTAATATATTAACCTTCCTTTCTTCAATGTAATTTTTCATATTTTCTTAAAACAAAAATAAAATAAAATAAAATAAATTCAAAAAATCTATATCATAAGCACAAATTTCTAATGCATCATTCTCTCATAAATTTATTACGTGTCATAATGATATTTTTCATATTCTGATTTAAATATCATTTATTAGAAGGGTTTAATACTCTGACTTTTCTTTTTTGAATATAATCTTTTCATATTCTCTTAAAGCAATATTTTTATATTCCCTTAAAACAGAAACGTAATTAAATCAAAATAAAATCAGAACTAAATTATAATCAAATCCGAATTAAGATATAATCAACTCAATTTTTACAATACAAATTGGTTCATATAACATTCAAACTATGTCCAAATTATATCACTAAAACTCATTGATGAGTATTAGCACACATTGATATTGGGCACAGTTTCATTTGTTATTTAATAATTTTTTTATATAAAGAATTTAATAACTAAAACTATTAATAAATGATATTTATTAATTGTCAAACTTTTGAGAGACCTTGTGTTCTAATAAGTTGATTATGCTTAAAAAAGAGTAGTAAAAAGTTGATTACAACCACTTTACTATTTTCAATTTTTAGAAATTAGCGTCAAAATGGTTAAATGTGTTACATTGGTTGAAGTCTAAACCCTGCTACTTCCCCATATTTATAATTAAATAAATTTATTAATATTCTTAAAAATTAAACTAATTTTCTCTAATGTTCTCAAATTCATTAACTTCAAGTATAAACAGAATTGGAGTTATGGTAAGATGTGGAAGCAATTAATTATCAGAACTCCTAGAAGTCAAAATATATCTTTTTCTTCCAAAATTGTAATTGTTCAGATACATATGAAGTTGCTATTTAATATTCTGAGAAAATAATTTCAGATAATACAAGGAAAGAAAACCTTATCTTAATAATTCAAAAGAGGACATGAAAATGAAGTGTATATAAGAACTCATTATGCACACCGTGATGGCCATCTTCCTATGATACTATAGCTCTAGCATATTAATTTGTCATGGCCAAAGACAAGTACAGATCTTTCTTGCATGATGAACCTGATAACATCCACTGGAGACATGGTGGTCCTCCCACTTATGATGCTGTTAACAAGCTGTTTGAAGAAGGAAGAACCAAGGTGCAACAACCACCATACCCTCTTACCCTTTTTGTTTACTCTCTCTCTCTCTAGATTGTGTGTTTAATTGTGTTTGCTGCATGTTTGCAGGAATGGCCAGAAGGATCATTGGAGGAGATAGTGCAAAATGCTATCAAGTCATGGGAGATGGAGCTCTCACACAAGACCCGTTTGCAGGATTTCAAGACAATAAACCCTGAGAAGTTCAAACTCTTTGTGAATGGTATGCACTTAACATTTGTCAAATTTATTTCCTCTCCATCATTTTCAATGGAAATGTTAGGGGTTTTGATTGATAGATAGATAGATGGATACTTTGCTTTAGTCCATTAGTTATATTTCTTGTGTTCTTTTGTTCTACTATTTGATCGACTTCTATTCACATGATTAAAGGGGGTGAATGAATGGGAGAAAATTTCCTATGTATTTTCCACCTTGTATTTCTCATTATATACTCTACTTCCAAGATTCCACAATAAAGATCAAATTTGCCCCGATCCACAGACATGGAAAATTGTTAGTTCTGAAGCACAAAAATATCTCCATGAGACAGATTTTGTAACATTTTCATTCCTTGTATAAGTATTTTCTAGTAGGAGACAAGTTTTTCAAGGGAATATGATGACAAATGATAGTTGCATTACATAATTACATCAATCTTGTTCTGATTTTTCTGTTCATTTCTTGTTGTCAACATTAGTATCATGTTTGATTTGCAGGCAGGGAGGGATTATCTGGAGAGGAAACTCTAAAGTTGGGAAGTTATAACGCTTTGTTGCAAAGTTCTCTGCCAGAAGACCTGAAGCCTTACAAAGCTGATGAAGAGACTTTTGAATCATCTCATGAAATCTTCAGATCAGCTTTTCCTAGAGGGTTTGCTTGGGAGGTGATAAAAGTTTATAGTGGACCACCTGAAATTGCTTTCAAGTTTAGACACTGGGGCATCTTTGAAGGCCCTTTTAAGGGACATGTCCCTACTGGGAAGATTGTCCAATTCTATGGCTTGGGAACTGTCAAGGTATTACTTTTTACTATCTGTCAACATTCAGGAAATGGATTCTTGTGGTGACTTTACCATTATGTGTTATCTCAACCATTTTATAAATGTCAATAATATAATATGTTTCTATTTAAAATTAGAAATAAAAATTATTAGATGTTTAAAGAAAAAATATAAATTACTTTTGATTTGGACAAATACAAGACTTTTGACAAATCGAAGTGATTTAGATCTTTTTCTAATGTTAGATGTCTTTTTAGAACAAAAGTGTGATGAAATTAACAAATACTAAGTGAACACAAAATTATGATGCATTTCTGAATACTAAAGTTAACCTTACTTAAAACAAAATCTTATCAGACAAACAAAATTTTCCACCTAGTATTGGCTTGGCAGTTAGTGATGTAATTTTTTTCACTGATGGTCTTAAAAAACATTTTACTTAAGGCTGTATCACAATCATGACTCATGAATGTACACAGGTGGATGACTCTTTGAAATTTGAAGAGGTGGAAATTTACTATGACCCAGCTGAGATGCTTGGAGGCCTTCTATCAGGGAAGGACCCAGATCACCCCACAGAGGATGGCACCAAAACTTCAGCACCTTCCCAAGCATGTCCTTTCTCCAAATAGTTGCAATGATGTCTTAAGTGAATAATAATATCCTTTGATCCAGCTATATCTCTTGAATCAATTAATGTGGCAACTGATATTTAAAGAAAAATAGCACTACTATGTGTGATGTTGGGTCCAGTGAATAAAATTGAAAAAAATCTCAAAATGTATTAATTATTTTCCCGCTTTTGATGGAAAGTTATGGCAAATACATGTGCTATGTTGGTATTGGGTGCATACTTTAGAAGTCATTTATTTTGGGAGGGAGAGCTTTCTAGCAATGTGAAGGGTTGGATCCAATAAGAGATCAAGTGATTTAATTACTAGTTACTTAGACTACACCTACTATTCAGAGCATAAATTTCTTTATTATTATTATTATTATTATTTGGAGTGTTTTTATGACACTAGTTAATATTAATTTTGACCAAGTCTGTGAACAAAGTTATCTCAGAGAGAACATGGGAAAAAGTTAACAACAATAAAGTGGTCTTACTGGATGAGACTGACTAGGTAGATTACATGCATCAGCTAGAAACTGGTGAATGGATATAAATTATGTTTTCTCAGAAACACATTGGGGTATCTTCTTCTATTAATAAGGATCATGACCTACTTTTTCTTAAAATAAATATACATATTTATACATTAAATTATATTTTAACTCTTTAAATTTTAATTCAAATATTTAGCTCTTCCAAAAGAAAAATCAGTTTACAACTCTTGATCTACAAATTAATATTTTGTAATCACCAAACTACCAATATCCAGAACCCTATATGAAAAAGAAGCCTTAGTCAAGAACACCATTTCAAATCATAAGTCATTGCTCCATATTTTACTAATACACATATTAACTAGTTAACAACACAATTACAAATTATCCCCAAAAGATATATTCTGTTGGGACCATGAGGCTTTTGGAGTCATAAAAGATCATAAGAAACAATCATACTGGACAAAAAGCAACCCAGGTAAAGAAGTTTCAACCCAGCATTCTGTTTGGAGCAAAAGGTTATTTGCCCTTCATGAAAAGGGAAGCATGAGGGTTGTTTAACTTTAACTCAGCAATGCCATATTCTACAGTTGAATTCTAGTTTCATTTGTCATGTTGCTCCTTAACGTTTTACAAAACATATCAATATTAAGTATAAGCAATACATGGCCTGCAATAAATGAATACTTTCAGAAAGCCAGGAATGTAAAAATATGTATGTACTGGAGCAATCTAAAACTCCTCTTAAAGGCCAACAAATGAAATCTATTTACTAATTCAGATAAATTAACAATATAAATATAAACATAATGTCCAGTTCCTGCAGCAATAATAGTTACAGAAGTCAAGGCTAACAAGCTTCACCATATAATACCAATGAACCATAGAAAAGTTGGGAGAATATTAGTGCATACCTCATACTGCGAAGAACCAGCTCTTATAACAGCTTTGCACTTGAAGAGATTTTTCTACCAGAAAATGCATTCAATTAAACTCTTCATAAATTAATAATTTTACTCCTTATTATACTACATTAGCCATAGAAAATCATTATAAAGTATCATGATGTGAGTACCTATCAGTTATCCAGTACTCTTGAAATGAATTGAAGATAAAAATAGAGGCATATTTAGAGGACAAATATGTGGGTCATAACTTCTCCAAGAGTCCCTTTCTTGCTCTTCCTCATTCTATCTCTGTTGCAAAATGTAATTTTAAACTCATTTTTTTATATTATATACATTAATTCCACTTTCGTTTCAAGCATTCCGTTGTAGTCTAGTTGGTCAGGATATTCGGCTCTCACCCGAAAGACCCGGGTTCAAGTCCCGGCAACGGAACTTTTTTTATTTTCTTTATTTTCAACTTTTTCATATGCTTTCCCTATTATTTCTTAAAATACCATTTTATGATTTTTTTTAATTACTTAAAACAATTTCCAAAATTGTTTTTATAATACATAAAGGCTTATTTATTCAAGCTTAAATTAGTAATTTACAATATAACTGTCAATTTTTTTCAACAAACAATTATTTAACTGACATGAATAAAAAAAATGTTTTTCTTTTTACATTTTAATTAAAACCACCAGTGCAATTATAAAAGTTTTAAAACATTTTTATTCTAGTACTTTTTTTTTTCCTTTTCGGAAAGGTGTAACAACTAGGCCGTAAATGCCAAAAATATTTCTGGATGTTAACTTGACAGTAACGCTTATGAACTTATACACTCGCATTTCTCATTTATGGTGATTTCTTTGTATCATAGAAAAAAAGTTATACAAAGGAATGATATAATAATGATAAAAATAAAAAATATATGTTGTTTAGATACATAGAAATAAAAAAAGAATGGAGTGGAAGAATTTTTATTTACTTTTTTATAGAAAAAAAGAGTAAAATATAAATAAATTATATAAACTTTCCTACTCCCTGTTTTTTCCTATCAAACAAAAAATTGAAGTTTAACAATTCTGTTGTTTTTTTTTTTCTATTTCTGTCCAATGTATTTCTACCCAAACAAGTTGTTTGAAACTTATTTCCATTACATGTGTGTGTTACCAAGAGTCTGAAAAGTTGAACCATAATCACATGATAATACTACACAAGAACTTAAATGAAACAATAGCTTCAATTAATTCCAAGCTTGAACCTCTTTGCATGTGAAAACATTTCAAAAACAATAATAAGAACACTACAACAAGTAAGACTAGCAATCAACCTTCTTCTTCCCCAGCAGCTCCTATTGAAACAACAAACTTAGTTTTTAAGGTTACACAAAGAGTCTAACATGCTATGACAAATTAAATTTCATTTTTCTTCTAGTTCGTATTTCTCAGAATATTACACGTACAACAGAGCCGATACCAATCAATTCAACTATGTTTTCCAACCTCAGCTTGAGCAGCATCCAACTCTCTTCAAAGCAGACACATCATTTTTCAGATCAATTTTCTCCCCTTTGGCAGGCACAGACGCAGTTCCATTTTCAGCACCCTCTACTGCTTTCTTGCTAACAATGCGGTAGATTTGGGTCAGAACTTCAGCAAATGCATTCTCTACATTGGTAGCCTCCAGAGCTGAGGTTTCCATGAAATAAAGTGATTCTTTCTCAGCATAGGACTTCCCATCTTCAGTTGTAACTGCTACGAGGTGGCGAAGGTCTGATTTGTTTCCAACCAGCATCACCACAATGTTGGCGTCTGTGTGGTTTCGCAACTCTTTCAGCCATCTGTCCACATTCTCGAATGTTGCATGGCGAGTGACATCGTAAACGAGAAGCGCACCAACTGCCCCACGATAGTAAGCACTGGTGATTGCGCGATACCTACAAAGAGAAACAGTGTGAGTTTAACAAGATGCAAGTTTGAGGGAAGTCAAGTTACAAGTTTGGTTAACTTGATACAAGTGATTAATCACAACAATGTAGGATTACGTTCATTAGGGTGATCATGAGGCAAAAGAACTGAAACCAAGACAGGACACATTTGTGACTTTGGTATCGAACTTGAATAAGAGTGCAACCCAACATTTGAAAGTAGGATAATTCGTACTGGACAAATATTTTATACAAAGATTAGGGTCAATACAAAGTCAGTGAGGCATGTAATAAAGACTGAAAAGAGCGTTTCTTAATTTTCACTACTAATAATTTAATTTGTATATCATAATTCACACAAGTTCTCACCCAAAGATTAGGGTTTTATAATAGCAGTAAAAAATGAATTAAAATGAAGGCACCTTTTACTTTCATCCCTTCAGGGAGTATATTATAGGAGAAACTTTCCTGGAAAAATACATAATTTCATCAATATATTAATAGACAAATACATAATTTAAGTGGTACAAGATAAGGATTTAACAATCCCATCAGAAAGAATAACATATCAACCAAATGACTTTGTCCAAATACAGTACTGTTGATCTATGCCACTTATCCACGGTTTCACATAGCAATATCATTTCATTCTTTCAAATGCAACAATCAAGTTTTTAACACACACTTTCAGTCAATTACAAGGTCTCCAGTGATATCTGTAGTAAAAACTCAACAATACTTTATTTTTACCGATATAGGTGGTGCTATAAGGGTTTTGGTTGTGAGGAAGGGGAGAAATGCAGAATTTTTTTCAAGGAAAAATTAGATGAAGAAAGAGCTACAGTTGTTTTACTCTTGAAGGGGAAATAGTTGACAGTAAATAGAACTATGGGCCAAAATATTGATACTTTCATATAAACTTTTAGGTTAAACTACTAAGTAGGTCTCTGAACTAATTATGAAAATTTCAAATAGGTCCCTAAACTATTTTTTTAATCGGATCTGTATACGAAAAAGTAGGTCCCTAGAGTTAGTTTTTGTTAGCTTGAAACTGCTAGAAAATCACAATTTATGGCATTTTTTAAATAATAAAAAAATTGCATGACCATGGAACCTAATTAAAACATATTGTTGAGGACCTACTTAGTAATCTAGCCAAATTTTTACCATCATGTTGGTTGTTCAAATTGGAATAATATTTAATAAGAATAACAAGGATGACGATGAGTGATTTATTGATGTGTCAGCAATTCAACCTATAATCCTATAACAATTTCAACCTATATATATGCTTACAGACACATTTTTCTTTGAGTATAAAACACAACTTGTTTATTCTATAAGGCCCATCAACCTCACCAGATTTTCCATAAAATGCAATGATGTCAGCAAGGAGTATGATTAATTACTCAAGTACGTAGCCCAAGAAAAAGGTCAAAACTAATTCTTTCAAAGGATCTTTCACATCATATGACATGTAATGTAAATGAAAGTTATATTATCAATTTCTATTGGCATATGCTTAATCAAGGCATGCTTATTTAATTTGTAAAACCAGGCCAAAATTCATCTGAAATCACACATGATCAAAGCCCACACATATATACACATTTCAAACTCTTCCTAAGCTATAAGGTAGAAATACAGAAGCACAATAATTCCAAGGCCAGATGATGAAGAAAATAATATTAAGAATAGAATAAACATGTGGAAAAATTTTAAGTTTTGCACATTGGGCATATCCACTTACAGACAAATAGAGTATAAATAGTTTAAGTTAACACAAGAAAATCAATATTTATTAACAATATACTACAAACCAACACCTACCAGACAAATACAATAGATATTTAACAATATAGCAAAAAGAGAAATTACTGGTACACAACAGTAAAAAGCCTTTTCTAAACTTGCTATGAAGCATTGCTTGTGCATGAGCCATTACAAGACCCAAAAGTAGTACAAACTACAATCTAGTCAGATATCAATTAGGCATTAGTCAAGTTCAACTGAATTCAGTGACCTTACTATTCAATGTATTTCAAATGCAAGTGTTAAACATATTTCTATTTTGAGACCTCATAAACCAAACAATTTACGAGTTTCAATTCCACACCATCATCCAAACCAATGTTGAAACCTCATTTAACAAATTTGACCATGTCAACACTCACACAGGTTGCCAAACTCATAAAATAACACAGAAACACATCATCAGGCAATAATCTATTCCCATTTTACACCCAAAGAGCATAAAAAACTGAATCCATGTGACATCAACAACATCCGGTTCACTCCATTTTCAAAAACACCATATCGCCTAATTGACGGTCCCACTTCCACCGCCGATCTCAAAAACACAAATCCTCACCGACTCCACAAAACAAATCTGGCACAAGACAAGCAACAACACTCACTTCGCTACTAATCTAATTGGCTAATTCCACAAACACAAACTTCACTTACCCTTTTTTTAACACCAATTAACAACTTGTTCACATTACTAATAAGTAGAGCGAACTTCCACACTAGATCACGATCCACCCAATTATACAACAACAACATAACCTTATCCCACTAGGTGAGGTCGACTACATGGATCACACAACACATTAAACTCGGTTCAGTAAAAAAGAAAAACCGACCCAACAAAAACCCAGTTGAGCATGCGCAAAATTAGATCCACCCAAGTAAACCAACCCTTAAAAATCACTTTTTTCCCTATAATTGGTGACCATTAAAAAGTAGGGATTTTGACTTGAAACTGGGGTACCCATTAGTGGTTAAGCATGATCTCGCATTGTGAGAAGGGGAAGGAGAGGGAGAAGGGGCAAAACCTTTCTTGGCCTGCGGTGTCCCAGATCTGGGCCTTGATGACTTTGGAATCGACGTTCAGGGTGCGAGTGGCGAACTCGACACCAATGGTGGACTTGGACTCCAAGTTGAACTCGTTCTTTGTGAAGCGAGAAAGCAGGTTGGACTTGCCGACGCCGGAGTCGCCGATGAGGACAACCTTGAAGAGGTAGTCGTAGTCGTCGTCGGCTCTGTAACCCGCCATTGTTGGTGGTGCTTGCTCTGTTGTGCGCTGTGGATGGAAGGAAGAGGAAGGGAAGAAAAGCAGAGAGAAGTAAGGAGTGAAAAGAAGGGAAGAAAAAAGAGCAGAGTGTGTGAAAAGAAAACGCTTGAAAAAGCGCCACTAACTCACTCACTCATCAAATCATTTTCTTTTTTTCTTTTTTTTTTTGTCTTTTTTTTTTTTTTTATTCGCACGTACAGTTGAGACTCCTCTGGCATTTTGGAGATGGATTCAGGATTCAATTATTTTCCTTACTTTCTTCATTTTCCTTTTTATCATCAAAGAATCAAACAACATCATTTACTTAAACTTTGAATCTCACCTGTTCAACACTTCAATTAATTAAGATAAAATCATATTGATTTGTCTTGCATACTTAATAAATCTATATTAATATTCATGTATAGTTAACTTATCAAACTAAAAATAAATATATAGATATAACTAACTTTTTTTTATAATACAATGTTATATATAAAGCACTAGTAAGTAAAAAAAAATTATATTACTAATATATGTTTATTTTAAAATAAAATTTACAAAAATTATTGGACTTGAGATTAAATTGAAAAAAAAAAAAAAAATCAAACCACAGTCAAAGTTCTCCTCAACTTTTTTTTCTAAATTTTAAATTCTAACCTGGTAAATTTAATTTCAAACTGAAATGTAAACAATATTTTCCAACAATAATGTTTTAGTAAGTGACTTCCAAACATTGAAGGTTTAAAATAAAATATATAAGAAAATATTTTATAACTTTTGTTAATATAATTAATATTAACATAAGCAAAAGGTTAAATACAAAATTAATATTTTTATGGTTAAAAAAAATAACCACAAAGCACACAAAAATCAATGTTAAAGAGAAAGTCATTAGTTAATTAAATAAACTGGGAATGTATAAATTATTGTGTTGGGTAAAATTGCTAACTTTTATAATGTATCTATTTTAAATATTTATTATGCATTATAATTAATTTCCAATGCAAATATTTGTATAGAGATTATATTTTTTTTTTACTGAAAAAAAAACTTATCTAAGTCTCAAATTTGAAATTTTTTATTTAAATTAAAAGAGTCTCATAAATAAATCTACTTTGTACTACGAAAAAAAAAACTAACAAAAAATGAATCATCGTATAATTATTAAAACAAGTTATTAAAAGGCTAAACAGCATGTTTATTGTGAAAACAAAATATAAAACAATATAATATTAAAATATAATTATAATCTTTTTCTTATTTCAAAATATATTGAAAATTTTATATTATTGATTAAAAATAAGATTAAAATAAAATTTATATAATTATATAAACCTCATTTTATTAAATTAGTTTTATGAAATTAAATTAAACTTAAATTTATTATTAATATAATATCAAATTTTATTACTTCATTTTAATATCACGAAGGTAAACCACATGTAAACCTAGAATCACTAAACATTAAAATATGACAAAAATATGACATAGACTTGAGTTGGCCAAAACCTTCCCGCTAAGAGGGACAAACGTGGGATATGGGTTTAGGATTTTGGAGGGAAATATGTGGGTTATAATAATAAATTATTTAAAGTATTTGTAAATGTTTAATATTATGTAAAATATTTTCAAAAATATTTAAAATAGTTTTCAAAATATTTTTTTTTATACTTTAAAATTATATAAACAGCTTTATTTATAAAAAAAAAATTCTATTTTAATGGTTCAATATTTTTAATTACTTATTCCAAAATTATTAAAAAAATATAATTAAAGAAATTTACAACAAATTTTATAATTAGAAAAGTAATATTTAATAATGATTTGTTATAATTATTTTGATTTATAAATAATAAATAAAAGGGTTTTACGTTATTTTAATTTAAATAAATATAGTGAATATTTTTCGTGTTCTTTTAATTTTTAACTATTAAAAATTGTATTAATGTGATTTAAAAATCAATTATTTATTTTATTAATTAAATAAAATAAATAAAAAAAAAAATATATATATATATATATATTTATAAATCATGAGATAATCTTTTACCATGTAAAATATACATTTAGATGCCTCTTATAAAAAGTAAAAGAAAATTAATCTCTTTTTTCATAAATTTTTATTATATCACTTTTATTAATCTTTCCAAAAGACAAAATTAATCCTCTTATTGCAAAATAAAATTTATCACTGATACAAAATTTATATAATATTATATATCCTATTTAACATACACAGAAAAAAAATTCCAACATCTCAAAATAAGATGTTGTAACAAAATACTCTTATTCCTTGGTCATCAGCAAATGACTGAACTCCTGTAGAACTTTGTTTCTGTGCTTAGGCAATGGAATTCAAATTGCTGTACACTACAGTCACATATCATATCAGATTAGAACTTAGAGGAACTTTCCTACCAATAACAACATTTTGCAGCTACATAGGAGGAATATCATTCAGACTAGGTAGTGTAGTGTCACTGCTAAAGAGTTTCTTTTGAGTTTTAAGTTATTAGAATACTCGACAACACTTAACAGCTGCTAAATAAACTATCACTCTTTCTTTATGCTTTTTTTTTGCTCTGTTTCCAAACTTCAAATTTATTCTCTTCCTTCCCCAACTTTTTGGGTAAGAATACTAGTAACTAGGAAAACCATAGTACAAAGCAAAGCCTACTCCAGGATCTGATCTTTTGTAATATATCCGCTATCAATTTCTTTATTTTTTATAATCATTTTTCTGAAAGTGTTTTTCTGTCGAATTAGTGTTCCTCATATTTTTTATTTTTTTCAGATAGACAATCTGTAAAACTGGGGGAAAAGAGAGAAGAGACAATAAGAAAAGAATGAACAAATGGAGAAAGAAACTTCATGCAAAAAATTGCCTCCAAGGAGAGAATGTGGAGAAACCATTTTTGTTTCTAATTTATTTTATCAGTTTAATAGTTACAAATATATATATATAAAAAGTGAGTACAAGTAAAAAAGAGTGTATTTACATGTTAGACTTATTTATTACAGTCTTATTGAGTAAAGATACTGTTTAGTGCATAAGAGTGTGTGAAAGATGTCTTGAAGTCTTTTTACTTATATTTTCTGTCTCAAGAGTTGAGGTCACATTCTTGTCATTTGCATGTGTATAGTATCAAGAAAGTAGGGGTAATAATGTTATTACTGCTGATAATGATTTAATTTGTTGGAAGTTCCCTTATATGAATAACTTTAAATTGAATTCTGATGGTTCTGATAAAT
This sequence comes from Macrotyloma uniflorum, assembly GCA_016859785.1. Lineage (NCBI taxonomy): Eukaryota > Viridiplantae > Streptophyta > Magnoliopsida > Fabales > Fabaceae > Macrotyloma > Macrotyloma uniflorum. The sequence goes on from BDMB01000014.1 coordinate 4,168,773, forward strand.
TCAAAAAGAGCTAGTGCAGGGATAATGTGGAAAAAGTGTTATTTTTCTATACTACAGATATTGGATATTGTGTATAAAACATGCAGACTTGAGGGTTATATTTATATATTGGTCTTCAGGTGTCTTATCAAAAGAGTTATAAGGTGTTTGCAGATGAATGCTATTCGAAGATCACCCATATTATAAACTTCTGATATCGATTTAAGATAGCATATGTACAGAAGAGCATTTGCTTGTCTTGTACTTTTCTGGAGCAAATCAACTTAATATTTGACAAAGTTTTCATATTCTCTTAATAGGTATATCAGAACTTTTTTTTATATTATTACATATTTTTGTCTGTAGTTATTTTAGATTATGTACATGTTACCGAATTTTAATTGTTTTGGTTAAGAATTTTCTCATCCATTCAAATAAATAAAAAGTTCTCAAGTGATGAAGGAAAGTGGGTTGAAGTCTAGAGGCCCTAAGTTTTGGGTCTAACAACCTTTGTGTTAGTGTTTGTCCTAAAATTACAGAGTTGTAGCATATTTATGTTATCTGGACTTGTGGATTGGATAGGATCTGTGATCAAATATTATCATCTTGTTGGACTTTCTACCCTCAAACACAATACAGAATAATAACAAGTTATGACACATAATATATATATATATATATATATATATATATATATATGATTAAGGAAATTATAGTAATAACAAGATCATACTCTGTCTATGACATTAACTCATTTTGCATAATATATGAATTCAAATTTTGTTTTTATGAAGAAAAAAATCAATAACAATTGATTACATATCACAAGGTTAATTTGAATTTACTTGATAGATCTGATCCCCTTTTGTAATATTTTTTAAAAATAACTCAATGCTTAGTGATTTGACAACTAGGAAAAGAGAAAGAGATATTGATCCATTACAAAATTTGAATCATGCTTAGTGATTAAGGTTAAGTAGTTTTAAGTTAACAAAATTTATTTAGAATGACAAAATTACAGTAGGATGAAACGTTGTGTAAGAAATTTCAAATATGAGTCCTCAGTTACTACCTTCATTTCTTACACAATCTGCCATTCATGAGTTCCAATTTTTGAAAATTTCACTCATTTTTATCTTTCATACAACTTGCACCACTTTTAAAAATGGAATCGTTTAAGGTATTGGGTTGTTGGGTTAAGTATGTAGTTGAATTACATAGTCTAAATTAAATATCAAAAGTTATATGAAATATATTTTTGCTTATATAAAACTCTTTTATCTAGTGGTTACTGATTGTTCTACATCTCATGAACGAGAGTAAGAATAGGAAAAAAAACACAAATTTAATTTATAATTATTCAAATTCAAATTAATTTTTAGTCTATTGTAATATATTCATTCTAAATCAAAATCTATATTTAAATTAATATAAGTTAATTTTTTTTATTTAAAAAATAAAATTAAAGTTCATCCTAAAAAATCTTCTTGTTAAAATAATTTTTTTATTGATTTTGATTAAAATATTTTTTATTTAATTTATAAAATATCTATGGATTTAATTTAATTATTCAAATTTAAATTAGATTGAAAAAAAATAAAATTAATTTAATCTAATTAAATTAAATGGGTATGCATTCAGAGTTTTAAAAAATTAAAATTAATTATGGAATTACAAAAATCTAAAAAATTTAATCCATACTCACTCTAAACATGGGTTCAAAAGTATTGGCTGGTTTGGTGTACTTTTTAAATTCAAATTGATATTTTCTTTGTTTGTTTGACTTTCATTCACATCCGAGGTAAGGCAGAAAGATTTAATGCATCAATTGTTCAGTGAGTTTGCACTCAAACTAATCCACAAATGCTACATAAAACAAAAGGTTATTTAATGAATTTGTTTATTTTGTTGAAAAAAAAAGTATGTTTGATTGATAAATATCCAAGAGTTCATGTTTGACTAGGTGGGGGCTAAAAGAATGAGGCTTTCTATTTGGTTACTTAAAGAACTAAATCTCAATTGTCACATTACCATATTTGTGTTTTGAAAGGTTAGGTACATGTACCCCATAAACAACAATATATATCTCTCACCATCAATTACTTCTCTTTTCTTCATACAACTATCATATACTTTTCTCAGGTGCAAGTAAACTTCCACAATGCATGAATGATATTATAAAAGTCTTCTGCTTAAAGTAACTGATCTACCTCATTCATCACTTTCTAGTTGCTTGTTACTTTTTTTTCTCTTGTCTTCTCCTTCACAATCATTCAAGAAGGAATTGCATGACTCAACTCACCAATAATGTTTAGTTCCCACTTCAGAACTGTCGCTGACTTTAGCCACTTCCCCACATAGAATGTATTCTGACCCCTACCTTGCAAGAATACACTCACACAAATTAAGACACTTATATACAGTCACAATTTTCTTAAGCAGATAAACATTCTCCAAAATCTTTAAAATGTTTGGTAAACCTAGTCCTCTAAACTTATTATTGAGCATTTGACTTAAATCAAACTCAAGAACATTTATAGTAAAAGGGTCACAATAATTTCTACCAGTTTCCACAACATTTGTATATGGTGGAACTACTAATTTATCCATCCATTGTTTCAAGTCAAAAAAAGTTGACACATAATTCATGCACGGAATTAATGTTATTGATGGCTCCTTGAGAATAAGACCACAATGGAATGTCAAAGTGGCTGCCATAATATGAGGTTTTAACCAATGAACTGTGAAAGTGTGCACTCTTTTCTAGATCAAAAATCACAGTGCCTATGTGGCGAAGAAGACATTTCAACTTTACAGGCAACTCACCAAAGTGTTCGCAGCAAACAAGCAAGAAAATGGATGTCTCAATATCATTTCAACCTAACCCAACTTCTACAGGGAAAGTTTATGACATTTATCATTCTTTTAGTATCACGTGCCCATTCATTTTATTATGATTTGAACAAACAAAACACTAAACTGGTCCACGGTATTCCAAATAAAAAAAATGTTTAAAAATCATTTCTTACAATACATTCTTTCTAACACATTATTTTGCAGTATTTTCTGTCTTATTTGCCACACTCATGTCATTCTCTTACAACTAGCGTAACCCTCACGTCTCACTCATCCACTTTTTCAAATATTTAAAACTTCATAAATAGGAATTAGTGTCACATCATTTTTTTTCCCTATCGTGTCTCTTTTCAGATTGAAGAAAGATACAAAAGAAAGTTTAATGAAACCATACAGAAATGACTCCAATTGTTGAAGTTGTTTTCGTGTCTTTGCCCTCTGGCATGCACAAAGGAACTCAATAGGAACATCCAAACCATATAAATAGCATGCACATGCCATTCTTTCAACAACAAAACACAGTCACAAACACTTTGCTATACACATTTCCTTACATATCATATCAGTTCTCCAAATGGCTCGCATGAACCCTCTTATACTCATCACTCTACTTGTTTTGGTATGTCATTCCTCACTCTTGGATGCCCGAAAGATTCTCAAAATTGATACACCACAAATGCTCTCTTTGAAGGGTACCCCTCCTTTAATTGAGACCATTAGTTATGTCAAGAGAGGTAGGGGAAAACTAGTTGATCATTTTGCCAATGAAGAAGTGGTTTCTAATCCCAGCCCTGGTGAAGGACACAAGTGAATGAAGTGATTGATATCTTAGTCCTGTTGATACCCCATAAATATGCAACTCTACTTGTGCATCAAATCACCAATGACAGAAATAGGGTCATGTTTCTTTGTAACCATAAACTTATGATATTGGCTTTCTTCTCTATGTTACATATTAGTAATATTTGAATTTGTAACCATAAAGTTATGATATTGGCTTTTTTCTGTACCAGAATTAAGAATCTGTCTGTATACATCTCTGTTTTTAATAACTGCAACATAAAACTATGTCAAAACAAATTTATAAGTGTATGGTTGGATTAAAGTTTGTTTTGATAAAAAATATGCTATAAACTCAAGTTAGATAAACAAAAATGTGTTTACCATCATAGGATGTATATTTAGACAATTTTTGTTCAAAAAATATATTCATAAAATAAAATTTGTTTGGATGATACTAATTAGAAATACTTTTAATTGATGTTGCCGATAAATACTGAAAATGAATTTTTAAAAGCAACTCATGTTACTTTTGATTCATACTAAGTTTTAGTAGATAAATAAATGAAAGATAAAACAAAAAAACTTTTAGAAACAACTAAATATGATAAAAAAATAGATTAGCTTATATGTTTTAAATAGCTCTAAAATACAGTCATAATTTATTTATCAAAGACATTTTTTCTTAATGTTTAACAAGAAGAAAAATAATTGAATGAAAAATATTCAAATAATTAGTATAATTTGATTCGAACAGTGTTGGACACTTACAGTGAATTAGGCCCATTTTGTGTTCAATTAGCGTATTTGTTCAACCGGCCCAGTTATGACACTTCAAACTTCGCTAAAATACATATTATTTCACCTTAGTTTCCTAAAGAAAGTAAAAAATCTTAAAAACTTGTTATTTTATTTAAGTTTCAAAATTAAAAACGCGCTCTCCATCCAATCAATCCAAAAATCTAAATTAGATCAATTAAATTTTATTTAAAATTTAAATTTAATTAAATCTAATAAAAACCCAACCAATCAAATCTAATAATTAAATTGATATGAAAATTTAATTTAATTGAATCTAATGAAAACACAACCAATCAAATTTAATAATGATTGGACTAAATATGAAATTTATAATTTACAAAATTGATAAATTCAAACTAAACTAGTAATATTTATTATAAATTAGTACGTAAAAAGTTTTATGGTTTAGTCATATGTTTAATCAAAAGGGGAATTATGATTATCTCACTTGTCTCACAGAAAAAATCAAACCCAGATTAAGCAAAGAGAATGTATGATGAATGGAAGCTTCTATGTAAAGTGGTCATTAATTTTGTTTATCTCAAACAATCATTAACACCAAATAAATATATTAACCTTTTCTGAATTTTAGAACATTGTATGAATAATGTTGATGAAAAAAAAAACATTTACGTTTTAATGATAGAAGTTATTTATTGTTACCATCAAATTTACATGGCACTAAGGTTAAAGAAAAACAAAGGAATGGAAATCTAATTTGACAACCAAATCATAAAAGGGGAGTACAATGATGATGACATCGACACCATAAAATCAATAATAAATGCATTTCCATTCTCCTTTTTATTTGGAAAATGTTACATCTAAAACTTCTTACATCGACACCCATTTAATAATAATAATAACTTATTTTATTAATTTGTTGATATCTTTTTTTACAGTTTAAAATAAAAAAAATATTATCTTTTAATATATGATAGGTGAATGATTATATCTTTTATTTAATCCTTTTACACACAGAAATTAGTTTCTGAATTTTTTTTATAATTCCAAAACCTAATTGTTGGAATATAAAAAGATGAAAAAAAAAAATTAAACAGTAGCTGCCTACAATCAATACCATCATAATGTTTAAGTGGTCCACATTAAAAAGTCACTAGGCCTATCTGTTAGGGCCCTGTAGTATTTATACTATCAAACTACCATTCATTTTCATGATCATATTTTCTTTTACCATGTTAAAAATAATTTGTGTGGTCTGCATAAGTTTAATGAAATTTTCACTGACAAAAACACCCTCTGTTCTTTTCTTACGTTGTATTCCCAAAAAAATGTTTTTTTTTTATTTTTATTTCTTATTTTAAAAGTTTAAAATAGAATGAATAGCTATTTTTATCAGCTATATTTTTACAGTAATTATAAACTAAATATAATTTTCTGAATTTTAAAATAAGATTATTTAAAAACAAGAAAGTGAGTAATTAACCTTAGAAGTAATGAAAAAGAGAGACAAGAGAGTGGTTAAGGTTCCTCAAATCCCTGAAGCTTTTTTAAGGGAGCCCATACCTGATTTCCGAAAGCCACAAGGCCCATAATCAATATGGAACTGATTGTTCCCTCATCAATAATTGTCTCAAAATTGTACAACTATACCTTCTTTCATTTCCAAATGCATAATCATCTCACTTCTTTTTTTGTCCTTAAACTCCACTATACCTTATACACAACTATATCCTATTATAAAGTTAAAAATCATGTGTACCCATAAATTTCTTTTTTTTCTTAAAAAAAGGTGTAACATTATTCAACCATCTTTATGTCTGCCCAACTTTTTATTTTGTCAGTTGTGTTATTACAATGAGCCTGTCCTGTCACACCAAAGTAAAACCTCTATTCAATGCCCTGATCAAAATGTGAAATGATGCCTAGTTGATGGTACTCTTCACACAAGAGGGTCAAAATGTAACTCAACTACCACAACACATTGTAACACTTTCTTTTCTTCAATAGATCAGCAAATCGGTGCTGAAAACTGCAAAAACATACCAATCCTAAACCTAGCAGAGTGAAACAGAAAAACATAGAATTCACTTACAAAGAAACTTGTTAAGTTATGAGGTTTTTTTTATGTAACTCACCTATTCTAGCCTTGCCACATGTTGTACCAAACATTGTGAAATTATCAAAGGAGAAAAAGTTTGACCCTCAATTATTTTCCGGTAAAAGATGATACCTTTCCAAGATTTCATGAATTGCCCTTAAAGATCCACACATGGTCCTTACCCACTTTCCACTTCTACTATACCGTGTGAATCACAGCCCAATATACACAAAATCACTTGCATTAGCATAGTATAGATAGATATTTGTAACGGTTGGGAAGCATTACACGAAGATGCATATATACAAACCCATCAACAAGAATCGTATCTCCTTTATTGGGACATTGACATAGAAAGGTTTTTGCAAATATTGTCTTCACATGCCCCTTCAACACCGACTTCGTTGAATAAAGTTGGCATCTTCTGGGGGCCCCCTTAGCCTTCAATACATTTACACACCCAATGTGCATTGTACAACAAGAGCAGTTCCCATTGAATTAGTTAAAGCCCATTAATATAGATACTCAAATCTACAAGGGGCACAATTGGCATTAGACCATTTTTTTATTTGTTTTTCTTCAAGTTTAACCAGGACAAGCAGCATTTCGTAAGAGGAATGAAGAATAATTAATGGGTAAATTGACAACACATAGATTTGGAGGCATGTAGAGCCACACCAAGTGGCATTAGAAAATAAGGTTGAGGGTCAAAAATAGGGGAATTGAGCAGAAGAAAGATTAATAAAAAAACTAAAAAAGGATTATAAAACCCCCACCTATATATCATTATGTACATATTATAAAATCCAATGTCTAGTAAAGATGCATAACAGCTAGACAATCCCTGTCACTGGCCTGATAATAAAATTTGGGGGATGTCTTTGATAAATCTGGCATAAATTAAAAAAAGATTCTAAAGGAAAGGGCTGTTCCCAATGCAACGGTCCAATGGCTTTTCTTTTCAAAATGGCCAAAATACAAATGGACAAAGATGCCCCAGTGAGTGATCCTAGCCAGAGGTCAGTCCCCACAACTCCTTCATTTCCCTCCAAAAAGATGACTGAGAAAATAGAGAATGCCTTCCAGGTCAATAACCTGTCTTGTGGGGTCAATACTGCCTGCTGCTACCGTTGCTTTGCGGAAGTGAGTTTTTTTACCTTGCTTTGGTGCTGTGAGAGGTAAACTTGACACTGTATAACAGTTTTACCAATCCTAAACCCCGGAACTACTGTGAAAGCAACCTGTGGATCTGATTCCACTTCTGAATACAGGAAGATTTCATCATTCACACTTTCCATGTACACATCAGAGAATCTACACCCTTTTCCCACTTGAAAGATTGAGGCCTGGGGCTCAAAAGAGAAGGCCAAGCAGTGCAGAAGCCACACCCTCTTGGCCATCTCAGCAAATGATGTGAAGAATGCAGTGTCTGGAAACTCTCCAGCATTCACAAGGTTCCTGTGACTCATGTTACCAAAAAATGATGACTCCATCTTGGGATGAACAAGTTTCAAATACTTCACCCGGCAAAACTTTGCAAATGATGATCTTGGCTTCTCGGCGAGAAAGTCCTTTGCCTTCATGGATTTCATCTCATTGAACCTCCCAAAGAACCACTGTTGCCTCCTGCTTCTATCAGGGAGAGATTCATTTGACAGGGAGAAGTTAGGGAGGTGGAAACCATCAAACATCTCCCTGCAAACAAAGGCCTCAATTGTGAAACACTTGTGATCTTCTGCCAAATAAACCACGTTCTGCTCAATGGCATCGACTGCCGCATCAACATCCCAACCTGCAGATCTCATCTCATCCACAATCACCCTCACAAAGTTGCGTACAGACCTAACCGCATGGCGAAGAACTGTGATAAAATGGCTGGGACTTAACCCTGATATGTGAAGATTATCAAGCACAGCTAGTTGGCCACTTTGATTTAATCTCTTCTCAATTGCCTTGTTGTGCCTATTAGCTTCCTCTAACTTCTCCCTAAGAAAAATAATCTCAGAATCCTTGAGCCGCACCTGTGACTCTAGCTTCTTCCCCATGACCTCATACGTTTTGATCACACCCTGCAGCTCCTTGTATTCAGCCTCAAGAATGGCCGTCTCAGGCGTAGGATCAAACTGTTTCTTCAAGTAACATTGCTTCAGCTCAGACAAGTTCTTCAACTCAGACACTAGCAATTGATCAGCAGCTTCAATCCCATCAGGGTCAAAAGGTGACTGAGAATATTGCAACTCAGCATATGCACCTTTAACAGTTGAAATGCTAGCAAAAAGCTTTGCTAGAAGAGCTTCGTTGGCCATTTTGTCCTGAAGCTCTTCATCATCATCTTCGTTGAAAGACTCAGACCAGTTCAGTGAACTCTTACTCTTTCCCATGTTCCCTTCATCCTTGAGATTGACATCAGATATAACATTCTTCAACCCATCAACTGAGGTAATCCCAATCAGTGCTTTGACATGAAGAACCTTGGCAAAACTGCGTGCCAGCTTCTTTCGCGGGGTCACGGCCAATGGCTTCACTGAATCCATCTCTAGAAGCAGTCACCAAAAATCACAAACACAGATTAGAACTAGTGAAATATATGCAAGTGGCAGCAATATCTTTAAAGGTCACGCAAGGACAATAAAATAAAATAAAGTCTTATAACACGATACTGATCATGATGAGCATGTTCAAGCAAAAGCTATTGACAAAACAAAAAAAAAAGTATAATGCTTTAACACATAGATCGAGGACCTTTAGCAGAGGAGGAATTTTTCTTTTTGTACTACTTCATCAACTAAAATTTCATTGTATGCACAATTTAAACAGTGTCAAAAAGCAGTTTCTAACACACACGGCTTCAAGAGAATAGAAGCCGAAGGACAAGATCTAAAGTAAGATTAAAAAGTTCAAAATTGTAGTTTATCCACATAATACTAGGCATCTTGTCCATCATGGCAACTTGCAACATGATTCTTAACACAAAACCAATGTCTCACGTAAAAAGATTCAGTGATTAATAATTAATAAAATTAAAAATAAAGAAAGAAAATATACCATGTTTTATTATATCATAAAAAGTAAAACTTTAAACCTTGATTTAACACCACCACATCCCAGCAAGAAAACAAGCTCATCATTTCTACAAACACTTTATAGTTTATTCTAATTTCGCTTCAAGGAGCCTACGAGCAATAGGCCCATCACTCAATTAATCACACCCCCTTTTTGTGAATTAGTTTCTTTAGTATGAATTATTATATAAGCTATAATGATTAAAGAAGGTCACCATCAACACTGATTTCATTCACTTTCCATGTTTTAAGAAGAAATGGTAAAATCAAATTATAGTTCAGGTTAATTAAAACTTTTGTAGGGTAATCATTGGATCTAGGTAGATCATTTGAATTGTGACTCCCAATATAAACCTCTATAAAAAAAAAAAAACTAATAAAAATATTTTTATTAAAAAATGTGTATTGGCCTGATTCATAATCCTTAGGATTCTCTGCCTTATGCATATCCAACACCTTTTATGCATATCAAAGGTCTTTATTTAGTCCTGTAGTAGTACTTGGCCAGTGTTAACAGCAGAACCCATATGAAAGTGAATATGTCTGATATGGTAAATCTAACTTTACAATGATGACAAATGAAAAATGTTTGTTTACAAAAGGGATGTATCAAAAGAACAAAGAAAAATTAATGAAATTAACAAATCAAAATATATCTAACTATTAAAAAACTCTACCAAAAAATTTGTAACCAAAATTAGTGATGGAAAGTCATTTGTGACTAAATTGAGTCATTAAATTTTTTAATATATATGTTCTTGTAAAATTGGGTCTATGTAAAAACATAACATAACCTACATAGCATAAGATCTTATGAAATTTATCACCTAACACATTATAGATAAGACATTTATATCCCCGACAGTACGTTTGTTTTGTAGGTCGACCAAAAGTTTAGGTAAAAAAGGAAAATGAATGAAAAGAAAACATGAAAATGAAATGTTTTTACAAAATACTATTTTCTTCATCTTTTATCTAAATGAAGAAAAAACTCAAACTTATATATTTCTTTAATTGTCTTCTTAGTTATATTTATTTAAACTATTAAAAAAAATTGTTCTGATTTTCTTAGTACTTTTTATTTTTTGCATTCATACTCAAAATGTACATGTTCATAAGTATTATATATATCTATCTATCCTTCTATATATATTATAGAACAAATAAGGACAATGATAATTTAGGTAAATAGAAATGTGATGAAAGTACTTAATAGTTAGCAGACATAATTTACATTTCCCGTGACTAAAATCAAGGTCTGTGAACACTTGCAATGAGGACAACTGTACCACAAGGCAAAAATTTGAAAGTTGTAAAACAATATTATCACCACTTAATTCCCACTTAATTAAGATAAAATAAATAAAACTTAACGTTTATTAGACAAAAGAAGGTATTATAATTGAAAAAGTAAAAGAAGGAAATAAAGGTGTACCAAAATAATGGATATGACAAGAACAAAATGATGAGGAAAATATTTTTGGGACAGAAAAGTTACTGTGACACACACTGATATCTTTCCAAAGTTCATGTCATTTCAACATCCATTATGTCAGAAGTTCACATGCCTATCATTAAAAAAAAGGTCAAAATATTACAACATGAGATTCTTTATGGTCTAAAAAATCCATATTTTACCTTCCAAAAAAAACACAAAACAAGAATTAGTGACTCAAATTTTAAAATTGAATTTGGAACTACACAAGTACCAAACTCCTTCACCTCCCCCTTTGAAGACCCCCAAAAGTCATATAATTAACTCTGCCAGAAATCATGCATTAACATCAGAACAATCAATGGTTCAAACACAGACAAGAAACAACCATTAAGAATGCGTAAATGAAGCATTCTTATACCCTTACTTTTCCTTAGTCAGGGCTATTTTTTTCCACCATACACATTCTCACCAACTTTTCTTTTAAATGTTTTCTTCAAAATAATAACAATCGTGAAAAACAATTTTAGAATAAAATATAATAAAAGCTATTAGATATAGACAGTGCAAGAAAAGTACAAGATTAGTGAGAAAATAAACATACCTTGTTTAATATCGCGAGAAATTGAGGGTGAACAAAGGTGTCAACTTCTCTTCATTGTGAAACGTAAATTTCAAGAAAACATACAGAACAATTAAACATGTTATTATTATTATTTATTATTATTTAGTGTTGTTCTGTAACTCCAAATGCGACCCTGAGGAAACACCCTGTAACAAGAAACCATCAACAATCAAAAGCAATACAACAAAAATCATACAACAAAAATCATACAACAAAAATCAAAGGGACTTTTCCCCAAACTCGAAAAACAACAACACAACCGAATGATGCAAAACAATGAGCATCACTAACAACCAACACAAACCAACAAAAAAAAAATAGAATCATCAAAACGTGTCTTAAAAAAACGAAACCCAACAATAAAAAACGCTCAAAGATGAAAACTTTTCTCTCACAAGACAATAAAAATACCCTTTTTTGCCTCCCCAGAAATCACTGGTTCGGCTTCAAAGAACAGGCATGGTAAAAGTAAGTAAAGAGAGGGATAAAACAAAAGGGATACGTTATTTTGAAGTTTACCTTAATATATTGTAATAGTTCCTAGAATGAGCAGAAAAAGATGGAGAAGTTGGGTGAGTGTGTTTGAAATGGAAAGATAAGTGAAGAGTTTGTAACTAGGCCTGTGTAAAGGAGGGTAGTGGGGTTTTGAGGAGGGACAGAAATACCACAGATGGAGGACACAGACAATTCTAGAGACAAAGAATTTAATGTGAGGGAGAGAGAAAGGAAAAGGAAAATGGAAGAGAAACAGAGGAATAAGAAAAACAGAGCACAGAAGGAAGAGAGAGAAGATATAGTGAGTGACAAAAAGGGAGAGTAATTGCAAACACCTTTCAGCTCTTAACTTGACTTTTACGAATTTAGAACGCTCACTCACTCTCTTTTAATTAATTTTTCTGTAAAAATATTTACAGGTACGAATTAAATATCCGAAAACAATTATTAATATCATTAAAGACTTTAAATAAAATAATATTAAAATTTAAATTTTATAAATTTGAGTAAAAAACACGGTTTTTTATAATTAATGTTTATTAATATTTATACTTATTATAATTTTTTAATAATTTGAAATTAATTTTATTTTGAAGATAATCATATTTCATTCATCAGTTTATCTAATCACGGTAATTTGAACATAATCAATTCTAATTAGAAAATTTAAAGTGAATGTATTATTTAGATATTTTTACACTAAAAATAATTTTTTTATAAAAAAATAAAAAAATCAAATCATTTAAAATTTATTTGAAATAAAATTTATTTACAGAAATTAATTTATTTTTAAAATAACTCTAGAATGGAATAGTTTTTTAAAATAATATTTGATAAATAAAAAATAAATTTAGTTTTTATAAAATTAAAGATATTTATAATTATATTTTAATTTTTTAAAAATATAATAAACTATAATTTAATTAATTGAAAAATTATTTATAAGTTAATTAGTAAGTTAAAGTTAATTTAAAACTTTTATAATATTATATTAATAAGTAATAATTAAATTTATACTTATTTATTCAATATACTTCACATGAAGATAAATAAATTTTCATAATTTCGCAAAAGTTTAATACTTAAATATAATAAATAATTAAATATGAAATTTTATTTTAAAAAGTTAAATCACTTTTTATATTTAATAATAAAATATAATATAAGAATAATACAGAATTTTATTTAAAAAATTTAAATAATATTTATTAATAGATAAAATTTTTTTATATTATAAATTAAATTTTTAATGTATAATAAATTTATTTATTTTTATAATAATCTTTTAATATTTAATATTTATGTAATATTAAAATTATTTTGTTATATAAATATTTATAACAATACATTAAATTATTTAAACACTGTAAATGTGTGAATGAATAAATGATTACTAACAACTTATTTTTAATAATATATAATTTAACAATAGTTACTAATAATTATTATTATCATCTTATTTATAATTTTTTAAAAATTAAATTAATTTATTATTAATACGGTTTTCTTTTATATTTTGATATAATTTATTTTTATGTGATATAAAAATTGAGATAGAACAATTTATTAAATTTTATTTTTATTAATTTATATATATTTATATAAATAAAATACTAAAAATAAAATAACTTTGACTTAAGTTTTATATAAACACAAATATTTAATTATAAATAATTAAATTTTACATTTAAATAAAAATAAATAATATTAAACGTAAAATATGAGAAAACGATAATTATTATATTATTATAAATAATATAAGATTTTGAAAAGATAACTATTTAATGAAATATTGTCTAACTAATTAGATTTACATATTGAGAAATTGTTTTTCATAATACATTATTTTATTTGAAAAATACAGGAAAGAAACATTTCTGAAAAACATCTTTTTAAAATTTAAATAATAAAAAAAATTACGAGGGATAATATGATAATGGAGAGTTTAACCAAATCCTAAATTATAACATAATATTAACAATTTACAATAGAGTAAGTTAAAAGTAAAAGAAAAAAATAATGTTTAATTACACTAAATGAACTAAATTCAGAATAAACATAATTTTAATTTTTTCTCTCTTATAAATTCATAATTTTTTAAAATTTAACTAAATAAAAAAATATTTTTAATTAAAATAAATTATATCTATTTATAATTCTTTAAAATAATTTTTATAATTAAAAATAAAAGAAGTGATATTTAAATTAATTTTAACCGCCAAATCTGTTAAGATAAATTTTAAAAAATCAATCAAAATCATTAGTCAGTGGTAAATTCAAATAAAGTTTGGGTAAGTTTAAAAGTATATATATATATATATATATATATATATATATATATATATATATATATATTTTGCATGAGAAACAGAATTCCCTTGGTAGCACAGTTTGCGTAGCATGTTATTTCTATTAGGTGGGACTATTGCAGATATAATTTTATACACCTAACCTACATGGCCCTTACCACAAATTGTTTTGACCAGAAGTTGTTGACCGTTAGTCATATTTATGTTTTATGTAAAAATAAAATACTTTAAATAAATTTTTCTATCACTTCAAATTAGGTTAAGTATAAATTAAAAACAAATTTTATAATTTTATTGTTTTTTTTTTCCTTGTGTCATCTTGTGTCATCCAAAACAAATTTGGGTGTTGTTGTGTTATTTATGAATTCTTTTATATATTTTATGAAAAAAATATTTAATGTTACAATTTTTTTTATAACTTTGTATATTATAATGTTAAAAAAAATGTTAAGAATGATATTTTAACTAATAAATTATAATAAAATATTTTTAAAATATTAAATAAAGTATCATTAAACTTAAACAATATATATGTTTCATGAGACAAAACACAATTTGATTTAAAACTAAGAGTTTTTTAGATTATTTGTTATTTAATATATTTTTTTTAGTGTTTCTTTTTAGTATTTATAAAAGAAATACCTGTTTATAAAAATAAAAATAAAATGTTGGATAAAAGATTACCGAATCATCTGTCCTATGATATGGAGTAAAACAAATTTTATTATTAAAATTATAAGTAATCTATAAACTACAAACCAAAAATTGTTTAACTTATCAAGAAAATGAATAAATGAAGTGCATTAGATTATATTTAATGTATTATAATGATTTTTTCTATCTTCAAACAAACTCATTAAACACATTTTAAAAGAATATATTTAATATATATATATATATATATATATATATATATATATATAAAGTATTAAGAAAAAGCATAATAATTTGAAATAAAGTTTTCTTATAAAAAAATTGAACTTGATCTTATTCATTTATCTAAGACATTGTGTTTTTGTAAATTCTTATCCTTTTAAGAGTGCGTAGAAATTTAAAGAAACTATTGCTTAAAAATACTTTACAAAATAAATAAAAATAATATTTGAATGTATGATTAGAAGTGGTTGTTAAAAGTATTTATTGGCAGTTTGTAATTTAGTAAAACTTGATAATATAAAAATAATATATCTCTTTTGTATCATCTTCTTAAAAGAAATGTTTATAATCTAAATATCTTTTAAAATAAAAGAAAGGTTTTTATATTTTTGTATTTTTTTTAAATTTATTTTTCTAATATATCTATTTTTTAAAGAGAACTGATTTCAAATTACTTATAAAATAATATTTTGATATACTTTGTCAAAACAAGTTTATCCGAACATATTAAAAATCATAATAAATAATTATTTGATTAAAAAACTTATTTTTTTTCTTTCTAAAAATAAGGTTAAACAAACTGGTAATATTAAGAATGTAGTATTGATTCCATAAAACAAACACACGTTTCCTCGATATGCCTTTTCCTTAAAATGAGGAACTTTGTCTATTTGATTTATGAAAAGGTATTGGTAACATCACTTTTTAAATGCCATTTTGAAATAAAATTCTTTATCTATAATAATAAACCATTTCTCATTCGATAAAACTTAAAATAATAAAATAAAATTACACATTAGTATAATTTTATTTTGTTTTTCTATTTAATTTTTTAAATTTTATGCCTCTTAATTTAAAAAATTCTACTTAAGAACCCTTCAATAATAACGTCTGTTTAGTCTACGTAAGATTAAAGGTGTCCAATCCTTGCCAAAAAAAAAAAGACATTAAATAAATTATTTAAGTAATAAAAAATTAGAGATCTTATTTTCATATACTTGTAACATTTTCATATCACATACGAGTCGACACTAATGATAGTAATAAAAAAACAAAATCTAATTAAAGAATCCGAAAATAACTAAGATTCATGAATGTTAAAAGAATAATAACTCAAGAACATACAACTTGCCACAACTTCCAAAAAAGAGATGTTATTTGTGGAAATTTTGATAATGCGTGTTGAAACGAAGAGAGGAAAGTTAAAGTCAAATTAGGACAAATCATACAAATTACTAACTCCTTAGATAACGATGCATATAAACTTAAAGAGTTGAATGAAAAACTAATATTGAAAACTTATCTTAAAATATACTATAATTAATAGATTGGATATAAATTAAATGTTTTTATTAACTCTTCATCGAAATCATTCAATACTGTGTTATAAATGATTATTCATAAATAATATCATATCAAATTATTACTTCATGAACTTCAACAAAAAAATATTATCAAACACCTCCTTTTAACATCATAAAAAATAATTAACTTCGTACTAAGTTATTATCACCATCTATAACTTGAGTGGAAAATATTGAACATTTCATTGATTACACGATTAAACACATTTTATTTCTGATAAGAATTCTATTATGTATAAATACTTATAATATATAGAAATAAAAGGAAAAAATCAAAATAAAGTGAAATATTCTGAGTATGGAAATTCTGAAGCATGCATTGATGCCATGTTTGTATAGCCGAACGGTCAGAGGAGATTTGAGTGGTAGGAGACCGACAAAGAAGTGTACACGAAACAACGTTAATTCATCTAATCAAATGCACTTAGAAAGCATCTTTTTCATATTCAATTTTTTCTGTGCAATATTCTCTTCTCATTGCCTTGTTTATAAACAGAAAGCTATATTTGTTGTTGAACTGCATTATTTTATGTTCATAGCTAGCTAGCATCTCTCATTTAATTAACAACAATCATACATATATACTTGCTTTTTCAAAACATCCCTGTAATATTCATAACACAGGTTTCAATTTGCTGAAATTTAATCATGTTGAATACGATTAACTGAATCTAAATATAATACAGTCAGTATATAGATGACAGGATTTTTCGATATAAGTGTTGATATATATCTTTTATTTAATTAAGTTTACTAACTTGCAAAATATTGATTATAATGGAAAAATAAATTCTAGAATTAATGCAAAATATACCAGAAAAGAGTATAAAATCTACTGAAATTATGAGATTAATTAGCGATTCTCATGAGCACCTACTAGTCTAGTAGGTTCTTTACATAATTTGTTTCGTCTTGTTTCTTGGCTTTTTTTCAATCTTTCATCCAATCTGGTTTGATGTTACCAGCAGTTTTGTAACTTTGTGAAGTGTGGTTGACATCGAAAACTTATAATGATTGGACCATGGAGAATGTGTTTGGTCGACCAGAACACATGATATGAAATGAAATGGGTTGGCATAAGATAAAACTTTCCCATTCAATGCATTTAATCAGTATTCAATTAAGGGTCATAACTTAAATATTCAAATCAATCGGGCAAGAGTGCAATAATAAATAGGGTACGAATATGATTTCACTGCAATAACATGTGAGAATAAGGAGGGTGGTTATAATAATTATAATTTAGTTTAAAAAATTGTTTAGGTAAATATGTGTAAGACAAAAAATAAAAATGAGTTAAGTTATGATTTAATTAAAATATGCGGGAGAGTAATAATAATAATAATATTAGTAATTTCATAATGCAGCATTTTAATGTTTTTTTAATTTTTTTAATGTTATATTCAATCTTGAATACCAAAAATTATTTTCTTTTATATATATTCCAAAGAGACATGTACATTAGATTTGAGATTTTTTTTTTCGTTAATAGTTTCATCATTATTGATGGTTAAAGTATGAATGTTAATATGGTTAACAATGCATACTTAATTAGGTAAATTACTCTTGAAGTTAATTTTTTTCTAAGAAGAATTTGTTTATAAATTGTAGCTTGAACTTCTATCATTAACATTGTAACCTTTCATTTTTCTTAAGCATATATATCACTTGGTAACTTACAATTTTCTTATTAGGCAACCAATGTAATAATCCATGATCTTAGAATTCACCATTGCAAACCTCAAGCTTATGCAATGGTAATTGGTCATGATTGAAAGGTGATAAGTTTAGGTCTGGAAATATAACTAGATTGGTTACAACTTTAAATATTTGGGGTGATTACAATATATTTTATGATTATCAACATGGTCTTCTTAATATCATAGGAAGGTTCTATTAATGTGACTATATCCAATTGTTTTACAAAACAAAGTTCTTAGTGAAAACATCAATAACATATGCAACAAAAGGGATGGAAAGAAGGAGAATAAGATTATTATGAAGTTTGCGTTAAGCAAAATATAATCCTTTTCGATAGATTTATTAAAATAAATTTACTTATTTTAAAATCTATAGATAAGATATAAAATTCAAGGATTTTCTAATGTATTACTAAAAAAATATAAAGTTATTGACAATTTTGTTATTGGTAAACATTATAACGGGTTATATAAATATGGTTAGTATATTCATAACGAAACTATAACCCTCAAAACTGATTCAAAATGTGGAATTTACGGCTCATTTATATACTATAATTCAATTTCATTTTTAGTTAATATGAAATTTTTCCAACACTTTCCTCCGCACACATTGAGGAGGCATTCTCAACTCAAATGTGGTCTCCCCTCATGTTGAGAAGGCATTTTCAATTTGAATGTAACCCGTTAACAGGTGACCCAATCTAGGTCTAATAACCTACTAACAATCAAAGCTTTATATAACGACTCGTTAACAACTTTGTTAATAATTAGGTCTCCTCAAACCATGTAAAAGGGGAATATAATCTCTTTATTAACTATCAGGCTCCTCAAATCATATAGAAGGGGATCATAATTTATTAATAGGTGATTCAATCTAGGTTCAAGAATCTGTCAACCAATGTTTAGCATATTAACAAGTGACTAAATTTAGACCCAAAAATTTTGTTAATCAAGTTCTGATATTATGTAAAAAGTGATTATAGGTCTAACTCACCCCCAAAACTGACTTAGAAAATGAGATTTATATCTCACTTATATACTATAATTCGACCTCATTTTTAGTTAAAGTGAAATTTCTTTAATAAAACACTATTAAAATTATTCATGTATATTATCCATTATTAGATATATTTATGAAAATTACCGGTGTATATTATCATCATTATATATATTTATAAAAATTTACCGTATATGTATCTATTAATAAAATAAATGAAATTATCAATTGTGAAAAATCACCAATTGATAATAAAACTATTTAGAAATAATTCAATGACATCAATACGAGGTTGATTATAGTCTTAATGCCTCTAATAGTGACTGGTTTATATTTGAGCCTTATAAGTCAAATATCTATAAATAAATTACCTCCTATACTACTATCTAGCCTTTCTTTTCATACACTCTAACTTTCCTAATTCTCACATTGATTTCATGTAATCAATTATATATTTATAATAAATTATAAATTACTTAAATTTTAAAATCCGTAATATTGGCTAAAAACAAACATGGTGATGAAAACTTACGTGGCAGCTGAGGTGTAAAGACTAAGTGCTCGTTTCACGCACATATAGCACTTTATGCATGGGCACAATATAATATAATAAATAAATCAAACAATAAAGATAACATTCCAAATCAAAATCACGTGACACAATAGTCTCTGCTTATTCATAATTTAAACCATTTTTTTTCCAAACAGAGCAATGAACATTACATAAAAATTATTATTAAATATTTGGTTCATGTAAGGGCTATTTTTTTTTTTTTTAATTTCAATAGATAGTGAAAAAATATTACCAAGGCAAAACGTGTTTACGGATGAGAAATGAGACTTTGTAAAATTAATAAAAATGAATTTTTATATTATTTTAGTTTTTAAATATATAAATAAATTATTTAACTTATTTTGAAATACTGTGGATCTTAATTTTATAAGTTTAATTTAAAAAGTACTCAACATGGTCCAAACTTTTAGGGTTTAGTTCATTGAAAGAAAAGGAAAATGAGGCACACACATTTGGTCAGAAGAGGACTACTCAAAGATAGAGAGTGAAGGCATTAGAATAAGAAGAGATACATGTCATTTTTTTATCAAAAGATATAAAAATAAAATAAAATGAGGATTTTAAATATATATTGAATTAATCATAGAATATTAAAAAAAAAATAGTCTTTTTTTTTTCTCAATGAAACTGTATCATCATCATTTCTATATTAAGCGAGCCAATAGAGGAGAAAAGTGTTATTTGTCAAGTGAAGTAATTTGCAGCATGTAACTGGGTTGGTCAAAACGTGCTTAATAAAGGGAAGACAGGTTTCAAAATGCAAAAGAAAGGACACAAAACACAACATGGATTGAATTGTTTAAGGTATAGGGTTTTGTTTGAACTATGTATAGAAAATATAGGAATGGAGGTATATATGGGGCTATGAAGGTTGAAGATGATGGAGGCAGCACCATCTATAGGCCTGCATTCATGATCGTTGGGCTCTAGTACAATTACTTGGGACCATCAATCAAAACAACCAGTTCCAATTAAACTACATAGCTTTTCTTGTTTTTTTCTAGAAACTGAAACGGCTTCATTAATGGCGGTTAAATATTAATCTTTTTTTCCAGATTAAATAATCTCCTGTTATTTAGGTAAACAATTAAATATAAATTAAAAATTAAATTTAATTATAATATATAAATAAGAATAAATCTTATTTTCTGAATCTGTATATTAATTACTTTATTATATTTTAATTAATAAAATTGTTAAATTTATGTCTAATGAAGGTAGTCTTTATTTTGTGAGAATTATATGTAAAAATGTTAAATTTTAAATTTAAAGATTTACTAAGATACTTATTGAGATCATACTATGTACTATTTTAAATTCAAATGTTACTATCTATTAAAACAGACACATGATACATTTAATATAATTTTATCACTAATTTATAAATAAGTTTTTTTTTTTAAATAAAATAAGATAAGACATGGCATAGAGGTGTGATTAAACCAATACAAGTAAATCTGTTACCTTCCAAAAAAAAAATTGAATTCATTGTGATTGTGGAAGCCATGTTGTGATTTTTAGAGTATTTCAAAAGACGTGATTTTCATATTCTTTTATTTAAGCATCGAATTTTAAATTTCAATCACATTAAATAATAATTATTTGAGTCAATTCATCATATTCAACTCAATTTAACGTATTCAACTATGTATTCCAACTAGATATAACGTTTTCTTTTTTCAAATGAAAATAAGTTACATATGGATAGCTATCATTATTCAATAAAAAATTATATATAACAAAGTTGTTATTTTTTTAATGTAATTATCTTAAATTATAACTAATAATATTTTTTTTTTACTGGTTAACTGTGTAATATTTTTCACTAACAATAGAAATAATTAAACTCAGAAAAAAAAAAGTTGTTATAAAAATTTCTAAGTAATTGAAGTCAGCCTAATATGAATCAATGAAACAATTATCGCAATCTGTACTAATGCAGATCTTTTTTTATAGAAAAATAATTTTACTTCTTTAAATTTAATATTTCAGAAATAAAATTATATTTTATTAATTTTGAGGGATTAAAATAATTATTTTTTAATTTAAAGAATCAAAATTAAAATTAACTTAAATTATAAGAATTAAAAAATATAATTATTTTTTATAATTTTAATTTTAAAAAATTAAATATAAAATTTAATATTAAAGGAGTAAAATTATATTTGACGAAACAATCAAGCAATTGAATTAGATTTAATGTGAAGATATAAAAAAATAATAAATTAAACTCAAGCGATTCAGAATGAGCCAATATCACATGTTATCACCAAACTTTTAAGATTAAGCAGATTCCAATTATTGATGCATGATGAAGATTGTGGAGAAAAAGAAATACTAAACCAACTTATAATTAGATAATCTATCCATGGTAGATGGAGGATTATAAATTGAAAAATAACATAAACTAATTTTACATCATACATATTAACTATCCATAATTGTCAAATCACCTTAAAATGATCCCTTAAACAATTACGCAAAAATCTTCCTTCAAAGAAAACTATCACACAAAAAAGTTACACAAAGTTTTGCATTTAAATGCACTTCGAAAGTTAGAGACTTAGATCCATGGCTACTTTATCCATTTTAATCACTTGACCAACCAAATGCAAGTAAAACGGTGTTTTGGGATGCACTTAAAGTCTTGCTTGAAAAGGATAATCTCACTTTTTAAATTTAATAAAAGTTTTGTTTTTAATTTATTTGATTTAGAGGAAGTTATTTATTAATTTTCAAATTTAAAACTGGTAGCTTTAATTCATTTAGTTTGAAAAAAAATGTTTTAATTCATATTTAAGAAATTTAAATATGATATTGGTGCTTATTATTGAAATTAATTTTACCTTCAAAAAATTAATTCTAATTCTTATAATTTTTTTAAAAATAAATCAATTTTATATAATGGTCAATATTACGGATTTAAATATATTGTATATACCATCATTTTAAGCTAAACTATATTGTTATATAATTTACTCTCATATTTTATATTAAAATAGCTGAATTTTTTAATAGTAGACTTCCAAAAGATTAGACATTATTAAAAGTCTTTTACCTTTTCCACTTTTAGGAATTAATTTTACGCACAACTCTTGCGACTAATTAAAGAATTTATCTCAATCATCTTCCTTCTATTCCTTTTATTTAATCTACTTAACCACCTATCTTTCTAAATTACTGTCTTTTATCTCTATTTCTAAACTATATTTAACAGAATTTTAATTAAATTACCAATAATAAAAAAAATCTTTATATCAATTTAAATTTAATATCTATTTTAACTACGAAATTTGTATAGATTATTAATTGTCAAATAAAATGACTGTTTATTCTATATCCAAAATAATATCATCAAGATCAAAAGAATTAGGTCAACCAATGACAAAAAATATTTTTCAAATATTCAAATATATAACAAGCAGAATCAAAATCAAATAAAATTGTATTTATAAAGACTCGAGAAGTATTTGATTTTGTGGATTATGGCAATGGCCCATGAAGGCTAACACCTCAGGATAATGGGCACCAGAAGAGTTAGGCCTCATTTAATTGCTATACACGACATCACAAACCCACAAAAAGTTGAATGTACCAATTAATATCTGGCTAGTCAATTAAGATCCAGTTATTTTAAAAACTTGGTGTCAGACTTTGATATAGATTAAATGATAAACACAAGTATATTTCGAGGAATCCCAAAAATGTTAACAACGATGTACTACTCCATACTTCCTCAGTCGAAAGAAAGGGAAAAAAAAAAAAAGGAAAAACAAAAAATGATAAGAAACTAGTCTATGTCCTCCCATAAATGTTAACCGTCCTAGAAGTATAACGAACCCTCAAACAAGGGTGTGGGAAAGTTCACATAAGTTAACAACATATCTGCTTAGCAGAACTCAGAAACCAAAGAAGCCAAGCTCACTAGCTCTCTCCTTCTCAAATGTCTCAAAGTACTGATAGATGATCGTTACTGCAAGCAATATTCCTGTTCCTGAACCAATGGCGCCCATAAAATCAGCCAACACCGTCAGGGCACCGATACACATGCCTCCAAATGCTGCCGCAGTGGGAATGTATCGATTCAGCTCTTTCTGCAAGTTTGACTCACGGTGTCCAGGCATAACCATTTGTTGTTCCTGCAAATTCAAAAAAATATAAGTAGATGCCAGAAATTGTGCCAACATAATACCATACAGTTCATTTGTCTGATATCTGAATACAGATGAATTTCCATATGATTAAAACATATTTCCTTCCAACAAACTCGGATTCAGAACCAACTTTCACAAGAGTTGACTCTGGCCCTAACCAGAAGAAATATTTGTAAGCTTTATGGACAAGAAAGATGCGATAGAGGAGATCAGGTTGCACATATAATGGATAGACAAACATTTTTTTTGTTTCCATCCCAAAAAAGGAACCCAATTAAATTCTGGTACAAAACTCGACTCAATGAAAGCACAAGTCTATATTGTGCCTGTTAAACCTCTAACAAATCTATATGCTTTCCTATTTGGGAGTAATTCCAAGAGATCAGAGCATTCCACAACCACTATTTTATCAGTTCGAGATTAATGTAATGAACACACATAACCTTTCATTAATGTTAAAATTGGAAAAAAAAATATCTTAGTTAAAAGCTTACAAAAAGAGTTGGGTTGAAGCTCAAAATAATATTTAGTTGTTTCGACACAGTATTGCTTAGCTAAGACCCAAGCCTAGCTAATATTTTGCTGCTTAAGAAAGATATCAAGTAAATAGATCGGAATATGAAATACAAAACGAATGCTAATCAATACCTTCAGCTGCTTGGCAACATCTCTAGCAGATGAACCAGAGACTTCAATCCATGTTTTAGAGAACAAGGCACAGGCTGAAAGCATAAACACAAGATAGAACAGAGCATGGAAGGGATTGGCTGCCATGTCAGCTAAGCTGCAAGATATATAGCGCAAAGACACTAGTTAGGGTTATCAAATAACAGAGGATATAGTCAATACATAACTGACTGACAATTTATATTAGTATATAAACCATACAGAGAGCTGAACTTGAATTTGTCACTCATTCTCTTACCTGGATGGTGCAGTGATATAGTAAGCAATACCACCAACAGGAACAGACTGACCACCTCCATATTCAGATTCCTTCCATTTTCCCAATAGATCTACAAAGAAGTTTCCGCTGTACTTACGGTGGAGCAGCTAAAAAAATTGAACAACATTAGATTGTTAAAACAGTAAATCCAAGAACCTAAAGTCCTACCTACAGTACAACTACATTTACCTGGGAGATGAAGTAGAGATTGGAAACGAGTGCAGACTGAAGAATGATGGGCATGTTGGAGGTATAAAACAATTTGATTGGATATGAACCCTGCTGTCCACGAGCATTCTTTGACCTTACAGGCAAGACTACACGGAAACCTTGGAAGTATATCACAATTAGGAAGATCAAGACAGTAGCAAGCAAATTTGTCACATTGGGAAGATTCTGCCGGTAAAATGCCTCACGAAGAGCTCTGACCTTGTCTGTTCTAGTTATCAACAAATGGAACAGAGCAATAACAGCACCTTCAAATTCAGCTCCGCGTCCACTATTAATGGTGGTGGGACTAAATGCCTTCCATATAATGTTTTCACTGAAAAATGACAAGAGATTTCCTTTTAATTATTTGATAAAAAGTTAAATATCCAGTTAGCAGTTTCTAGGAGAGAACAAAAATACTAGAATAAAAGTTGGAAATATCTCATCGGGAAAGTGTAAAAATTTACCAGATATTAGTCGCTATGAATAAGGAAATTCCAGACCCCAGACCATATCCTTTTTGAAGAAGCTCATCTAGACATATCACAATTATACCCGCAAAACAGAGCTGGATGATGATGAGTATCGCATTTCCTACTCCAAGTTGCCCCACACTACCATACATCCCCGACAGAACATAGGCAACAGCCTCACCAACAGCTATCAAAATTCCAAGCAGCTTCTGTGCTCCGTTTCTGAGAAAGAAAAGGAAGTTAACTAAATATACAGTATAAAAGAAAATATACAGTATACCAGTACACAACAAATACTAAATAAATTTTATTTTACACATTTAAATGAAGGGATACATCACGCATGTCAAATTGACAGCTACAAATGCTAAAATCAAATAAACTACACAGGAAGAAAATATATAACATGATCAACAAAAGGAATGTAAGTACAAAGTAAGACACTTACAATAGTGCCCGATCCTCACGTACATTGTTGTCCACTTCAATAATCTTTGACCCAGCCAGAAGTTGCATCACCAGCCCAGAAGTCACAATGGGAGTGATTCCAAGCTCCATCACAGTTCCACGGTTTGAAGCGAGAATAACACGCATCCAATAGAATGGATCGGCACCTGTTGTTGAATGGATCCCATATAGAGGAAGTTGACTGCAAACCAGGAAAATGAAGAGAGAGATCACAGTATATATGACCTTTTCTCTAAATGGAACTTTCCTGTCAGCAGTTTGAACCTCCGGAAGAAACGAGAGAAATGGCCTAACTAAGTGAAGCACTCTAAACCCACCACCCATCTTACCACACTACACCAGTTTAACCTGTACCAAAAAATTCAACACGCATCTGTTAGATGATTACAAGGAAGGGGCCACAAAAATTGTACTTCTAAAGAATGTCCCAGCATCTAAGTGACAATTCATCAAATAAAAAAGCCCAAATCAAACGAAAATAAGAAATTAAAGACCGTTTTCATTTAGTCATAAATTTATTCTCTCACAATAATCACCCGTTTATTGAGAAAAGCATACAACAACCAATGCTCAATTTCACGATTCAACCTTCCGATCCTAAAAAAACACAGCTACATGCATCATACAATCCACCTAAAAGAACTTCATTCGAATTTAAAAACATAGCCACAGCAAATAATTACACGAGAATTATACATCACCCGCATTTAACCTATGAACAAACAAAAAAACATCGAACTACGAATGAATGCTATATAGCTAGATCTGGTCTCAAGAAATTGCAAACACGAATTCAAACCTAATTGTCACGTGTTTAAAGCAAAAACCAAATCGAGGAAACAAACGGCAAGGGAGAAAAAGGAATATGCAGATCTACAATGTACGAAATCAGGAAAAGGAGATCAAAACGAATGAAGAAGAATACCGTGGGTGAAAGGTCCTACCGTAGATCTACGATTTAGGGAAGAAAAATTGCAATTGAGAACTGTAGGGTGCGGATGTGTATTTATATAGAGGACAAGATATTTTTTTTAACCAAAAGATAAATAAGTTATCGTTTAGCAGGAGGAATTTTTTTTTTTATTATTATCGAGTATATATATCTATACAATCCACATCTTTTTCTTAATTTTAATTATATTAATATAAATTACTTATCTTCCAATATAATGATTATACTTAGAATTATTGAAAAATATAACGAATCGATTAATATAATTTTTAATTAAAAAGAGATATTAATTTATCATAATCTTTTTAATTAATTTTTAATAAGAATGTTTAAGATTAAATAGATTAAAAAATTAATCAATACAAAATTAAAAATCAATTAAAATTGAATTTATTTTATATTTTTTTAAATTAATTTCGTTCAAGAATTTTAAATAAAAAAACAAATAAACTGAATAAAATTTAATTATAAAAATATATTTATATGTCTCGTAAAATTTATTTATTTTATTATATTATTTATAATAATATATAAAAGAATTTTCTTATAACTATTTTTATATCTTTACATTTTATTATTATCTTGATATATTTTTAACATATTTATCTATAATTTTTTTCTAATTTTTATTTTTTTCTTTTCTTTTTTTCTTATATAAATTTTGAAAAAAAAAATTAATTGTATCAATTGAAACAAATATTAAAATAATAATAAAATAAAATTTTAGAATCGTATTTATAATATATTTATATTTATAAATATAATGATATATTTATATTATAATTTTTAAATATAAGATCATATAATTTATTATAAATATAGAAATAAATAAAATTATAAATAAAATCATAATTATAATATTTTTTTATATTAAACAAAATTTTATTATAAAATTGTAATAATTTATAAATATGTATAATTTTAAAATATTATTTAAAAAAATTATAGTAATAAAAACCATATGATTCAAATCAAATAATATTGATTTCGTTTGATTGAAATTTTATGTTAAATATATGGTTAAATAGTTGAATATATAATTTTTATATTGTATTGGACAAGTATATTATAATATATAATAATAATTATTAATTATATTATACAAATTTAAATATTATACCATTAAAATAATTTATTTTCTTTTTATTAAAATTATTGTTTATGTTATATGTTATTATCGTTCTAATAATAATTTTACTAACACGATAAAAATAAGTTAATGTATATAAAAATTAATATAATAAATTTTATTAATTATATTCAAATTACTTAAATAATTATAACAAATATCATTGTCAATACCTAATTTCGTCCGGGGATTATTTTTTTTTTTTAAAATAAATAGTAAATAAAAAAATTGAAAAAATAAAAAGGTAAGAAAATATATTATTATGTTTGAAAAATGCTAAAAATAATATAAGATAATATTTTATAGATGTATAAAAAAAATACATTTCTAACACATATTTTAAAAAGAAAAAATTTACAAAATCATAATAAATAAATAAATAAAGAGAAAAAAAATAAAATAAAGTATAGATAGAAAAAAAAAGAGGGGACCCAAATCAAAAAATGAAATATATAAAAAAAAAGGCCCAAATTGAAGGAACCTTGCCCCAAAAGAAATAACCTAATTTTAACCTAAAGTAACCTTAAAAGTAAAAGGATGGGCAGTGATAAAAGGGTTAGTGGCTGTAAAAATAGGGATACACAGAAAAAAGGGTACACGAAAAAAGAGGTGGAGGAGAAGAGAAAAAGAGGACAGAAAGAAAAACGAGAAGAAGAAGGGGCATTTTTTGGAGTAAAAAAAATTTCATCCGGTATGATTATTCTTCTTTTTCCACGCTTTTTTTCTTCAATGTGTTGGTTTTTATTTTGATCCCGTGGTGACCTTATCATTGGTTTTTGCCAATTATATGACACTATAGATGTCTTTTAATAATGGTATCCACACCCAGTATTGAAATGGTATCCCCTGCTTGCGGAAATGACCATTTTTCCGAAGCTTTTAAAATTTAGACTGGTCTCTGGATTCCATGGCAACAGCATTTCAAAATTGCCCAAAACAGTTCAAAATTAACCCCTAGCGTTATCCTCGCTGCACTGCAACAACATTTCAAAATTGCCTAAAGCCAAAACTCCTAGTGTCGTCCTCGCTGCACTGCAACAGCCACAACCAAACCGCCTTTCTTTAAATTAGCCATCTCTGGAACTATGCATGCAAAAGTCATGGAAGATAAAGGCCAAAATAAAACCAGCAAGCAACAAACTCATCTCCCTCCTCAACCGATGCCACTTTAATCCTGCTCCCCTTCCCTTCCCTCTTTTATTTTATCCTTTATTTTATCCTACTGTTACTGTGCTCTGAAGAGGCAGGGAAGGACTCTATAGATTTCAGCGAAGGTCTTGACAATTTGGAATCGAAAGCTTGGTTCATCTTCAATGGTTGCTTGGTTCTTCTCGCTGGCGGAAAATCTTGGTGTCTAGAAAAGGACAATCAGTGAAATTAATGCTTTGTCGCAAGGCAAAAATGCTTTAGTGGTTTATATTACGTGTGACTATTTTGATTTTTTTTTTTATTCTTTGATTTGAGTGCAGTGGAGGGCTTGTTCATGCTTGAATTTAGGGTAACTACCTGTAGGATATAAGCTTGTGTGGAATTTGAATTACCATTATGATTTTTCTTTTTCTTTTTCTTTTAATTAAATTTGTTTTTTTTACTTCTTAAAAAATAGGGATCAATTTTTTTTATTTTTTTAGTTGGCTTTTACTTCATTATTAGAATTTGTAATAATTACATATATAGTTAAGATATGTCAAATTATTATTATTATTTATTTATTTATTTATTATTTTTTATTATTATTATTATTATTATTTTTATTTCATTTATTTAGTTTCATTTCTTTATTGATTGAATATTTATTTATTAAATAATAATAATTAATAATCTAGAAATTGATTTATTATATTTGATTTTAAATTATTGATATTTAATTTTAAATGGAATAGTCAATATATTAAATTATGAAAATGTTTGTTGTATTATTACACTATTTTTTTATTTTTTATTTATTTTATTTTATTTTTAAATTGGAATTTTTCTTATTGGTTTTATTTTATAATAAGATCGTCTAATTATATATATGGCTACTCACGTCATTTTATAATTAGCATTCATATAAAGCATAATTTTAAGGTACGACTTTTAAATAATAATTTTGATATAATTTTAACTAATTAAGTATACTTACTTCAATAAATTTATATATTAGGTTATCATGATAGTTTTATCATAAGAGGGATAAGGGTTAAGTATGATCACAAGCATCGTCTTATACCTCATATCCTATCTTTTATTAAAAATTTAAATATATATATTTTTCTTTTAATTAATCTATTATATGTTTTTATTAATTACTCTTCCTTTGCATATTATAAAGTTGTCCAGATGTTTGTACAGTCATATGCATTGTCTTACATCAAATGCTTATAATATTTTTATATCGCCTATATATAAAATAATCATTTAAATATATGTATGGCTATAAACGTCATCTTATATTTAACCTTTAACAAAAACTTTCCCATAAAATAAATATTTTTCAATTATTTTAAGCCAATTTATATAGCAATCTATAATATCCATGTATAGTTTACACTATCTTGATTTATTATAAGATTGATAAAAAAGAATAAAATATATAATTTATTTTATTATTTTTTTTTTTCAAAACTCATATCTCTTTAAAATTACCAATCATAAAATAAATAGAAAAAAAAAAAACAATGTTTTTGGAAGAACTACGTAATCCTGATTTTCCGTTCTAAATGGAAATACGTAGGAGCAAGGTTAATATCTTGTCGGGCCCAAATAATTTCTAATTTAATATTTTTCTTTTTTAACAATAATAATTTTAAAAATTATTTTCACTTTATAATATTTTATTTGTTTATAGGGGAAACAAACATTATAAGGTCATATTTATCTTGTCATATTTATCTTGCATATTTAATTGAAAGGTAACCGTCTTAAGACGGACGTTGTAGGGTGCTGATACCTTCCCTATACGTAATCGACTCCCGAACCTATTTTTTTGTTTCGAAGATCATTTTAGTTTTTCCATAGTTTTCCTTAATAAACTGTGGTGGCGACTCCATTTCTTTTTACGTTCGCCGGTCCCGTCGTGACCCCGGTTGCGACATCACTTACACACAATCATCATACTCGATCATTTACATTCACATAAGAATACTAGACATACTCTTTAAAAAAAAATATATGAAATTCTTGACCTTTAGAATTAACACCGGCTCATATTTTCTTACCACTAGACCATAGACCAGTCAAAAGATTATTTTCCACCTTTGAATTCTTCAATCTATCCTTATTTTGGCAACTTTATTTTAGAGTAATTTCTATATATAAGTGACTCACTCAACCCATCCAGTGGCAAGTGTAGTTGAAACATCTATCGACTTCTTACATAGTACCATGTCTATATGATTATAATACCATTGAAATTTGGATATCCCATGACAATATCTCTAAAATTTTATATGTATATTCATTTTATACCAAATAATATTTGTGATAACTACCGGACTCACACACAACAACATATAATCATTTTTCACATATAACAAACCACATAATTCAATCTCATTAATACACAACACATCTTAATCTCATTGGCATACAACTTATCTCAATCTCATTGGCATGGAGATCATCTTAATTTTATTAGCACATTACCTAGTACATTACCTATTTCAATCTCTTTGACAGTTAGTCATTTCTCTCCATAATTTTTCATATAACCAACCATATCTCAAATAATGTTCATAATTCATAATATAATTAATCTCAAATAATGTTCCATGTTATTTTACAAACACATAGTTTCAATAGTTTATCATATAATAAATTTTATGTCATGTTCCATAAAGTCTCACAATTATGTAAGCTCAGGAGTTTATTATACATCTCATATCATCTTTCACTCACATTTATATACAAGTTTCAAATTCAATTCAGAACATGAAATAATTTTCTAAAAATAGTATATCTTCACTCAAGTCACAAATCACCGCTTAAGTGGAAGAGCGTTTTGCTCAATTGATTTTTCATTTAAGTGAAATACTTCTCGAAAATAACATTCTTAATTTGGTTTTCTTATTCAAAAAGATAGATCTCACTCAAGTGAAGTTTCGTCGTTCAAATGAAATCACACCGGAGAGCACGTTGTACTTTTTCGTTCAAGGGAGGTTCTTGTTGCTTAAACAAAAACCACACAACAAACACAACCAGAAACTATCGCTTAAACGAAATCCAATTCTTCATATGATGGTCGTTGTTTACTAGACCAAATTCAATGAAAAAGCTCAATTTCATTAATTACAATTTACACAAAAATTCTCACACCATTTTCACATATACAAACAGTATAATCAAGTTTCTATAACAAATATTTCATAAACAATTCATGATCTCACAAATCAAACTTTTCATATATAAAAAATATTTTATTAGACAATAAATGTGCAAGAAAACACCTTAACTTCATCTGCCACTAATCAAGTTTTTTCCCAAATTAAAAAAAATAAAAAGTAATTTATTTTACTCTAAATGATCTAAATATAAAATTATTTATATTTTTATGAATCTATCGTCTCTTTTTAAATTAGATGTTTTCTTTTTCTTTCAATAATTAAGATGAACATTCTACTACTAATTTAATCGTTTACATGTCTAAACTAGATGTATAATAAGAATATTTATATTCCTATATATTTAAAATAAAATATTTTAAAAATATTCAAAATCAAATTTTAATAAATTAAGATGAATTGAACTTTATTATAATATTCTCATATTTTCGAACAGTTAAAAAAATATATGAGAAATATTGGAGAAAAAAATGGAAGAATTTGAGAGAGATTTAAAAAAAATTTGAGAAAGATTCTGAAATTTAAAAAAAAAAAAAGAGAAAAATATTATCTATTTATATAATTTTACTCTTCTAAAAAATATCCAATATAACCCATTTTTTACAAACGGTATAAATATATTTCGAATATTTAAAAAATTATTAGATAATCATTAATTTATTTAAAATTTATTCATTTAATTGTTAAAAAAATAAGAATGACTTATTTTTATGTCTATAAACATCTAAGTATATTATTTTATGTTAAATACAAGCTAACGAAGAAAAAAAAATAATGAAGAGAGACTAATTTAAAATAATTTCTTTTGGCTAAAAAAATTACATGTACGTGAAAAAAAAATTATTTTAAATGTTAAAATAATTATGAGTGTAAACAATTTATGTTTAACGATGATATGAAAAATTATGTTAACTGAGTTAAAATAAATAAAATCGATTTTATGGATATGTCAGGGGTTATTTATGACTTGAATGGATGGAAATTATTTTTCATTCTCAATAAAATTGAACAATTAAAATAGATAAAAAATAGAAAAAAATAAATAAAGAAAAAATAGAAGAGAATCACTGATAAAGTTCCAGATCATATAATAAATCTATAAAAAAATGAGAATGAGTGTAGAAAAAAAATGTAATAACAGAAGAAAAAATTGAACTTAGATATAGAGCTCTAGGACTTGAGAAGGGAGATGCTTGAATACTTAGTAATTAGTTTAAATAATATTGAATTTGATTAAGTTAAACAATATTGGGTTTTTAACCATGTTAGCACGATTATTAAAAAAATAGTTTATATTCAAATAAATTATTTTATATACAGTTTAAAAATAATTATTATAACAATCAAAATGTTTATTATATATATAATTATATCACATGTAAAAAACTCATACATTTCAACTAAATCTTAAGTTTTTATCTAAAAATTTAGGTGAATAAAAAAGTCTTAGAAAATGTAAGTTTTGGAGACTTAATCAATAATATAGATTAAAAAGTTTAAAGAAAATACAAAATATTTTTAAAAAAGTTACTCTTAATAAAATTAACAAATACAATCAAACACAGGAAAAAAAGAAAGATAATTTTGATTGAAAGGTTCGAAAATGATGAAAAAAAATAGAATTAATACATGAAATTCTGATGAAAAAGAAATAATTTAAAAAATATAGTAGTAAAAAAAAACAAATTTCTACGCATATTTTTATTTTTCATTTTAAAAGAAAATTAAGTTTCTATCTTACTATTATTTTTTATTTATTTATACTTTGTCAACTTTTTTTTCATCCAGAGTAATTTGTATTTTATGTAAGAAAGAAAGAAGAAAAGGATGAGGAGGGAGTGGAAAGGTGGGCAAAAGCATTTCACTTTCGTCACCACACCTTCCATGCTTCCCTCGGAAATCTCACTTTCCGCGTAAATGCAACATCAAAGTTAAATTTACCGAAAACACTTTACTGTGTAAGAGAGAGAGAGTGTGTACCCAACAAGATGAAGCAGTGGTAGAAGAAGAAGAATCCATTTCCTTGCTGCTACTACTTTCCTTCTTCTTCTTCTGTTTCTCAAACTAACAACATAACCTAGTTCAGCTCTTTCTTTCCACTCCTATCCCCAGCTCAGATCATTCCCAAAATAGCTATGACAAATCACATTCTCTTCCTATTCCTTCTAATTGTGCTTGCCCCCACTTTCTCTCTGCGCTTTCAACCTCATGCAGCTCCTGCAGGTAAACAAAATTTGTTCCCTCACTTCGTCCACAGCATCAATTTTCCATAACTTTAAATGGGTATGCTTAATTTTCGATCTTTTAAGCTTAAGGTTGTGAATACCTAACTGGGTGCTTTTTAGTCGTTCTTTCTTTCCCCTTTTTGGTTACTTTGATTAAACAATGTTAGCTTTTTTGTTACTTTAATTAAACAATGTTAATGAATCAGGGCCCTTGATTAAGCATCTGTCTTCAATCATCAAGTGGACAAGGTCTACCTCCAAGACGCCACACTCAGGTTGTTGCTATTTCTCTACTGAGATTGAGAACCTTCTAAGGTCACCTGTTTATGTGTAACATGCTTATTGTTAAGGTGCTTGTGTGTGTGAATATGTGTAACTGTGATTTGCTGGTTCTTTCTTTTCAGATGGTAATGTTCTTCAATTTGAAAATGGTTACGTGGTTGAGACTGTTGTGGAAGGGAACGAGATTGGGGTCATCCCTCACAGGATCCGTGTCTCTGAGGAGGATGGTGAACTCTTTGCTGTTGATGCAATTAATAGCAACATTGTTCGGATAACTCCGCCCTTGTCCCAATGTATGGCTGTTTCTGTTCTTGAGTTTATATAACTGTTAAAAGTAAATTTGATTTGTTAGGATATGGTAGTCTTGGTATTCATTCCTGGATGCCTTTATTTTTGTCACAATTCTTTCAAATTGGTTCTGGAAGTTGCTGGTGAAGGGTAAAAATGATGATAAAAAAATTGGAAAAAAAAAGGAATTTGAGTTTTAGTTTTAGTCACTTGGCTGGTTCAATTTATAAAAAAATAAGGATAAACAGGGGGAATCTAAGCCTAAGCTTTATATGATATATTGTCCAGGGGTGTCTCTAAACTGTATTGGTAAGTGAAATTATATGACATCTTAAACAGAATTTGGGATTAATTGAAAATTTGAATGAATTGATCTTCATTGATTGGGCTTGCATCTAGGGAATCCTAATTCTTTCCGTTTTCTATTTGTGCTACCTGGCTGCAGATAGTCGAGGAAGATTAGTGGCAGGATCATTTCAGGGATACACTGGTCATGTTGATGGAAAACCAAGTGATGCTCGTTTTAATCATCCCAAAGGCATAACCGTGGATGATAAGGGGAATGTTTATGTTGCTGATACTCAGAATCTTGCCATCAGAAAGATTGGAGATTCTGGTATGTGATAATGAGTTGCAGCTTACAAGAGTTCAAGATCTAGTCGTCATAACTAACATGGTGTATTGGTATCGGACAATATTAGAATGGAATTTGAACATAATTTCTATTATTAAAATTCAGTAGAAATGTTATTAGTAAGCTAAGATGCAATTCTGAAATTCGTTTTACTGGAAGCCTGCTAGAAATGTTTGACATAAGAATCCCACAGCCCAATATCATGGCATAATACTTAATTCCTTCATTCAAACACTGCTGCCAGTGGTTATGGGATCCTAATGTATTGGGAGAATTGTCATTAGGAATGGCGAGAAAGGATATTATTACTTTATTATTGATCTTTGAGAGTATTTTTTAGGTGTGACGACCATTGCTGGAGGAAAATCAAATGTTGCAGGCTACAGAGATGGGCCTAGTGAGGATGCTAAGTTTTCGAATGATTTTGATGTGGTATATGTTCGACCCACCTGCTCCTTGTTGGTCATTGACAGAGGAAATGCTGCTCTAAGGCAAATCTCTCTTGACCAGGAGGACTGTGATTATCAGTCTAATTCAATTTCAAGTACAGGTTTATATTCTTATCTACTTGTTGATTATTCAAATTCTGTAAATATCCTTGTATTGTTTACTAGATAACCTAGTTTCCTCAGCTATCATATTCTTTCCTCCAGTGATTCTAATCCCTTAACTTTGGGGACTGATCATGATGGTCTTGTATACAGATATAAAACTGTACAGCTTATTCATGTAAATATGGATAAGATGCAACATATTCAAATCAAGTTGGTGCCAGAGCTCTCTGGTTCAACCTTAGTCTCTTTGTTGAATACTACCTCCATCTGCCCAAAAGTACTGTAGGATTATGTTTGATATGTATTATAGTTGAATATAATAATTTCTGTTGATATAAGATGCAAATACTGTGTTGCCTTTTCCTTTACCCTCCAAGCATGCAATGATAATACATGAAATTTTGAATGCTTTAATGCTTCACTGGAGAACCAAAACTTCTAGCCTTTGCAACAAGTGATTTAGATGTTGAAGTTATGGTTTTGAATTTGAATATTATCACCTGTGAACAGGGAAAAAAGGAAAGGAAATCAGTAATAAAGGCATAAAATCAAATGAGTTGTGATGAAAGAAAAGAAAAAGAAACTGTATGTTGGCTGCATCACTATTTGTCACTTTGTTGACTACTATGAACATTATTGGCTCTACAGCTTCAGCTAAGATTGTTTACTTGCATCTCTCCCATGGCATATTTAGGTAAGCTGGGTGTAGGGAGGGTAGCTTGGGATGCATCTTGATATGAAATGGTAGCCTTACCTGGTACAATCCCATTTTCAAATTTAAGGGAACATCTCCTACCCTCTTGCACTAGACATGTGACGCAGATGCATGAAATGATGTCGCTTCACGTGGATTTAGTTCATCCAACTGATGTGTTTGCTCAGACCTGGTCTTAACTCCCTTGACTATGGTCCATAAATGCAAATGGAAAAGGCCAGTTGGACAAGTGCTATTTAGTTTTCTTGGCAGTTCTGATTTATTGTTTATCAGAAGATTGTTCTTTAATGTGTGGGTGTTAGTGGAAAATATGAATTGACCGTATTTAGAATAGAAGTGAAGCAATGGGGCAATATATAAATGTGAAAACTGATGACTTGATTGCATTCCTTTGGATACTCTATATCTCCATTTAACTTCTGATCTTAGTTTATTTTGTGGGTTTTCCTGCAGATATCCTTACAGTTGTTGGTGCTGTTATAGTAGGATATGCTACATGTATGCTTCAGCAGGGATTTGGATCCTCTTTCTTCTCAAAAACAGTATGTTTTGCTTAATAGAATTTGCATGAACAGAAATTTCAGAATTAGGACATTTTTCCTGTTGTAGCCATCTTATGCTGCCCAACATTTTTCCTTTCGGAACCATGTTATCTCTTGTTTGGTCGAGTAAATGTTTTTTTTTTATTTCCTGATTTCATAGGTAATTTACAAAAATACTACATTGATGTTTCCTTTGTACCAAAAATATTTGTACAGGAAACAACCCAGACAACAAATAACATGTTGTCTTTCTTACTTGGATAAGTCGTTAAAATAGATAATAAAGTGAAAACAAGGTAGCATATTTGTAATTTTGAAAAGGGGAAATAAAAACTGCAAACATTTCGTCCTGTTTTCTGGAAAATCTTATTTTTGTTTTGGCCATAGTATGCATATTTTAATTGTTATGTGATGCTATTCATTCTAAGAATATTCACCCATGCTAATTGGCTAATTACTCTGCACAAATGCTGCAGCGACCATCATCAGAAAGAGAGTTTAAAGGGCCAGCAGGCAATGAAAAACACATGCCAATCCTGGAGAGCAGTAAAGAGGATCCGGGATGGCCATCTTTTGGACAGCTCATTGTTGATCTTTCTAAGCTTTCCCTTGAAGCATTAGCTGGTGCATTCATTCAATTCATACCTTCACAATTCAGACCTGGAAACTCCAAGAGAGGCTTAACACCGCTGAAAGATCGTCTTGTGATGCCTGAAGATGAAGTGCAGCCTCCATTGATCAACAGGCAAAATGCTCAAGGGCATACTCCTCTTACCGAAAATAGGCTGCCGTCACATATCCATACTCCTCTTACTGATAGTCGAATGGCATCACATGTCCATACTCCTCTTACCGATAATCGGCCGGTGTCACAGGTCCATACTCCGAGCACAGCTGAGAAATATTCAGAAATGAAGCCCCCCAAGATGAAATCTAGCAGTTTCAAGGACCCCTCTTTGTCAAGCAAGCACCGATCGTCAAAACGACCCGATTACGCTGAATTCTATGGATCTACTGAGATTCCTCCATACACCAAATCTAAGAGCCAGAAAGAAAGGCCAAGACATAGGCAACGAGAAAAGAGTGGAGAATTTGTTATGGGGGCGGTTGGAACTGAGGCTAAACCGGTTGAAACAAGGGCGGTTAATAATCCGAAGTTTGATCATTACAGTATGAGGACTAAGTATGCATCTGAGGAGACCTTCCAATTCAACTCTCAGTAAACAAGTTTTGCAGAATTTAATTATTTTTTTCACTAGTACTCTGTTCTCCATTGGACCATTATATATATATAGAATATCTGCACCTACATCTGTTTGAAGTTTGTCTATACTTAAAGCTGTATTATATAAGCAAACAACACTATGTGCTTAGTAAATCAAGCTGGTGGGAGGATTAATTTTGACCCATTTGCTGAACAATTTGTCAAAAAAATTTAGCATCCTCACAAACAAAGTTGTTAGTTTCAAGGAGATGGCTCCCTTTGAACATTGAAGATGATCAAATTACAGTGTTTGGTATTTGCTTCAGTCAATTTCATATGGCTTGGGGAGGAATCATCTCGTTGGGAACTCAAGCAACCAATTCATCTGCATTATTAACCATGAGGGTTTGCTGTCTTCTGATTAATGAACATTAAAAAGGTGCCAAAACATTATGTTGCTTATCAAGTTAAATGCTAAATAAATCTTCTTTTAGGAAAATTTTAATGCTTTCTATTGTTGCTTTTGTATAAAAGAGATTAAAGAAAATGTTCGTGAAATTCGCCTGTGATATAAAGTTTGTAAATAAGATTCAAACGTCAGCAGAATTTTCAAAACTTAATTTTAAAATATAAAGTTTTTATAAAATTTTAAAACTAATTACATATTTTTTTATTTTTATAAAATTTTCTATGGTTAGATGACATAGTTTATAGTCTTATAATAACATGTCCTTAAATAACTCATAAATTTTAATAAAAGTTGAGGGTTTTATATGTTTTTTATCCTAATAGTTCCTCTTTATGGGTTTATTTGTCAATGAGGGTAGCAAAACCAATCTTTTTTTATCATGCAATGTTTAAATTTATATTTGAAAAAATTCTTATAAATTGGTCTTTAATTTTTTTTGTCATGGTTTACTTTATTTTTCTAAATATTTTGTTGAAAAAAAGGTAGAAAGTTCCTCTAATATTTAATATGGCTAAATTATTTTTCAGTTTGTCTGGTATTATTTAATATTATATAATTATATTTTAAATATTTGATGAATTATTTTTCGATCAAACATAAGTTTAAATGATGAAATTCATAGTATTGATATGATGAAGTTGTATAGATAAAGAGTGTGGTTGTTGCGATGATTTGTTTGGTAGTAAAATGTATTTGTCAGAATCCATTTGTCTTTTGTTTGGATCATCATTTTCTCTCTTTCTTTTAAAGGTTAGGTTTAACTATCCACCAACACGAGCATCTTGCCAAAATATCCCAACTTTTTTTTCTTTCACTCTAAACAAACAGGGAAACCTTCTATAAAATCAAATCCATAATTCATATTATAATCAATTTTATTTCATATCTCTATTTAATCTCTAATAGTATACATATTTAATTAAATAAAATAATAAATATTTAATCTAGTTCAATTGAAAGAAAATAAAATCTAACTAAAAATTTGTATCTATTATGATATGTAATAATAACGGATAGAACTCAAATTAAACAAAAAAATATTGTTATACATGTTGTTGTATGAATTTATATTCATAATCTTCTCTCTCCATTTAAAATAATATTTTAACCATTAGGTTTTAGAAAAATCTCAGTTAACAAAAACGCACTTATATTTAAAAATAAACTTAATAAAGTATCGTGCTCAACAATTATTGGACTTTAGTCTCACTGTATTTATCAATGATTGTTTACGTTGCTCTATTTATGTTTAATGAATTTCAATATTTTAATGTTAAGCAAATTCATACCGTATGCAATATATTGCATGACTTATATTAGAATTTATACTATCATTTAATTATTTAAATTATTTGAAATTATTTTTTTATGAATAATTTTTTCTCTTATATTGATAATGTATAAAATTAAAATAATAATTGTAACGACAAACTTATTAATATAAGAATAAAAATGATTTAATTAAGTTAAAAAAATTATAAATAAAAAATTTAACTATTATATCTTATATTTTTTTTTAAATTATTATTTTTTTAAAATTTATATCCTATATTTTTTTCTCTAAGATTTTAATTTTAATTTTATTTTTTTAAAATCTAAATCTTTAATTAGTATAAAGTAAAATATTTTTAACTGATTTTAGAATAAATTTTCCTTTTTTGGGTGAGATATTTCATGCAAACAAAATTAACATTTGAAAATGTTAGAGTTGAGAAATTTAAATTTTTATTGGAAAATTTTAAATTTTGTAGGATATTTTTATTTAAGTGAATTTTTTTAAGAAGAATGTATAATAAGAAGTCATTTAATTTCTTTTTAATTTTCAATAAGATAAAATGTCCAATAAAAATATGATATTTATAACAACATGAATTTTACTTTAATAAAAAAATTATCGTTTGAACGAAAATATCAAAATGAAGAAAATGATTTTAATTTTTTAGATTGATTTTTTTTAGATGAATGTATATATGTTTGAGTGAACTTTAATATTAGTATAAAATTTGATAAAATATATTTCTAAAATAGTATATTATAATAGTATGATATGTAAATTGTATAATTATTAAAGAATATTATTATGTGTGATTTAATGTTAGAATTAAATTTTGAAAATATGTAATATAATATCTACACTTTTAATAATAAATAAAATTATCTACATAAAAATATCATATAATAAAAATTTGATAGAGTTTTCTATTTTTTATTTTTAAATAAAAATTATTAAATATTGATGAATGTATAGAAATTATTCTTATATAAATAATGTGAAAGGATGAAAGAAAAAAATTAATCTATATGAAATATATATATATATATATATATATATATAATATGTGTTAGGTTTAAAATTTATAACTTAAAATAACGTTTTAATATTTATTTTATTTTGTCAAAATTATTAATAAAACATTTTTAATATATCTATTTCAATAATAAAAGTGTTTGGATAAAAAATATAATTTATTTTTAAATAAAAATTAAATTATTTTATTTTGATAAAAAAAATGTTGTTGAATAAATAAATTTAGAAAAAAATAAAATTCTAAAAAAAAAGGCAATAAATAAAACAAGTCTTATATTTGATTCTATTTACATCTAATCTAATAGTGTTTTGTTGAGAGCATCTAATATAATGTAATACTTAAAAGCATAGAAAAGATTGTGTTAAGAATTATAGTGATACTATTACTTGCTAGCATGTTTGGATTTTAATATTGAAAAAAAAAAATCACATGTGATGGTGCCACGTAGCATCGAACATTGACAAGCAACCACCACTTTATCTCTTTCCCTCTTCCCCTTTTATAAATTATCTACACTCTAAACTTATAAGTGTGTGGGGATCAATCCTTATTAATTATTATGATGAAAAGTTAAAAAGAAATATTAAATTTAAATATAAAAAATCATTCAAATCATATGCTTTACAAATTTATCAATTTAAAAAAAATAAAAATTTGTTATTTTCATTTTTGGATAAATTAAAATTTGAAAATTAAAAAGAGTTTCGGAGAGTCTAATATGGTGAAATTAAAGCATCATTATTAATAATAATTAATAATTGGATAAGAAAGTATATTATCATTAAACCCTAATCCTCTTTAGTTAGAAGAAGATTATTTATAGGAAAAGAAAAGGGTGATTGAAGTGTTGATGATTCCTTGTTACCTTTTTTATAAATTTATGGAACCCTATCTTTTCTTAATAGCGAATGGATATATGCCATATTTACACTATCAACCTGTCACACCCAAATTTCACTACTTTTCTTAAATTTAAGTTAAACTCTTTTAAAACAATTAAATCGGGACCCAATGTTTTTCATCTAATGTTATTTAGAAAGTGAATTGTAGTTTATAAAATATATTTTTATTTCTTTAATCCATAGAAGTATTTTTTAAAGAAAAAAATTATGATGGAAAGAAATTTGAGTTTTAAAATTATGCTTTTTTTTTTTTTTTAATTCTAACAAGACGTTAAAAACTAATCTTTATGAGATATTGAAATTTATTTATGATAGATTAAAATAAGTGTTTATAAAATTAAAAATTAGATGTTTTTTTCATAATGAATATAATTAAATACTCATGTGTTGTTCGTGACTTGATTTAATTTTTTTTATAAATATTTATTTAAATTAAATATAATAAATAATTTATTTTATTTTAATTCGGTTTTTATTTAAAAATTAAAATCCAAATTAATAATATAGTTTTAAAAAATTATGTATAAAAAAATATAAAATAATTTTGGTTTCAATCAATTTTTTATTTTTTTATTGATTTTGTTGTTAACATTCCTACCCATTATTAACGCTAAATTCCATAAAAAATGCTACTTGAAATGTTCTATTAAATAAATTTAGTTATCTTTTAATTTAAAAAATATATAAGAAAAATATTTAAAACAATTTATAATTGTAAAATTTTAATTGTGTAAATTAAATCTATATGGTGTGTTTGGTTCTTTAGTCACTTGAATTTTTAATAAATTTAAATCATATTAGCGTGAGTTAATTTGTTTTTCAAGTCTTTCGCAATCGAAATACCTACAAAATTTAAAAGAAATGCAATTAATAAATGTTTACATCAAAGCATGCCATATTATCATTGTCACTATACAATTGGAATATAAATCGCAATTAAAT
Organism: Macrotyloma uniflorum; assembly: GCA_016859785.1. Lineage (NCBI taxonomy): Eukaryota > Viridiplantae > Streptophyta > Magnoliopsida > Fabales > Fabaceae > Macrotyloma > Macrotyloma uniflorum. The sequence continues at coordinate 4,212,411 of BDMB01000014.1, forward strand.
ACAATTAGTATTTTAGATTTAAGTTGTACAAATAAATATTTATTGTATATATTTAAATTTTATAATAAATAATTTTAAATATATAAAGTATATTATAATCAAAATTTTATAATAAATATACTTTTAAATATATAATTTGTATTTTAATTTTATGATAAATAATTTATATTAATTTTAATTATTGATACTTTTATTTAAAAACATTCAAATTCAAGTTAAATCTAAAGATATTAAAAATAATGAATTGAAAGTGAGTAAAGTTAACAAAATTTCCCAATATATGAGAAGCAACAAAAATTTGTTCGAAAAGTACTCCTGTTTTCACTAACAAACATATATATATATATATATATATATATATATATATATTAATTTATATAAAACCGATATACCTGAATATATCTTATTTTCAAAGTTTAATATACTTCTAATGTGAATATGATTTTATGTTTTTAATATCAACTAAACAATTTAACAAACTAAATTTAATATAAAAATCAATTTCAAATTAATATATTTGATTTTTAAAATTCAAACACATCTATAATATGTAAAAGGTGTCAAGTAGGTCACAGTTTTTGTAAACCCTAATACATTATTACTATTATGTTGTATGATTTGTTTTTTTTGTATGTAAGTTACTTATCTGGTTATAAAATATTGTTTCTAAATTTTCGTATCCTTTGTTATATATATTTATATAATATAAGATGGGATTTACTTAGTAATTCTAAATTTTTCATATATTTTTTTTTTAAAATTTAATAGTTAAGATTAAAAATAAGGGTTAAAGATATTTTTCATATTTATTATTATTATTATTTTAATTTAATAGTCATATTTTAACTATTAAATTATAAGAAAATAAATAATAATAAAAAAAATTTATATATATATATATATAAATAAATAAATCGTAGTTTTTATTATTAGGTGGTAAGGTAGTAGAGTGTAGCCATTACCGTTACCCACTGCAGTGGTTATCGTGACAAAGCTACGTCATTGACTTGGCATCTCACTCACAAGCAAACCCCTTCTTTTTCTTTCACTTCTCTCTCTCTCTCTCTCTCTCTCTCTCTCTCTCTTTTCCCTTCTCTCCTTCTGCTGCAATGGGTTGTGTTGGATCTTCACAATCCAAGCCTGATGGTGAGCCACCCCTTCCTTTGATTCCTCTTAAACCTCATGTTTGCATTCCCTTTTCGTTAAATCTTGGGGAATTTGATTCTGGGTCGGTGTCAAAATCCGCATTTTCTGGTTGTTGTTTATTGGGGTGCTGATATTTGTGAACGATCATATCTAGGGGACTTTGGAAAATTGTAATTTCGAAGGGGAAGGAAATCAAGAAAGGTGCATAGGGCAAACGAATTACAAATCTGTTTTTTGGGTTTTGGATAATTTACCACATTTTGTATTGAATAATGAAAAGCGTGTCCTCTGAAACCGTTTTGAGCATTTTTTTTTTCATGCTTGTTTTCCAAGCGATTTTTTTGTCGTAAGTTGTTGTGTTTTTGAATCTTTTGGATGTTGCTAGTGGCTGTCATGGGGTAATGGTGTTCCAAACTTATGAACACTACATGGTGCTTTGATTTGTTTTTTTTTTAAGTTCAAGTGATTTGCTTGGTGCGTGATTGGATGAGTATTAGCAAATTTGATTTTGAATGAAATTGATTTTGACGTGATGTGATTTATGTTCGGATGTTTTTTTTCTATAAGCTAGGTGGTAGTAAAATTCAGTATAAATTATTTTGATTCAACGCAAAAGCCAAAGTTGCTTTAACTCAAAAACAATTCTCGACCTAGAATCAGTTGGTGTTTGGCTTAGCATCACATCTACGGTAACGTATATCCATTTCTCACTTCTAAGCAGAAGCCGCACTGCATAGCTTCTCTTTTTTGGAGTATCAAAACATACTCGCAATTTCTCAATGTGGAAATCACGATACTTGTTTTTTTCAGCATGATTCTGGATTAGCCAACATGAAACCAAGCTCTCTAGGTCTCCTTCTCTTGTAGTTTCGAAAATTTAGTCTCTAATTAGGACACTCTGAGTTTTTTTTTATTAAATTGAGGTTGGAGTAGTTGGTTTTGGAATGGAGCCTACGGTTGTTGAGGTTAATTTAGATCATTGAGGTTTTGGCTGAATTGCTGTAGACATTTGAAAGTGCTTGAGTGAAAAAATTTTATAAGCTTGTTGCTTTATAAATTTTAGAAAACAAAGAAAGTAGATTTATGACAGTATATTGATGAATTTATTTTCTAGTATTACGTTTGATTTTATTGATAATGCCACCTGAGTATCCTGACTGTTAGTAAGGCCTGTTCTCTCATTTCCCACTTTCACCTGACCTGAATGTGTAACGGTGTGATCTAAACTCTTTGTTAATCTTGCCTCAAATTTGTTCTGTATTGTAGTGTTGATATAATATCATGAAGAGAAAAAAAAAACTTTTGTAAATTGATGGTTTGAATTTTAACCAGAGAAAGTATAAGTAGAATAAGGTGGTGGAGCACGTCACTCTCTTCTATTTGATTCCTTTCTCATAGTATTAATATTGTTGTTGTTGTGCTGCTAAACTGCTCGTGGTTAGATTTTTCATTTCCTACTCCCTCCAAAGTGTTAAACTATCTTTTTAGTGACTTGTTCCTGATGATAACGCTCAGGTTTTAAGTTTAATATCATTTTCCATTTACACCAATATAACAGGTGCAGTAAAAAAGATCCGGAAGCCTAAGCCATGGAAGCATCCTCAGCCCATAACAAAGACTCAACTAACACAATTACGTGATGAGTTTTGGGACACAGCTCCTCACTATGGTGGCCGGAAAGGTATTATCACAATTTGATAAATGACCATATTTGGAATGCTTAAAGGCCTATTGCAGATAAAATTGGCTTTAGAAGAAAAGGAGTTTAAGTTGAAGTGATTGCTTTATAGTGAATCCGTTCACTTCCCATAGTTTGCCAGTGTGCCAATTTCTTTATTATTGTTAGTTTTCTGACTGATTAAAATTAGTTATTTGCGATCTTGTCTAACATGGTCAGCTTCTAAGAAACCTCTATCTTTGTGGCCAGGATGTTGTACAATAGGGTTGGTAATTATTGAAGATGTAAATTGACAATAACCAAAGTTTGTTACATGTAATCCCAACCTAAACCAGTTATTCCATTCGTTCATATTCTTGTTAGAGAATGCATAGAAAGCTGATCAATTATGGGTTGTCATTTCTTTGCAAAGAAGACATTTTTGAAAGTGCTGTATGTATAAGAATTTTTCATAGGGGCAGTAGACAAGTGTGACCTCCTAATTAGAAAGTCGTATTATTGTTTGTTCACATATGTGTGCAATGACTGCAGCAATGAGATTGAAGAGTGTCTATCTTGAAAAAATTGGACAGGAAACTTTAACTTGAAGGGAGTAGATGGCTGGCTGAGGCAGTAGAGGTTGAGCTTTGTAGGTTGATATATATGCAATACTTCGTGTGGGTTATAACAGCTATCCAATAATTCCTTTATGGCTGAATTCTTTTTTTCTTTTTGGGAATCATTATTCTCTTGGCAATTTATGGAGAGGGAGAGAGGGAGAGAGAGAGAAAGAAGATTGGATGATCATCCTTTGAACTTGTATTCTTGTTCTCTTATTGCTAATCATAATCAAAAGGTTTTATCCATTCTTACATCTATTACATATGACGCCTCAGATGCAGAACATTTTTTCTAATGTGTACTCTGATTCTCCATATAGCTGAGGGCTTAGGTTTCACAAAGTTTATGGGTAATATTGATATTCTCCATGTAAAGACTAAAGAGTGGAGTTCAATTTTGTTTTCTATTTACATTATTGTTTAAAGCTAATTTTGGAAAGAAGGATGATAAGTTACAATTTACATAAAGGAAGAAATGGAAAATGTTGTGCTTTTATAAGAATTCTGTTTTATTGTTGGTGCTTATGTGTGATATTTAACATGGCTTTAGCTGTCTTGCTTTACATATAGAAATCTAGGCGGACAAGAAACATGTGAATGAAAGCATACTAATTAAAATTGGCTTAGATGATTGACTGACTTGATTTTTGAGTGTTGTTGCCAAAAGAACCCATAATAGAATAAAAACTTTGCCCCAAGGAAATAAGAAAAAGTTATCAGAGTTCTTTTGTATGAGATCATTTGTTCAGATTGGCTTTGGTTAAAAAAGTGACGTTTTCCTTTGGGTCTACTTTGCCGTGGGAAGCCAATGTAGTGAAAAGAAGAATGAACTTTATTTATTAGCCATTGCATTTAGTTGTATAAAACTAATTTCTAAAAAATAAGAATCAATGATGGTGTTAATATGTTTAACAAATGACACAATAAAAATATAATACTTATCCTCCTAACAAGAAGTTTAGATTGCATAAGTTTACAAGGCATTTTATTTGTTAATTACTCATTATCTTTTAATTGTTTTAATTGAATTGCATATATATTTTTCTGCTTGCTACTAGAGATTTGGGATGCTCTTCGAGCTGCTGCCGAGGCGGATCTAACTTTAGCACAAGCTATTGTGGATAGTGCTGGGGTAATTGTCCAAAGTTCTGATTTGACAGTATGCTATGATGAAAGAGGTAATTATTTCATGTTGCATTCCATTATCTATTAATAGAAAGGAACATTAAAATTTTATCGGATAGAAAATGTCCTGGCTTCTATAACCTGATTCATTTTTTGAAAAACTTGTTTGATTTTAAAATCATAATGACTTATCAATTCAGAAGCTGAATTGAAAAGCATCTGAAGAACTTTTATGCCATGAACTACCATGTGATGTGGGCTTCCTGCAGCACTACCATACTTTTCCCCTTCATTATTCAACTGTGGTCCATATCTAGTTGAATCATGTGACACCTACCTTTATTGTAGATTATGGTGGAAAGCTCTCTAACCCCACCATTTCTTTTCTCACTTCAACTACCCTACCACATTTACACGTAATATCACAATAAAAAAGCCTTCCTTTTTGCATATCTCATCCTATTCTTCATTTATCACGTCAGAAAACACAACTGTTAGCAAATTGTAGTGGTTAGTGAGATCTATTTACAAACTTCAAACATGTACAGGGGAAATTCTGTAAAAAAAGTTAAAACTAGCAGCAGCTTGAGATACCATGCTGATGAAAACAAAATTCTTGGAAATGATTGAAAACTTTGTTCATGAAAAACAAACCAGAATTTGAGCTACTTCACCTTGTGTTTGTTATTATGGGGGCTAGAATAGCATGTTCATTTCTTGCAATATTTACTTCTATCAATGTTTATCCTATTGAATACTTGTTTTGCAGGAGCAAAGTACGAGCTACCCAAGTACGTTTTGAGTGAGCCAACTAACCTGATTCGGGACAGCTAATAACAGATTATAAATAGAAAGATTCATGGGAAAAAGATTGTAAATCATCGTGTATATGGTTATCTCATTGATTTGGTAACTTGCATAGGGTAGCAACTCTTTTTCCTTTCCGCTATGTTTCCTCAATCAATTAAACAAAAAAAATGTTTGTTCTGTATCGGATCAGATGACCGTATGCCTCTTCTTTGGTAAATACAAACTTCATTATGTATTTTCTATACAAGACGATGAGTAAGGTCTATTATGGCAATATCTTAACACTATTCATTCTCAAATGAAAAGAAGTAAGATGGTAGGAAATTGGAATCTATGGAAGGACATGAGAGAAGTTATTTATAGAATGCAGCGAATTTAACTATGTTAAATCGTGTTGATTAGTTATAAAAAGAGATTCGGTTTCATATTTTGTTTAAAAAGAATATTTAATGTTTTTCAGTTTTTTTTTTTTTTTCAATTTGAAAATTTGATTGCAATTTTTAATTGAAAAATTAAAGATTCGGTTGATATATTTATGTTATTATTGTTATTGAAATGCAATAATGTAAAAGCTAGCAAAATGGACAGTTTTTAGCAAGTGAACTTTTTTAGATGTGCATATAATAATTTATACAAAACTTTTTGTATTTATCTTTCATTTTTAAAGTTTTTGTATAAATTATTATACAATTAATATTTTTAATTTTTTGGCACAATGGTGTAAGATTAGAACTTTTAAATTTGTACAAACTACTTAAATTTCATCAAATTGGTTCAGTTTAGCAAGTAAACGGCTATTCCTTGAATAACTTGGTGATCTAATGTCAACAAAATTTAGATTTATTTTCTTAAATTCTAGCTTTATATTTGCATTAAAAATTTTAAATTGGAATTTACTCTTGGAAAATAATAACATTAATTTCATCTGAAAGTGCTCGTGTGCATTAGAACACAGAAAAACGTTTATGAAGGAAATATGAGAAAAAAAATGAGAAATCAATGTCAATGAATGATGTTTTCTAATACACAGTACATCTGCATTATATTCTTCGTAATCATATGAAAAAAGTTATAAAACTTTAAAATAATTAAAAAATATATTAAAATAATAATTTAAAATATTAAATAAAATTATTAAAAATAAATTAATCTATTATAATAATAATTTATAAATAATATTAAAATAATAACAAATAAGTAATAATTAATATTAAAATAATAAATAAAATTATTTAATTTTTTATTTATTTTTATTTTTTTTTAATCCAAACAATTTTATTTTATTTTTTTTCATTTTTCCATCCCTTGAATTAGTTCCAAAGGCGACTATTTAAAAGACTAAAACCTTTAAAATTATGTCATATTTTCATTCTAATATGGCGTTCCCTATTAAAATTGCATCCACTAGTTGCATATTTACTTTTTAATAAGATAAATTTTAATCTACATATATGACTCAAAATTTGGTTACAAAGTTCACAAGATATTACCTGTTCATCTGCAACCGAACTAAATGAGATAAGGAAGTCATAATCCGGTTTTCGTAATTACATCATTGTTTTCACATTAGACAGAGCTTCATGGTATAGACAATACACAACTCTGCAAATTCGGTAAAAGCAATAACAAAGGTAAACATTCATTGGCCTTCCAATCTCCAAATTCTATTGTGATAGTAACAATTTTAGAGAAAAACAAAATATATCCTAAGTCACATCATTTTTTGCCTACCTACTGTAAACGAAAGTAATTACATCAAATGATGCTATGGTTAACCTTTGCTCTATAAAAAATTATTTCATCCTTCCACTTTATTTTACAGAGTTCCATTAACCTGGAGTTTAGAACCTCAAGCAACCAAGATCAATAGTTACCAATAACAGCCTGATTCATAGTGTCCAGACCTGTACGTTAACTACATATTTTCAGGCAAGATACCAGTCTACCAAAAGCGTGCGTACGGAGAACATAACACACCAAGGTTACAAAGAAATCAATCCTGCATCCAGATTACAAACCAGAACTACGTATGATGCAATATTCTCACATCATGAAGGAACTAGCATTGATGAATGATCCTGTAAAAGTACGTCTCTTTTAAACAATGTAACTCTGTCAAGTTCTCAAACTTTCTTGAAAAATGAAAGTATATTGCCCTGTTTGGGATCCTTGTTTCCTGCTTTCTTGTTTCCTCCTTTTCCATTATTAGCATTTGAACTGACTGGTGCCTTCTTAGTTGCCGGAGCACTGGAATTCCAATGAATAAAGTTAGTCATGATCATCAAGTTAAACCTTATTAAAGTAGTAATATTAAAAAAACGGAAATTTGAGTTTAAAAGATTCAGAGTTCAGATATAAAAATGTCACTGCTGGCTAGAGGTGGACAACCATTTGGTAAGCATGTGCATCAAATTCCAGGTAAAAAATTACACTGCCCATTTGACTCCTGTTTACAAATCACTATTTTTTTATGTTTGGTTTAAAAGGATGTTCGGTAGAATATGTAAATAAGTCAGCCAGCTATCCTTTTCTACGGAATCCCTAAATAACTTGGGAAACTGGTATATCATGGCAATAAAGTAGCTAAAACTACGACCAGAACACAGCACACTGTTCAAAAAGGCTAGACATAGTTTTTAGGGAACTACTTTTTTGCTACTCAAATTTTAGAGAACCTACAAAAGGCCGCCAAGGAAAAATGAGTACTAGTTTACACAGCCGATGTGTTTTACCTCCAAAAATATGAGACACCAAAATCCAAACAAACGTTTGTATCCTTGTTCAAACTACTTTGCAAAACAAAAATACTGAGGCCAGAAGCAAACAGTAATTAACGTGTCTTAAGCTGTTTTCAAAATTTAAATCAAAACCTTCAAGTTATAGCATGTATATTCTCAATATATGGAGGACCAACATCCAACAAGCATAAACCTTAAAATGGTTAACAGGTCAAGTAACTCCACACACAAATCCCGGCAATAGTTTGCATTAACCCAAAAGAACAGGCTAAGTATATATATCAATACCATGGAATCAAGATTTTTTCTGTCAAAAGACGATGAAGCAGTTCAAAATTACTTAGCAAGTCGCAAAGCAAAGTTAATGAGGTACCCCTTTATGCTTCATTAGATAACAGGTGTCATTTCGGCCATAGAAGTATAGGTAGTTTCCAGTCATTCATTTCAATTGCATGAAGAATAGGGAAGATTAGCACTAACCTATTGACAGCATTGGTATTGCTGTCAGCTTTCTTTGTTGTAACCTTGTCAGGTTTCTTCACTCCTGTCTCCTCCCCCTCCCAGATTACTTCAATTACTGAAGAGATGAAAACAACATTAACAAAAGAAAAATACAAACACATAACATAAAAGAACTTTACGGTCAATGAGATTCACAAAACATTTTGACATGAATCATCCTCAAATCATGCCAGTACACAGAGCAAAGTAGATGTTCATAAAGAACTTAAGTTCAAAATAAAAGTTCCAATGTAATCTATTATAGTTATAGTCATACATAAGCTTGTATTCAATATGGAGATAAAGAAGCTGCTGAGTGAAAAAATGGATTTCCAAATATAAGTACCTTCTCTGCCTCGTTCATCAATCCTGGTTTTCATCACTTTTCTCCTCTTGGGTGAACAAGGAGGGGCATTGTTTACACTATCCTTATTTACATGAACTTCAGGAGCACAGCTCTGTAACTTCTCAGAAGATGATTTTTCAGTATTTGTGCACTTGCTGATAGCTGATACATTTTCTCGCAGTGGTAGGTGAGCTTTTTGGTCAGTTGCTCTCTCTTCCTTAACCCTTGATTTATTTTCTTCGTGCGAGTCAAAATTCAAAGTGGTTTTCTCTGATGTGTTTTTATCATTTTGTCTAGAATCTTGAGATGATTGTTTATTTGGGAAATCAGGTGATGCTAAATTGACAACATCTTCATCTTCATCTGAGAAATCAAAGACAACCCTTCTTTTCCTATTGGATGACCTTCTCAAGGAGACATTTTGATTATCATCATTACCACTTTCACACTCTTCTTCACAAGCAGTTTGGGCATCTTCAGTGGATACTGAAAGAGTCAATAAATATATTGGAGAAACATTGTTAGGTTACTTTGCATTCACCAGGAGAAAAATGAAAATCTAAAACAAAGCAAATGGAATAAACTGTAACGGAAACCAACCAGCAGGATTTGAAACTTCGTTATTATTTTCTACTGATGGGGTGGAAGGCTTGGGCTTTGCAGATGCACGGCCCCAAAAGCTTGCTAATGAACCTCCAGCAACAGAACCACTTTTATCAGTTTGTACTTTCTTTTTACCTGTGGAAAAGGGTAGGGCCTTTTTTTTCTCTGCTGTAGGTTTGTTGATGTTATCAAGAACTACAGTATTCCCTATACTATTGCTTTCACTCTTGACTTCTTTTATCACATTCTGTGGTTCGATATCAACTTTGTCAATAGAATCATGTGCTATATTTTTAGAAGATTGTTGAACTGTATTACTCTTTGTTGGTCCCTCACCTACTGCCAATTTTGATTGTGGAATTGCAGAAACTACTGTCGAGCCATTCACATTCCGTTGAACAAAAGAATTAGAGATACCACAGAACCTGAGAAGTAAACTAGTTAGCCAAGGAAATCCACCAACATAATCTCTAAGCAGTAATGAAACCATCTTATTTATGACTAATATACTGATGCATGCAGGTCCCATATAGAGATAAGACTGAGCACCATACAGTAGAAGAAAATTGATAAAACTATTTTCATTGGCTACATTCTTGATCATTGAATGGATCCTGTAAATTAAATCTTGAGGTTGACTTAAAAGTGTTACAACACTAAAAAAGGACCTGCAGGTTGAGATCTTGGAACAGGCCAACTTAATGCTGCACATCAATGCAAAAGAATTGAAGATAACAAAATGAAATCACCACTTTTTATCTAATAAAATCAACATATTTTAATGGCAAAGATTCTCCAATTTGAAAACCAAATCACAACCACTTCTAGTTTATCTGAAACAAAACCTTTACCAAAAATTTCAAAGCAACTTTTTCCCCACTTTAAAATGCTCCATGCTGTTCCTCATCCCAGATAGATATCATAATATCATACCCTTTCCTAACAAATGAGATAACAAAATCCAAAACATATAAAAGAAAAGAACAAGGAGAGGTCAGGGAGTCTTCTTATCAACCAGAACAATCAATGGAAAGACTTCCGATCTCTCTTTATAAAGCCTAAATTTTTATTGTAGTTCTTGAAAAGTAATTTTTTTGACAATGCATATACTATTTAATATCAAGGATGGTAACTCTGTGTACTCCCACTCAAGATTTTTACAGAAACCTTTACTAAATAGTTCCTAGTCTCATGTCAGCTGTACAGATACAGAAGTATGAGTGGCACCAAATCTCTTATACTATTTTCATATAGAATCAGAATAATTCACAGAGAAAGTATTCCAACTAATATCAAGACTTGCGTGTTTGACATTTTTTCCAAGGAGAGTGTCTGATCCTACATTTTTCTTCCCTTTCTGTTTCAGTAAAAAAAAATTATATTTCTTAGGTAAGGAAAAGAAATAATTCTGACCTGCTATAGCAATAAATGATAAGATCAATGCTCTTGAAAACCAAAAATTTTCCTGAGTATTTTTTATTTTATATATAATCTAGAATCTTGCACCATCCAATATCATTTAACAGACCTTATATCCTTACTGATAAATTAATTCCGAAAATAAAAACCAATCTAAATTAAAGATGATATTTTGATCCGGTAACAGATCTATTTGATGTTTTAAACACTTCTCATACCGCATACATAATTTCTTCAATTGACCTAGAAATAACTTCAAAAGAAGACATATTCACGTCCAAATGCACATAAGCATACGTAGAAGATTAAATGAACTGAATTCATTAACTTACTCCAGACAGTTAAAAACTTTCATAATTGATATTCTGCAGTAAAGGAACCAACCTATTATCTCTCAAGCAATTATCAACTGAGGAAGGCTGCTCGAAGAGCTCCTCCGCTTGAACAAATTCAGCATTCCAAAGAAGAGCTGGATCCTTTGGAATGCTAGCTTGCACACTATATACCTGAACCGAGCAATCCCCATCAAATTCTTGTTGTGCTTCTGCATAAAAAGTAGGAAACAGTTTCATGTTACTCCTATTATTCATGCAAGCAACTTCACACCAAAGAATTACTGGCAAAAAAATTTGAAACCTATTCAATAATGATGTTTTTCCAAATGTAAACTATACAGATAAACTGAAACGCACACATCATATGGAAGTGAAGCTTCTTCATTAGGCAGTCTTCCAATATAGACAAACTAATCATACAAGATAGCTTAGTCAACAACATAACAATTTGAGCAATGTCCAAAACACAAATAATACAGGTTTTGTAAAATGAGATACTGAATGAGAACTTCTACTTCACTTGAAAAATGGACATCTGCCAGTTCTGTTTGTTCTAACCTTGGCACTGAAAGCTGGATATTGATTCTGTTAGGCAGGAGAATGAACTGCCCAAACAAGTTTCTTTAAATTGAATAAATAAGCAGAAACTAAACAGTGACACAACTACGAATAAAATGCATTAGTTTTTTCGTTTACCACAGGTATCTCTTTTAGATGCAATTTTGTTCGGAGCATGAGCAAACACTACATGTGGGTACCTCTTTCCTAGTGGGGATTCGAACCTTGGTTCACCACATTGTGCAGGATCAACTCCTTACAGTCGACTCAACCCCCGGTGGATGCACTAGGTTTATATAATTAGAGTTTTAAGATAAAGAACAAAAGATCAAGCCTTGTTCCACTAGGTGGTGGAAACCGGAGAATACTACCATGCCAAATGAATATACCTTACGACAAGGGTTCAGCAGCATAGAAACAATATTCCACAACAGCAAAGTTAAAGTTGATTTTTCACCCTCTCATATTCTCACAACCTCATACATTTAGACAAAGTAGCAGCAAATAAAATACTCTAGATCACCCAATTTCTAATTATTACCCTTATTTTCACACAAAAAACCAAGTACCTGCAAGATTTGGCCCAGTAACAAGCCTTACGCGGTAACTACGATTGTTGCTCTTCAACCAACCAGACAAAGCATACACCACCTCCAACCCACCCTCGTTCTTTTGCACAAACTCCTGAAGCACCCTACACATACAATAAATTTGCAACTAGTCATAAAACCATACCATAAAACACAAAATAAACAGCAATTCAACGCGTAAAGCTTTTCACCAATTTTTCTTTTCAACGAACCCTTACCTCTTGGCTTCATCGGATGATACCATATAATTGCGACTCAACCATTTGTACGAGACCTGAAAGAGAAAACGACGCCAAACGAGATGAATTTTTTGGCATGAAAAGAAAGTAATTTGGGGGGATTCGACAAAAAAAAAAGTCCGAAATTCAAGTGTGGGGAGAACAACAAAAAATTACGCTGTAAAAATAAAAGTAACAAAAAAAAACGGAGAACCGTATGCGAAAGCACGAGAGAGAGAAAGAAGTGTACCACTTGAAGTTTATCGGAGACGAGAGATTGTATCTCGTGAATGAAGGTTAGGGCTTGAGTCTGCGCCATTGGAAGTGAAGGATGAGAAAACAAGAGTTAGGGGTTTCTGTTCTTATTTCCTCCGTTTTGTTTTCCCGCGCAGTATGCATCAGAGCATATCATCTACTTATTCATTTTTCTTTTTCTGTTAAGAGTTTTCATTTTTAAACTATTAGGGATAAGGGCTTAGATAACATAAAAACTACTTTTAAGAAATTTAAGTTATTATATTTGAAAACTAACTTAAAATTACTATATATTTTTAAAGTATAAATTGGTTGTTTTGTTAATAAATTTAAGTTTTTTTTTAAGAAACTTTAAGTTAACTAATAACATATCGATTTTTGAAAAATATTTATGTTTATAAAAAAGAATCAATCTAAAAAAATCTAAAAATTTAATGGATTTAATATAAGTATTCACATTTATTTATTAAGTAAATATTTTTTTAGAATAACTTAATTTTTAAAATTTGAATTTTGATATTGTAATTCTCAGCATACTTTACAATTATGAGTCAATTTGACAATTTTTTAGTTTATCAAATTATTAAGTAAACCTGTTAAGACTTTTCTGTAAGAGTTTTGGTTTTTATATGTAAATGTCGATTATAGCTCTCCTAATTCTATCAACGGTACAAATACCTGAAAGAAACTAAAAAAATTAAAAAAAGCAACGACAACTCATATCATAATATGCCATGATCCATGAATGAACTAAAGAAGAATGATTATACTTTCACGTACCTTTCCTACAAAATTAAAATAGTTTAGTCTTCAACGAACCAATGCACAAGAGGGAAGGAGAGAAGACGAGGAAACACTAGCAGTGAATGAAGTATGATAAGAGAGAATAAAAATTATCATACACGAGAAATATCACACAAATCAACTTCCTTAACTTTAGTCACTTAATAAGATAAAATCTCCTTAATTTTCTAACTTTTTCACCGATCCTAAAAAGTTTAAATTGTTACCTAAAACATTTTAGTTTAGTCCTAGAGTCACGTGAAGAAAATATGATAATTGGTATGTCAATTAATATATACTTCTAAGAATTGAAATATATTCACTCAGGGGCGTGGTTCAGATTAACATCTTCAATATTTTAGATTTTTTTTATTATTATATAAAATTATAATTAAATTATAAAATATATTATCTCATAACATAGTATAAAAATATTATATATAGATTAAATTTAAATAAAATATCTTTAATTAAAAATAATCAAATATATAATCTTATATATAAAAAAGAATATTTATTTATTATTTGAAAAATAAGTTTTTATATTTGTACTATATATTATTTTAACAAATATTATCAATTAAAAAAAATCAAAAGATATTAAAATAATATTTTATATTATATGTATATATATATTAAAAAATTGTAAAGTATTAAAAACTAAAAGTTAAGAAATTCAAAATCAAAACAAACAAGATATTAACTATATTTTTCTTATAGTGAAAAAATAAAATAAGAAAATTTATTTTTTTATTATTTTTGTTCACTATCTACGGCAGCAACAAAATATATATTTTTTACTATGAAAATTATTAAAACAAGGTTTCGGAATATGATGAAAGATGATTTTTTTATTGATTGTATGATTGTTTACCTTGAAAAGGAGATTGCTGCAAAGTTCAATACAGATGTGATAATTAATTTTAATGTATATTATTAATTTTTTTTTCAATTACTCCGATTTGGTTCAAACCGGACCGATCAATTCGGTTTGGTCCAGTTCACTCCAAACCGGACCGGTCGATCCGATTCGGTCCAATTCGGTCTGGTTCTCTCACCTAAAATTCCTGACTCCGCCCCTATTCACTCACAAGTATATAAGTTTTAATGTTAGATTTTTTTTTTATAAATTAAAGATTAATCCAACTAGATAGATGGTATTCTTAATTAGACTAGAGAAGAAATATATATATATATATATATATATATATATATATATATATATATAAAATTTGAGGCAAGTATGAAAAGATCATTGATTTGATTTGATTGAGTAGAAATAACAAAATTTATAAAATATATTTTATAGTAAAAACATGTAATAAAATTCTTGGATCAAATATTTATTATTTGGTCAAAATTTATAACTGATAATCAAGATATATTTTCTTATACTTGATAAAAATCAAACTCGTAATATTACTTTTAATATAAATTAGTAGATCAAACATTTATTACTATACTAAAAATTATAACATAATTTTTTTTTTCTATATCGATCTAAATGACATAGAAGAATGCTTTTTCAGTGTTGTATGCAATAAAAAAATGTTATTCAAGATTTTATCCCAACCACGGCTATAAGATTCATACTATTATTCGAGACTCGGTATTTTGCATTACAATGCAAACAAAAATTTACTTAATGTTGCAAAAATAAAAATGTTACTATTTACCCAAGACTTCTTTAAACTTCTTTTCTTCATTACTTTAGTCATCTCGTTACTTTTGCTCTTAATAGTCATTTCTTTAACAACCATGACACACAATACAGAACTACAAGTCATCTTCAACAGAAAATAGTCCCAAAAAAGTTACCAATTTTCTCTACAAGCCATCTACAGCCATGCACTAATTCTAGCAGAAGCGAAGGCCAAACACCGGGTAATAATAGGATACAACGCATGAATGAGCATAGCTTTTGGTAAAATGTTAAACATCTTACCCTCATTACTCTGCATCAAAATGATGATATATTTACTCATGCATCCAATATTTTTTCATCATAATTATTATGCATACAATATATTTTCCAGCATTTAGGCTTGTGCAAATAAATAAACTTCATCAAATCCTTTCCTACAAGAAGCATAAACACATTATTATCAGTAACTTCACATATAGAACAAATTGATGTCAAAGTTTTAAAGACATTATGGGCATACCCTGCCTTCCCACAATAAGTGGGACTGTAATTGTAAATGAGATTGTCTAGCAATTCTTGAGTAACTGGTCTGTTTATGGATTTCCTAGCTTCACTGGCGCCAGAAATGTGAAAGCGGAAAATGTTAGTTACCGGTAAGCTCACAAAGACAGAAAAAGCTCAATCATCTCATTATTCACGGGTAGCAACTAGCAAGATTCTCATAAAAACAATTTTCCGCACTTGAGTTGGGATTAACAATAAGTAGCAAGTTGGGTGAGGAGACTGTAGAGGGTAATCATGAAAACTTTCACTCCACTAAATGGGTTAGATAATAGATACCTAGTGCATATTGCGTAATATTTCACACAAATATAGCAGTAAACAAAGGTTGCTGCATTCTTCAACTCTGATTTAACTTTTAAGATAGACAGTTTTCGAAAAATCATCTACCAGTTTTGTTTCATGAGGAGGAAGAAATGAGCGACAAGATTATCACATTGAGTACTAACCTGACCAAAAAATTTGCAACATACTGAGTTATCTGAATGGCATCCTCCGTGTGTGGAATCCTTGGTGAACCCCATTCAAAGGCATTTTTCTGCAGCATCATTTATGAAGGACATTACGTAGGTGAATAATACGAATTTTGCATAATATTTAGGATAGAAAATGAAATTCACAATATTGCGACAGAAAATTAATCAATCACCTCTGGATGCCATTGGAAGCCAGTCACAGGATAGTTTCGTGAACGTACAGTGGAAACATAAACCTAAAAGAATTACAGAGGCTATTAGATTTCCTTTATGAGGGAAGCCAATTATAGATGCCATGATTATGCCAAAAGATGGATTTGCAAACCAACATCACTTCTAAAGATAGAATAACATTGAGTACCTTATCATCTTCATCCACGCAAGTTGTCAAGATCTCGAAAAAACTAGATAACTTCCGATTATCCAGAAGTTTTCCAGGAGAAATGCCATACTATCACATGTAAAATCAGATAAAAATTACATTACCTAATTTAGAACATCTATAACTGATGAACTTCAGTAAACTGTATTTGATAGGTGAAAAATCTATCTATAGAGAGATTGTGCAGAAAGAAAATTAAGAGCCAGAATTTTTGTTGAAAAATGTAAAGATACATAAATTACTAAGAGAAAAATATCCAAGCCAAGGCAAAATCCTTTGGCCCCAAACACGATGCTGAATACAAACTCTAAGTATGACAAAGGAGGGATTAAGATATTACTGGACTAACTCTAACATAGTTACTTCGTATCCTAACTATTAAATTTTTATAATCTAATAATTTTGATGAACAGCTAATCTTAATTATTAGATTTTAAAAAAATGTTAAAGTATTGGGATTAACTCTTTTGGAGTTCCTCTAGATCAACTTGATCCCTCCTCAATAGATATAAATATGTATTCATTGGGTCGGATTAAAGGAAGACAAAACACAATACCTTCACCAAATTGACTAAGTTTAGCATTTTTCAAAGTAATTTTACCAAAAAAATCCAAACCAACCCATTTTGCCTAGGGTCGGGTTGGTTGCAGTTAAATACTCTAATTGAAGACAAATTGTCCTATTAAATTGTTGTCAGATTGTAAAAATCAGTAAAATCGTTATGCGGAAGAATAATTTATTGACTGTATAAACTCACACGATGGTTCTGCATGACAAGACAATCTGTACTCATCTTCCTTAACAACTCCGGGGGAAATCTGCAGGAAAGTGTAAGTGTCAAAGTGATTATTGCATATTTATTCTATGAAAAATGTTGCACCTATAAATTTAACACTTTAAGATACACCACCATCATTGTGTAGAGGACGAAAAAATCATTAACGGATAGAGACAAAATAAGTCTGAAGGAAATTTGCAGGAACGAGAGAATTTCCTGTATCATGTATCCAATTATACCTAAAATTATTGCCAATGATACCTAAGTTCAAAGCTCAGTATCCAACTTCATTATATGTCCATCGAGGGATCAAAGTGCAACTTCAGAAAAACACTATTAGCATAAATTGTTCACCTCTGAAAGACAGTTTCTTCTATTTTTGCATTCTCCACAAATTGAATAGTACTTGCTTGATTTGATGCACTAAACTCTTCGAGAATATTATTGTCCTATTATAAGGGAGAAAAAGGAAATTTGAAAAGACAAAAAAAAAAAAAAAAAACTAGAGTAATACATCGTTAAGAAGTCCTCAACTCATCTCATCTCAAGTTCTCAACATTTCATGAATATTGTTCAAAATGTTTAACATAGGCGCAACAAATAAAATTTACCAAAGTGATATAATAGCAAAATTTGCAACTGTACGAGTGGTGAATTTGAAATCCAAGAGAAATTATTAATGACAATGTTTGCAATACCATGCAACATAGTAAGATGACATAAATACTGTATTCACTTGAAGCAAATAACGCAGAAAATTTTACTACGGTGCCTAAAACTCATTCAATATAAAACTTAAAGTACTAACAAGTACAAAGTATCTAATTTATTAGCTGACATTTCCTCTTAAGAAAAGAAACTTACCTGGCTTACGATCATCGTTATGAGTTCAAAACCTAAGCAAACAGCATATAAAGGGAAATGATCTCCAGCATCATTTTTCTCTAAAATTTTCTGCACAGAAAAATATAACTTGATACATGAAGTTCTAAAATTGAAAAAGTACATGTATCAACAAAGCATTCCTCAAAATCTTGAAAACAAATTTATCTAACAAAAGTACAAATAAAATAAATGCTAACAAGTAGCAAAGAAATTAGCAACCCATTCCTCAGTAATAATCTTACACCGATTATTCACATTTCAGATTCTAGAAGTCTCAAATTTATTCAGATGCAGAGAGAATTTCCAACAAATGCATATTGGTTACTTCAAAAAAAAGCAAGTCACTCTGACATCTGCATCCATATCAGCCACTGAATCAGCATTAGAAAAAGATAAATAGATACCTTAAATATTTTGGTAACGGTTTCAAAATATAAACCACTTTTAGCCCATCCACCAGTGAAGAGAACCCCATTTACCAATTCGAGCTTCTGCAAATCAGTGCAAAACGTAGTCAATATCACCACAAACATTTTTACATCACAGTGAAAGAAATAGGGGTAATGTAACATGCATCTACAAAAAATTTTCTTTTCTTTCCCATTTTTGCAATTTCATACAGTATGTACTTACCAAAACTTTCTATATGTAAAAGTTCTTAAAAAAAAGGAAGAAAGTGTAAGTTAGTAGGTACTAATTTGGCAGGTTTTTTTCTTGCCACAGAGTGAAAGGAAAGAAAAGAAAGTGTACACACAATAGGACCCAAAAGACAAGTTAATAAGATTTTTTTTTCTTTGCACGATATTCTTTTTAAGTTTTAAATAAATTTTAATCAATAAAAACAGTGCATTAAAAGCAGTTGTTAAATATAGTATATTTCTGACGGTCCTCATTATTAATTATTTACAATAAATAATAAGAAGTGTTAATAACACACTTTTCTATACATTCCTTCTAATAATTTTTTTATTATTTGATAAAATTTAATAGAAAAATACAAAATTATAAATGCAATTTATTAAATAAGAAATAGAAACACAAATATGGGTAACTTTAAATAAGAAATAAGTTTAATTCATCCAATACAGAAAAAAATGTGCTGTGTTACTCACATTATTCATATATTATTATTAATTTCATGTTCCCTCCCATCCTTTTCATTTTTTCCTAATTATAAGAAACATAGACTCACCTGCAAATGTTCTTTTCAATCTTGAAAATAAACAAAAAATAATTAGCTCATATCAATTAAAAAAAAGTTAGTTAACATTGTATAATTGTACAAATCTCATTTGAAAATAAACATTTTTGTTCAAAATTTCTTTATTTGAAACTTTTAATATCAAGAATTAAAGAAAGTCATAGGAAATAAAACACCACTTAAATGTATTTTGTAAATAGTCTTATTAAATAAGATAAAAATTAATAAATAACTTGATATTTCCTTATATGTGAGACAAAAATAGTAGGAGTTTTTTTTTTATATGTATTTGACACCGAGGGATTATTCATTGTTGATTTTCTTTAATATCCTTAATTAATTTCAAGTCTGTTAACAATATATTCACTCATTCTATAGTTAAGTAAACGTATTTGTTAACTTGTTAATAATACGAATCATAATCGTTCAATGGTAAGAAAAATATATTTTTGAATCATGTTTAGTGTGTAGTATCACCTAAACTATTTAATTTTACAAACATTTCTAAAACAAAATTTAAATTATAAAATTCTTAATTAAAATTAGATCGTATTTGATTAATTAATTACTACCATCTCCATTCTAAAATGATAGTTTTAAGCTAATGACAATCTGATTAAAAAAAAAAAAAAACTTGATTAAAAATAAATTCAAAGAAAACTATTCGCAATTTTTTTGAACTCTTCTTATATCTCTCTTTTTAATATGAGTAATACTTTAGAACTATTATTTAAAAAACTAAAAATATATTATTATTTCTCATAAGAATTATACAAGAGTACAAGTTTTACAATGAGACACTATTTATCAACAGCGAGCTAGATCCCTTCCTAAAGGTTTAGAGTAGATTATATTAAACATGATTCCGTGATTTTATTTAAACACTTTTTGTATTTTTCTCAAAACACTTATATCTTTTAATTATTTAAAAAAATAAAATTAAACGGATATCTTTTCATGCTACAGTAACCACCAGTTTTTGAAAAATCATGCTGTTTATAAGTGTAATCTTGAAAGAAACATTTTAATTTTTGGTTCTAAAATGATTTCAATTTTAATTATATAAAAATTCCAAAAAATGATAGATATTTACAAATTGTTAAATGATGCTACTTTATTTTCAAATAAAGTATTATTTTTAAATTAATTACTTATTTTTTCTTGATCAAGTAATATGTTAATGGAGATAATAAAACCACTTCAGTAAAATTATTTAAAAAAATATATATTTATTATTGATCTTAATGTATAATAACCTTAAAATAGAATAATAGTAGAATGAAAAGGTATCACAGTTTAATATAATTTACTAATTTTTTTTTAAAGTAAAAAGTTTGTTACTATAAGGGTTGACTGTAAGCATTTACCTTCAGAAGCTTCTCCGGCGGCTCGTTGAAGATGAGGGGAACAACTCGGGCGCCGGCGGCCTCCACGAACTTCACGTAGGAGGCGGCGATGTAGGAGGATCCGGTGGCGTTGCTGAGCCGGCCGGAGGCGCCGTCGCCGGGGTGGGTGACGATTCCGATGACGGGCTGGTAGTAGAGGTTGGGATTGGGAGTAGGGCAACTCGATAGCGAGTCACGGCCGAGTTGACCGGGGAGGAGGATCTCCGAGCGGATCCCGCCGGAGGGAAGAAGACAGAGGGAGAAGGCGAGGAGGAAGAGGAACCAAACGACACCTCTTGACATGTTGGAGAAGGAAGTGAGTGAAGTGAGAAAAATTAAAATGGATATATAGGGGAACACTCAGGATAGTAATAGGATCTCACAGTTAAATTTTTGTTAAATTATATTTCTAATTGATGATTTTATTGTTTATTTATTGAAATCAAAGGACCAGATTGGTGAGATTTTTTTAATAATTGTAGCTGGTGTTGATCCAGAAAAGAGATTGATTTAGGGTCTGTGAAGTGGAAAGGATGGGTGGTGGGGCCCACTTTGCAGTCTTCTTACCCAATTGGAATGATAATACCCTAAGCAATTAGTGTCTCTGCAACTTCTTCCAAATTATAAAATAAAATATGTTTTATAAAATGGAATTGAAATGATTTTTAATTTATATTTTATTAAAAATATTTTCATTGTCACATGAATCAAAAGACTCATTTTTTAAAACTTATGAAGCACATTGAATAATCCAGAAAAGATGAAACGTAAGATTCTCCATTTGGAGCAGTATCCATCCATCATTTGGAAGCATATTCATGTAAATTTTTCAAAGGAAGTAGCATTTCTCACAAATAAAACCTAAGTCCTTTACTAATTTACAAGACTTAGATTTAGTTTTGTTGTTTAACTTTTAAAATCAATTTTAGTAATCAATTTTCAAAAATTGATTTTTTTATAATAATAATTTAAAAATTATTTTAATAACGATAAAAATTTATAGACAATCTTGACAATATGATTCAATGTGTTTTTTTATAAATACTCTTTCTTTAGTTTCAGTATCTTAAGTTTATTTATATGACAGGGTACAACTTATTTTCAATAGGATCCAGAGAAATAATATAGACATGCTTTTAAGTAATACAGATAATTTTCTGTACATTAGTTTTAGTTAAAATTTATCAAACGAAACAATTTTTCAGTTTGGTTTCGTATTGAATAAATTTTATTGATAATTTTACAATTTTCAATATATTTCAATAAACTTGTTAAAATATTTAATCATGTTATAGGTAGAATGACAGCAGGAGAAGGAGACTTAAAGTTGGGGCAATAAGAAAATATATATATCTAATTGATAAGCAGAGCATTGCCCTGATATTAAGCATCTTAAAAGCATCACTGAGCATAAACTGTTATTCCTCAAATACATCCACCCTTCATAATTTATTGTGCACAAAATTACACTCTAGGGAAACTCCCAACATCTACAATCATTCAAAGAGATAAACTTGATCATATCCTTTCCTGCAAGTTGCAAAAATAAACTATGTAAGAACTTTATGCTATGTGCAAGACAATGAATAACTCTGTAACAAAGATAAACTTACCCAGCATAACCACCATAAGTGGGTTTATAATTGTAGATGAGATTGTCTAGCACTTTCTGATTATCAGGTTTGTTTGAGGATTTCCTAGCTTCACTGCTCCCAAATTCATCAAGGTCAAACACATGTTAACCATTCACAAATGCATATGTTTAAACACAGTGACCATAACCACATAAAAAAACCATGTACTACAGTACTAAACTAGCAAAAAAAGGTGTTTAATCATTAGACTTATCATTTACCATATTAACATTTTTGTATAGAATGATTGACTATATACTGTAAGATCGAATCTAAAATCTCATACAATATAACCAAAAGTTCTTACTATTTGACAAATTATAATGTAACAAAATCTCATATAATACTAACACAGGTATGAAAACTTAAAAATTACACACCACTGTTAACCACTAAAATCATAATTACTATTTGGCAATTTCTGTTGGACAAAAACAATCCTAAAGTGGCAAACTTTAACCACTATTTTCTTATTTTGGGTAGTATGAACATTTTTCAGAGAACAAAGCTCAACCCTTTCAAAAGTGGATGGAGTGTATCAAAGTTGGCTTTTAGACTCTTATATGGTCATTCCTATTAAAATTAGTCATTTGGGAGAAAGAGAACAAAAGGGGTACAAGAAAAGAAAGAAAAATATCACATAATAGTTTCAACTTTCACCTCTCTGAAATGACCACTTATATTATATGAGAAATACAAAGTGGAAGAAAATATAAAAGTATGTGTCCTAACCTCACAAAAAAGTTTGCACTGGACTGTGTAACCCGAATTGCATTCTCTGTGTGAGGGGCTTTCAAAGATGTGGCCCATTCAAAGGCATTTTTCTGCAACATATTTTGTTAAAAGGTGCAATATAAATAAAATATAAAATTTATTAAAATATGAAATTGATTCACTAATAAAAAAATGGTATTTTTTATAAATTACCTCTGGTTGCCATAGGTTAACAGTCACAGGATAGTTCTTACCAAGTGCTG
This sequence comes from Macrotyloma uniflorum, assembly GCA_016859785.1. NCBI lineage: Eukaryota > Viridiplantae > Streptophyta > Magnoliopsida > Fabales > Fabaceae > Macrotyloma > Macrotyloma uniflorum. Next base: position 4,236,040 of record BDMB01000014.1, read on the forward strand.
TGGAAACGAAAACCTAAAATAATAATTAAAAATGATGTTAGAAATTTCAACCAAAAGCTAAACAATAAGGTAGAATATGAAAAGAATTAGGATTAAGATGAAGGGAAGACAACATGAATTTAATTAATACCTTGCCATCTCTATCCGTAGATGTTGCCAAAATGTCAAAAAAGTTTGATAATTTGTAATTATATTGAAGCTTGCGTGGGGTTATGGCATACTGTCATGTCAAAAACATATTAAAATTACGTCACTGAATTTAAAAATATATAAAAGAAATTAAGGAATTATTAAGAGTATACAAGAAATAAGAAAAAGAACAAACTCACACTATAATAACAATTAAAGCCTCAAACTATATAATAAGCCATTTAATACAAAACTCACTTTATGATTGTGCAGGACAAGACATTCTGTGCTCAGTAGTGTCAACAAATCTTGAGGAAAGCTATAAAAGAAAAAAAAATGTTAACTTTCATCTTTCATTCTTACAAATAAAAATAACTGATCAATGAATGTGATGAAAAGTAGTTTTAAGGTTTAGTGCATAGATGATAACAAAATTTAGGTATCTTAAATCTATTTCAAATGAATAACATGACCTCTACAATAAAATAACAATTTAAGCTCAAACAAGTTTTGCAAAATAGGAAACATTTATCTTCACAAAATGTTTTTTCAGAGCTTCTTCAGATATTGAAAATGTATAATGTAGATAATTTTTACCTTTGATATAGACTTCCCTCATCATTTGCACTCTTCCACAGTTGAAGAGAACTTGGCAAACTCGATGCATTGAATGTTTCAAGAACATCAGCTAGCTGTTTCCAAGGAAAACTAAAAGCATAAATACAACACACGACCAAATTGTAACAAAAATCAAGAGAGAAGAATAAATTGTGTTTGGTGGGTTAAGATATCTAACCTAATTGATTGGATTGAAATTTCTATTATAAAAATTGAGTTTAATGCAACTCAAATTCATTTTTAATAGGTTATTTAGTTTCATTTCAGAACCCTAATGATAAATGACAATGAAGATAACTTACATCAGCTACGATCTTTATTAGCAGGTTTCCACCCAAGTTCAGGCCAAGAACTGGGAAATGGTCTCCTTCTTCATTTCTCTCTAAAGCTGCCTGCACACAAATAAAATTCCATAAATAATTTTTAATCATACAAACATATATATATATATCAACATGAATTTCATTAATAGTTTTTTTTTTCTTATTGTATGGAGCAAACACATTTGGGTGAGAAAATGTACAAATCTATAATATGAAAATAATTAAAAACATCAATATTGTACAGATCAACGTAATTTCAGTGCCTCGTGTTTGTAAGAGGTGTAAAGATAAGCAATTAATTAATATTAATACGTGTTATTCAACAAGCAAATCAAGGGAGCACACCATTAATCCCTAAGTAAAAAAACAAATAAGAGTAAAATATTTTCCAGCAAGTTGAAAAAAAATGTACATAAATAGGAGTAAAAAAGGTTTTGTTTGTTCAGATATCTATCTGAATTATCTCAGAAAATTTTAATTTAACTCCTATCTATTTATAAGGTAAGTTTATGTTTGGTGGTAGTTTAATTTCAAAAAATTGAAAAAATAAAATAAAAAATTCACATGATATAACCCTCAACTTGCTATTACACCTGATTTAAGGATCAGATTAAAAAAAAATGTAAATAGTTAACAACAATTAAATATTAGTATATAATTAACTTTACATCAAGGTTTTCTTAAAATTTCTTCTAACCCTTTAATTTTTTTTAAAATAAACATATTAGTATAACTAAAATATTTTAAATCTACCAAGATGAAACTCAGTACAAAGATAAATAAAAAAAAATGCATTTTTATAATTGATTAAAAAGGAGATCTCTTTATCTGTTGTTTTGAGATAAGTTAAATTTTTAATTAAAAGGTAACATATTTTTGTTTTAAAATCTATCTCGACAAGTCCGAAGTAGTCAAAAGGATTTGATCGATGAAACTGAAGATTAAAAAAATACGAAAATTTGGATGAATAATGCAGAATGCAAAGTTAGCACATTTATTAGAAAAAAATATGATAATATACCTTAAAAAGGAATTGAAGAGCTTCGAGATATGGACCAGATGTAGTCGACCCACCAGGGATGAGCAATCCATTCACCAAACCCAGTTTCTGCAACAAACCAAACCAAAAACTACAAGTTAACCATCACAATGCTAATTTTCATCCCCATCAATCAAATTATTTAGCTTGTAAAAACCAAAGTTCAAACTGTTTTATTTTCACAAATTACTTCAGATCTGGTTTCTATAAGTGTTAAAGAAGGTTCCGTCTTATATATTTATTAAATCGTTTTAATTATTTTTATTTAGTATTTATTATATTATTGTATTAGTAAGAAAATATAAAAGTTATCATTTTATTTAACCTGTTCAATTCTAGTTTAAATATTAAGTTTGAACTCATGTTTTTTAGTTATTTAGTGCGCTATCTAATTATAAAAATGTAGTTACAATTTTGTTTAAAAAAACAGAAAGGAGATTATTTGAATGTTGCGACGGAGTACCGCGGTAATGGTCTCGGGTGACTCGTTGTAGAGAAGAGGAATAACTCTGGCACCGCCGGACTCCACGAATTTAACGTAGGAGGCGGGGATGTTTGAAACGCCGGTGGCGTTGCTAAGGCGGCCTGAGGCTCCGTCGCCGGGGTTAGACAGGATTCCGATCACCGGGCGGTAGTTAAGCTTTGAGTCGGTAGCGACGCAACTCAAGGACGAACTCAGTGAGTCCTCCTCAAGGAGGTGACTCGGTAGAAAAATGTGGTCATTATGGGCAATAGCAGCTACAAGGCATGTAAAGAGGGTGACGAAGAAGAAGAAGCTGAAAACGCTGTCGTTTGACATGGTGGAGAAGGGAAGTGATGTTGGAACTTGACGTAGAACGGGGATGAAGCGTGGTTATTTATGGTTGTAATCGGCACGTGCCACTCGTTTGGATATATAATTATTTAATTTTTCACATTGTCTATGAAAAAAAATGAAATTGTAACCTGTTAAAATATTTGGTAACCCAAGCCACGTGATAATTTTAATAATAGCGAATGGTAAGATGATGTAATTATTTTAAAATAAAAAGTTAATTTTTTTATTATTATATATTTTTTATAATATAAGTTATTATTTTAGATTATTATAGTAAGACAAAATAAATTGCGAAATAAAAATAAATCTATTTTATTTATTTTTAAAATAAAGGAATATTTATTATATATATATATATTATTAAATAAATAAATAAAATTGTGTGAAGGATGATTGTAGTGTCACTTTAATTTGTAATAATATTCTATAACCTACAATAATAATTGGTTGAAAAAAAAAACAGAGGACCCAGGAATAGGAAAGGTGAAAATGAGTGTGCCCTACTTTTTCTTTGGTTGCTGAAAATCTGTACTCAGCTGCTCCACTGCCACATAATTACTACACGTTTTCTTTCATCTGGAAACTGATTTTCGTCTAGATACAGAAAAAGCACTCTTATATAAAATGTTGAAGAGAAGATAAAAAAATAGTGAAAAAAAGAAAAAAATATCCTCTTTTCTACAATAAATTATTTTTAGTTAATAAAAAAATATAAAAAAGGTAATAATTTTTTTTTAAGTGCATTTATTGGTGGAATCAGGTATCTTGAAATGTCCTCTTATAAATGGACAGAAAAAATAAATTAATTATGATAAATCAAATTGATAATATCTCGATTAAATTTTTTTTCCTTAATTTCTAGTTCGATAACTTTTGACTGATTTGAAAAATTTCTTATATAACTTATTTCATATTTATATTTGTCTTTTAAATGATCTGAGATTTAAAAGGAGAAAAAAATAAAAGACATATTATTAATGAATATATGAAAAAGTAGAATAAACCACAAACATGTAATACAAGAATATTAAACGTAAATTAATGTTGAAAGCAACAACACTTTCTGACAAACCTGTACGCAGCGCAACGTGTTTGTTTCTGTACCGTGTAAAACCTTAAAATTAAATTAAATTATTTATTAGTTATTGTTTTCAAATAATGAATACATCAACAAACACACTCATTTCAAATGTATTACTTAGTTTTTTTTTTTTTTTTAATTTTTGCTAAGTTTAATGATAAGACCATTTTATCTCATGTATATAAGGAAAATTTATTTATTACTTTATTAATATAATTCTAGTGAATCTCACAGGTGAACAAAGTATATTCAGTAACATTATTAAATATAATAACTATTTAAACTAATTAATTTTATAATATTTTTTAAAAATAAAATTTGAAGTTGTGATATTAAATATTTTTTAATATATGAGATGATGGTATATAGAAAAATATATATAAAATATTTTGAGTAATTATATTTCAACAATTCAAAATAACAATTTTGTTTATTAAGTGTTATCTAATTAAATTCATATGTATCATTTAAAATTTTATTTTAACTTAAATATTTATATATATTATCTTTAATACATTCATTAATTTTATATTTATTTTGTATAAATTATATTTATTCTATTAATTTATAACAATTTTTTTATTTATTTTTATTATTAGATTAATATTGATATAGTCTTTTAATTTGACACATTATTATTTATATCTTTGAGTTTTCTATTTTGATTTAAATTATTTTATATTTCTTAATAAATTAATCTATCATTAAGATTTTTTTATGTTGGTATTCATGTGAAGGTTAAGTTGATTTCTTAATTTTTAATTAATAAGTATTATTAATTATAATTCATACTTTAATTTTAGTTAAATATGTAAAATACATAGCATTGAATAAAATTACTTTAAAAAATAGATTATTATACAAAATATTTTTTTTTCTTATTAACATTTTAATACAATATTTTATTATTTTTTATTTTATCAATTGTAAAAAAAAAATATAGATTAAAATCTAGTTTAGTTCTTAATATTTATCACTAAGTATTATTTAAATTTTTTATTATTTTGAGATTTTAAAATAATAATAATTTATTTGTAAAGACAACAAAATAAAAACTTATTTAGAACAAAGAATAACACAACTAAAAAGTAAATAACCATATTAATATTAAAATAATATAATTGAATATGACTTTTTTAAGAAAAAAAAATTATGATAAATGAAATGAAACTCAATATTTATAAATTTATTATAAATTATATATTTAAGGATCATGACTTTTTATAGTGGGTGAGTGAGTTAGGTCACATTCAAAACCTATAAAAGGACCACGTATAGAGATATTAAATATATGATTTTTCTTTTTCCCGCATATGATGTTATTGGAACATGATATATATATCTACCACTCATTTTTATCAAACATATAGTTAATCTTCATTTATGTGATTTCATTTATTATTTTTTTCAATTTGGTTTTTTATTATTTAGAATATGACTGTTAATCACTCAATCTTTTATTTTATATATATATATATATATATATATATATATATATAAAGAGAATAAGTTATATTATTTTCATTATTTTTTTAATTTTTTAAGTTTATTTCACTATTATTTTCAATATTAATTTAGTTTCATATTATTTGTAAAGTAAATAAAAATTATTTATTTTTATAATATTATTAAATTATCTAAGAAAAATATATAATGTAGTATTAATATAATTATATTTATTAATATGACATTGATATATGAATGTCGACGTGTTTAAAATATCATTAATAATATGTATGTTATTGTTAGCTCGTATTAGTGTTATGTCAATAAATAGAATTATATTACATTTTCTTTTTAACATTAATAAAAATGTTGACAAAAATAATAATAATGTTTATTTATTTATTTTTTTTAAAAATAGACCATATTAATAAAAATAATAGTAAAAAAAAATTGAAAAAATAAAAAGTAATTGAAAAAAAGTGAAAAATAATTGAAATCAGAATAATATGTATTAAAAAATTTGATAAAATAAATATATTATTTTAGTGCTCTTACATTTTTTTGTGAAGTATTATATTTTTAAGAAAATTAGTATATTGATAAAATACAAAAATGAAAAATTAAATAGTATTTCCAAAATGAAAGTTATATTTTAAAATTTCTTTTAAATTTATGACAGTGAATTATTGAGTTGAAGGTACCATAAATTTTACTGACACTGCCACCCTCTCTTGTCCTTTTTCTGGGTTTCGATGTCCCCACAATTGTTTTCTTCAGCCAAATTACATCATATCTTCCAGCAATGTGTGTGTACCTTTTTATTTCTGGTAATGAAATTTTTTAGTGAAGAGAAATATATATAAAGTGAAGATAAATATTTTATTTTGTTATTATTTAACATCCTATTAATAACTTTTTCTTTTAACATAGTTTTTTTTTTAATGAAAAATATCTATTATAATAATTAGGATAGAAGTTAAAGGAATCAAAATGGAAAGGAAAATTAAAGAAGATGATGACAAATTGTACAATATATACGTGTGTGAGTGTAGGTAACATGTGGTCCTCTACTTTGTACATTGCAAACTTTTGAAATAAGTTCGTAACCAGAAGAGTTCAAAATATCATGTATATATACTTACTTTTTTAGTGTACTTTTCTTCTCTTTTAAGAAGAATTGTGTCAAAAAGTTTAAATTAAGAAAATTTGTGTCTTTCACTTAATAAGTTAAGAAGAACAAAATTAAGAAAAAAAAATGTATGATTTTAGTGAGGTATATAAATTAGGGTGGTTAGATGATCTTTCCCTTCTTCTTTATTAAAATTGGATTTTTTTTTAACCATGTATTTCAAATTGAATGATTTTTTAATTAATTGATTATTCCATTGATTACACCAACAAAGAGTAATAAAAACTGAGTCATTTTCTTTATCATTTGAAAATCGAGAGATATTGTCTTAAAATAAGAATAATAAGAATAATGAGTATCACTCATTTTTATTAGTAAATTAACATGGTGCTAGTAAAAATATTGTAAATGATAACTATTGTAAAATAAAGAAACATTTTTATTCTATATTTTTTTTTTCAAAAATTATCTTTTAAGTTTTATATATTTTGAATTGATAAATTTAGTTTTTAACTTTTAATACTATGTGATTCTAATTTTTTATACTAAATTTTAATATTTAATAATAATTTATTATCTTAATAGAATTATAAAAGAATTAAATGTGATTTTAATGATTCTTTATTTAAATTTAATATTTAGTTACAATTTTTTATTATCATAAATTTGATAAAAATAACTAAATTTATGTTTTTTTTTTTCTAAATTGGAAGAATAATTAAATAAATTTTAAAATATAGGGACTAAAATCGATTTTGATAAAAAATATCAGATTCAAAATATATATAATCCTTAATTAAATATATTTTTTTCCTTTGATTAGAGATGTAAATAGTATTTTGGAGGTGCCAATAATAAGCTCCAGTGTTTTATTTTCTTCCATCTTTGTTGGAAAAGAAGTTGGTAGCACTAGTCCAGTTGATCTACAAAGCCCAATTATAGTTTTGGGCTCAACTCGTTATGTTTGACTAAAAGAGATTAATTAAGTGGTAGTATGTGAAATGCAGCAAAGTAGAAAAGCAATAGAATATTGAGAGACCATATAGTAAGGTAAGAGTATTATTATTATTATTGTTATTATTCAAGTTGTATTTTAATTTATAATTAATGGGTAAATAAAAATTAAACGAAAAGCTCATAAGATTTAAAAGACTAAATAAGAATGTCATGTTCAAAGTATATATGTATACTCCAAAGTAATAATTTAAAAACTATTTATATTTTAATTAGAGTAGCCGAATTTTGGGACTTTTTGGAAGGAACTTTGATTTTCCAATGAAATTGACAGAAGCTGGCTGCATTAGGTCACGAAGTTTCCTTGAATTAATGTGTCACTTTTCCATGGGGTTATTGGAATATTATTATAAACAACTTATACACCCAAAGAAAATGTATCAGAATCATTATCATATCAACAATTCATTTCTTCCTCATATTTATATTTTTATGTGTTCGCCATTGTTAACTTTGCATCTAAATTGAAAGCACATTAATTAATAAGATTGAATTATAGTATATAAATGAAGTGTAAATCTTACTTTCTAAATTGATTTTGAGTGTAATTTTGAATGTAAATTAAGTTTATAATCACTTTCTACAATATCAATAATTGATTGATGAAATCAAATTTTAATAAGATTAGATGTTGAGTTGTTCTTTTTTAGATTTATTGATTAGTTTTAAGATGCCATGGCTTGTTTTAAATACATAGTGAACTGCATGTTTAGTATTGGCATTTTCAAGAAAATTAATTAGGTTCCTTTGGGCATGTTTAGTATTATTTTCTTTGATCTTCAGATCAGTTTTACTATTATTGTTTGTAAGAGATATCTTAATAAATGAAGAAAAAAAGAATATTTATAATAATTATTTTAACTTCGATTTTAACTATACTTCTGATGCAACAAAATATCGCATATCGCATATTACTCACAAATTGATTAAAAATAATTTATGAACTTAGTATCTAAGCATTGCTAGTAGAATTAATATCAAAATATTGATGTTAGAAGGACTGAAGTCATAAGGACAAATCAACATAATCTCACATTGCTTATGAATTAAACAACTTAAATCATATGATACTTTCAATGTGCACCAGGTAAATCAATCAGCAGATACTCACAGCATAAATGGTAAATAAACATATTCCTACATACAGTTTTCTTTAATCTCCAAATGAAAAATTAATTTATTCACGACAGAAGTGAGCAGTTCAGTACAGATATTTTTCATCCCCCAATTCTATCCCAAACTTTGACACTGAGAGGTAATCTTAGAAAACAATTTCATGCTCTCAATCATTGTGAAAACTTTCTTAATCAGGGTAACTAAGATCCATAGAATTAAACCCTGTGCCCAATGAAGTCACCGATGCACCTACCCATCAAAATGCAAATTGCTCTCGTTAACTAATTGAACAGATTCTACAGATGATAGCATACTAACATGCCTCGAATAATTGAAATCAAGTTCATAGTCACATAACAGGAGGTAATCTGATGAGGCTAATGGGCTGTGATCAGCAATAAGTTCACCTTGAATAACTTCCTCCGGCTCCTGTTTCGTGTATGAAGAAAGTGAGGATGAGTGTAATTGGTATTGTTCTTTGGTTGGGAAGGTGTTACTGAAGCTGAGGAACATAGAAGAGCCAGAAGAAGAAGCTGATTCCAGCATTATCTCTGGATTTAAAGGGCTTTTGCAATTGTGATGACCATAATATGTTGTCCGGTACAGTGGAGGGTCTTCCTGAATTCTCTGAACCTGTTTGATTGCTGGACAACCCTCAGCATATTTGTGAGTACATCTATAGTAGCTCCTGCATATGCACATATTAAGATTATGTTGGATGCTTATATGAAAAAAAAGTCTCACAGAAAGGATCATTAGTTGGTAATTATAATTTGAATGAAATAGAAGGATATATATACCTGAGGTATTTTGCATTCCTTGTTATCTTTTGTCCATACTTTCTCCACACATAGCCATCTTCCATCAGAATTGAGCTGTTCGTCTCCCATGTTGGTACACTTGATCTCATGAAGAAGAAAATTTCCAGTTATAAATGTTATCATTTCATTATTAGCTCAGCCAATTAATAATCCAGTAATATAGTAACTAAATAAATTATGAAATAAATAGAACTATATCACAAACAACCACTGATTGTATACTCATGGTTCTTCAATCTGCTTGTCCTAGTCAATATGCTGTTGAAAGTGTTTGGTTACATGAAAATTGTAAACGGTCCCTCTTTAATTGGGAAAACTTCATATGTATTGTTGAATTCTTAAGGTCAACAAAAGCATTCAAATATGATAATAAACAATATTCACATAATTTGAAATACAGACAAACCTAAAATTCTTACTTTCTCTTGCAGGATCCTCTTCGTTTTTCAGTGTGGAAGAAACTCTTGCAACCCTCATCCATATCCTGAGGGTTTGGACATTTCACAAACGAAGGGACATCTTTGACAGTGATAGGCATAACAGTCTCATTAGAGACATCATTATTAGTGTTCAAAAGCAAAAGGGTGTTTGTGAATGAACACAGCACCTTGCGCACTAGATCTTCAACAAAGGGAAGCATTGACCCTTGTACATCTGCATGATGATGAGTGTTGGATTTATGAACAAACACTTCAAGTAACTGGTGTGCTATGTCACGCCCTTTGATTAGTTCTTCTTCCATTGCCCTTCTTTCGTTTGAAGGCTGATTCTCCATTGCTAGCTGTTTTGGAAGTGCGAACAGATTATTGGAGACCTAATGAGTTGAGAAATGAAGAGACAGTGCCATTTATTCAAATAGATCTGTTCAATTAGCAATTTTCTATTTCGTTGTTCTTCATAGTAAGACAAATTTGAAAGGGTTGGATAGACATAGCCATTACTTGAATAGCAACACCAATAATGAATGTTTTATTTTTGTCCTTTTGATGGGTCCAGGGAGTTGCTAGGGTTTACTTCATTGCATATTAGGACAACCTTGTTTAGTCAAACAGATTTATTGGTGCTTGGCAAGTTATATTGAGGTAAAGATTATAACCCTTTCTGTCTAATTAATTTTTTATTAAATTTATAAAATGTCAGTTTTATTTTGTTTAATTTTTTATTATTATATATGAACTTTTAAGAAAGAGTTTTTGTAGTTCAAATTGATATTTTTATCAATCAAATATTTAATATGATATTTCAATATTGATGATCTAGAAAAATAACATTAAAGTTATTCATTATTAAACTCAATAATTTTGTATTATTAATCAATTAAAACTGATTTTAAATAATTATTCCAAAACAACAATTTCCTCACATATAATAGTTCATAATCAAATATCAGTTTACATACTCTTAATATATTTTGGTTAAGTTCTTAGAAAATAATTTTGTGAATAACACAAACCAATAGATGAATAAATCACCAGAGTACCCTGGCAATTTCCTAATTCCATTATCAAAATTATCTTGTAATTGCCAATTGGTGATACTTCTGGTAGGTTATAATAACTCTTTGTATATTGATTTTCCTAATTCCATGATTAATTATTAATATATACCTAATAGGTAGTTATAGCCTTCTGGATATGTCTTTTTGTATATTGATTTTCCTAATTCCATGATTAATTATTAATTATTTCCAATTAGATGACCAATACTTCCATTGCAAAAATATTAGCTATTTTCTTATAAGTGGACTATGCAGGGAAGTTATTTTTTTTATAACTATAGTAATGGTATATGATATTGATATATAATGTATTTATCATTTAGATATATATATTTATAATAGTATTAGTACATAATATTGATATGGATTATTTATTGTTAAATGCAATAATTAATATCGTTATACCTAAGTACATATTAAGAAGTTTTACTTATGTTGGAAATTTTTATTTTAAAAAAAACATGTTGGAAAGTTTTATTTTATTAGATGATAGTTTAATTTTGTTTATTTCCCATTCATTTTAATTAATTTTTATTAAAAAAAAGTTAACAATTTATGTTTTATGATAATCTATAATTAAGCGACAATATAAAAAATCTTTACATGTACATTTCAATACCATTCCTTCATTTTAATATTCATGCATCTTCTTATTTTATTACTAATATCGCAAGAGTTTTTTATATATAAAATTAAATTAGTAGTTTTCTTTATTTAATTGTAAAGTAAATATTTTTTATTAACTGTTTTAAATAAATTATAACTTCTTAAATTAATTATAAATATAATGATAATTTTATACTTTAGTAATAACTTATTTATTAATTAATTTACTAATTTTTAAATTAAAATTTCACATGTCTGTATTTTTTTTTAAGTTATACTTTTTTTTTTTATATTAGAAATCAATAAACTTGTAGACCATTCTCTATATATTTTTACGAATACCTGTATAATCTACAATATATTTGAAAAAGAGTACAACAAATAAACGACACTGATATTACAGTGAAGTCCAAGACTGGATCCTGTTCCTAGTGAAAGTCTTTTTTTAATCTCTCCAACAACGACGATTAACAATGTATCAGAAAACAACTTTCCTAATGTTAAACCTAAGAAATAATTCTCATGCAAAAGTATTTTATGATATAACGAAAGTATTTTGTGTATGGTTTCTCCTAAATTTTAATTAACATGGTTGTCTAAATTATAGTTGTTAGCCAAAACCTAGCTAGGTAATCGAATCAGGCCAACTAATGAGGTTTATGCAGCTTCTCTGTGTTTATCTTTTATTTTGGATAATAAAAATTTATTAAAAATGGAGTACAACCCAATCATAAATACAATGTAATATATCTTATTGATATGCTTTATTAGAACTAGTTAACACAATTAAAAAAATTATTACATAGATAATTATATGGGTCAGAGAAATTTGCACTCTCTTATTAGTAAATTTATAAGAGAATGAGGTTAAAAGACTATTTTTTTTTTCCATGCGAGTAAAAGAGTTGAGTTTATTTCTTGGTAATGAAAATTATTTTGTAAATACCATGTAAGTCTCTTTTAATATGCTTTTGCTATGTCGTGATTCTCTGATTGTGAAATTTCCTCCTAATTAACAACTTTATTTTCTTTAACTAAATAAAGAGTCACCAAAAGTTGATACTAGAAATTACATTTCGTGATTAGTTTCATTACAGGACTCTTAATGATGAGTATAAATGGAATGATAAATTTAGAATAACTTATTTGATCATAGAGGATTCCTCAAGTAATTAACTTATTTCAAACTTAAAATCAAGTTGTAGATAAAACCTGAACATAAGACAAATCATACAGTATATGACGAAAAATAAAATAAAATACTATCATCTATGGTAATGATGATGATATGCAAGATGAACCTTATAGGCTATCATGCATGATTTAAAATAAAACTGAAGCAAAGTTAAATAATAGAAAATAAAGAATAACATTTTCTTTTATTATAATAACAACCATTAACAAAGTTTGAATATAAGATATTGCGATGATATCTAGATTTTGACCGCTAATTTGATCCTATTAGACTGTCTTAATAAATTGGTATTTACAATAACATGACATCTTAAAACTTTACATTTTATAGTTCTGAAATCATATATACTGCAGACGATTTTGCATGAATTTGATAGAATCATTATATACAGTAAAACTTTTATTCTAAATATTTAAAATGATTGCAGAATTTAAACTTAAATTACTGATTAAACTATTTTTTATATTAATTGATTCATGTACTCGATTGTAAATAATGGGTTGATTTAATTTGTCTCACCTCTTCAGCTGATGAATAAGTCAAACCTCCTTTATTTATGTATGTAAACCAACCAAGATTGTCAATTGATTAGCATGCATTGCAGTAATATTATACTAGGGTACCTAGAAAATTTATCATTACATAGTGTTATGTTTGTTATCTTGGTAAGATAATTACAGAAGCTATGAAAATCATCTTTCTTGTATAATATGTGATTTCGTTCAATATATAGTTTTTAAAAGTAGTGTAAAAGAATTAAAAGTAATACATAGAAGTAATATGATGAATTACCTCCATATCTGGAATCTTGAAGCAGTTGCAACATCGTTTAAAATTTTCATAATATCACGTTCATAGCAGAGACCGGGGGCGTTAGAAGGATGAAAAACTGCTAGAAAGCAACATGGTAGGTATTGTGAAAGATATTAGGGTTAGGGTAAGATCTAGAGCAAATTGAGATGTTAGTGGGAGTACTGTTCTTCATCTTCAACTGCACTTGTTTCACCAACAAGTTTTGAAAATCACGTTGTCTGATAAGTGCTTCTGGGATCGAAAGGTTTTCTGATCTCCATGGCAAAGCCGACCAATTCCGAGGTTAGGTCTTTCTGTCATTGGCTGTTTGTTAAAAAACCTAAACCAAAACCTATTAGTGGTATCATGTGCATAAACTAATAAGGAATTAGGAATCTGGAGACAAGTGCAAGTGCTAAAGCCAACTTTTGCACTATCCAACGCCACGTGCGAGACAACCAATGGATATTGACGACAAATGTGCAGCGTGACGTCACCAGGATTACGTAATGGTGTTCCATCTGTGACGTCACCACCTCCATTATGAATTAATTACTCAATTAAATATAGAATATTACGAATAATTGCACTGATTCATCTTCCTCAATTAGTGATGAACAGTAACAATCCTTAATCTGGGTAGTTCACTGTTTAAACTCTTTTAGTTCACTGGTGATCGAATATAAAAAGCTCACAACTAAATTTTTTATTAAAATAACAAGTTTGCATCTACACAAATTGTGAATTTCGCAGGTGTTTTATAGTACTAGCATATTATTATAGTTGAAATGATACCTATACAAGTTAATCAAAATTTCAACTTAGCCACTACTTACCTAAATTTCTTCTTGATTGAAACCCTAACCACTTTATGATCACACCTTGTACTTCCATGGCGATTTCCTTCCTTTCATGGTTCATGCCTCCATAAGCAAGCACTATTGAAAATCATGTGGCAGAGTGGCAGTATCTTCATGCCTAGCTATCTCTCCACCAACAGTATGGAATATTAAGGCTTGTTGCAAACAACTCTACATCTCTTTTCAATTAATCAAAACTAGCACCAAAGCCAAATAAACAATTGTCCACTATCTTTTCTTCACATTAATATGAACCATTGACAAATGTTTGGTGGGGATATAAATATTTAAGTAAAATGCAAACTTTCGACCATGGTATGTGCATTGTAGGGTCAACTAATAAAAAAATAAATCGAGTATTTGAGTTGCTAAATAATGAATAACAACTAATGAAAAATTAAATGAACTCACAACAACTTCAAAATATAATAATCTAAAAGCGGCTAAGATATGAATCCCCTTCCTCTTCACCTTATGCAACAATCCAATCTTCTAATACAAACATTTATAAATAATTTATATTTATTAAAAAAATTGGTTAATTTAACCCATTGATATAGATATAAAAAATATTACTATAAAAGTTAGACTTCACAACTAAGTTGATACTAAAATCAATAATTTACAGTACATAAATTATTATAATAAAATATCAAATAGAAAATTGGATTAGATTAAAGCTAATAATAAAATTAAGCGAATCTAAATTTAAACAGATCTAACTTATTTCTACAAAAATCACACTTAATGAAATTAAGGATATCTCTTTACCAAATAAAGTCATTATTATGTTGAAGGTTATAATTACTAATTATACTTTTATTTCATCTTATACATAATTTCCAAATTAAAATATGAGAATCCCGAAAAATCTTAATGATTAAAAGAAAGTCACATTCTAACTAAATATTATTTTAATAAATTTTATTTACATGTTTTAAAACAATTATCATAATAATAATAATTATAATTTTTGTCTAAAAACATTTATAATGTATGAAAAAATAATCACCAAAATTTTTTCTATAAAATTTCTAAAAATTTCTTCACTCGATGCATGTTTATACAATATAATTTATATTTCATTTAATATAATTAGTAATAAAAGAGTGACAATTTACCTCGATAACTTTTAGAGTTGAATAAAGATGGTGTTTACGAATTTTTAAGTATTTAATTATAAAAGACATAAAATTATTCAAACTTTTTATTTTTTTGAAATTCTGAAATTGAAACTTCAACTTTAAGTAACGAAATGAGTTGTTCAATAAAAATTATTTAGTCATTAATATTAAATTTGTCATTAATTATTCCTCAAATCCTAAACAAAAAACACCATTGACAAGATATTGAATGTCCTTTATCACATACACATCAAATTAAGTGATTCCTTTTAAGATAGACCAACTCTCTAACTTTCCTTTCAGTTATGTTGAGATTACAACTGATAACGTTTCGAGTAATGCATATAAGAATATTCATTTGCATACTTTCCTAAAAACAATTTCTTCTGCTTACAGGAGTAAGAACTGTATTACTTGCTTTCATACCTTATGAATGGGATACTTTATATATATATAAATTTTCCTTTTTGTAGAGCCTTTTTTTTTTGCAAACTAGTAAAGTATAATACTATTTTAACTATTAAAAATCAACACAACGGGGAGATTTAATTAGAAAACATCTAATATAAAAAAATATTCAAAATATTTCAAAAACTAATTATCAGACATAAACAAACAAGACTTAAAGTCAATTTAAGGTCTAATAAATACAATACACTAAAACACTGTAAAACTAACTTTATGAGAAAGAAACTTTATTAATTCAATCATTGTAAATGGGAACCCGAAACAAACCTAGCCATCAAAATGCAAACTGTTCTCATTAACTAATTGAACAGATTCTGCAGATGATAGCATAGTAACATGCCTCGAATAATTGAAATCAAGTTCAGAATCACATAACAGGAGGTAATCTGATGAGTGTAACTGGTTGTGAACGACTTGATCATCCGAAATCACTTCCATAGGTTCCTGTTTGGTGGATGAAGAAAGTGAAGATGAGTGTAATTGGTATTGTTCTTTGGTTGGGAAAGTGTTACTGAAGCTAAGGAACATAGAAGAGCCAGAAGAAGAAGCTGTTTCCAACATTATCTCTGTACTTAAAGAGCTTTTACAATTATGATGGCCATAATATGTTGTCCTGTACAATGGAGGGTCCTCTTGAATTCTCTGAACCTGTTTGATTGCTGGACAACCCTCATCATATTTGTGAGTGCATCGATAGTAATTCCTGCACATATCCATTTGAATTGTTTGGATCACATTGAACACATCATTAAGAAGAAAAACCTGACTTAGAAAAAGGGATATTATTGGTTGGTTAATTATAATTTGAATGAAATAGAAGAATATATACCTGAGGTATTTTGCATTCATTGTTATCTTTTGTCCGTACTTTCTCCACACATAGCCATCTTCCATCAGAATTGTGCTGTCCGTCTCCCATGTTGGTTCATCTGATCTACTGAAGATGAAAAATTCACATTATAAAAGTTATTCAATTGGTTTTGCTCAAATAATTAGTAATACTAAGTAACTTATCTATGAAATTAAATCAATAGCAATATATCACAATTAATCCAGTGACTGAATCATGGTTGTTCAATCTGGCTGTCCTAGTAATACGCTGATAAAGCTGTAACGAATTAATTGACTGATTATAAGTATTTGGTTCTGTTAATTAATCATAGGGGTTAAATAGAGCAAGTATTTTGCCTGTAAGTACCAAGGGAATATTTCCAATTATGAACAACATATGGCATATGCTGCTAAAAATAATAAGATATTTGGAATTTATTTGCAAAATTAAACCCACGTGCAGACGACTAGCTAACAGAAGCCTTAGAGACAAAGATAACTCTTTAAAGATTAAAGCGAAAAAAATTATTTACAAAAAAGAATAATAAAAAGAATATCCATAATTATTGAGATGGTGACCATGAACTATGATCTATCATTTTTCTAAGAGGGGAAAATACATATTACTGTCTTTCTGGATCATAGATTGAAATAAATGGTCCCTCTTTGATTGGGAAAACAGGATCTTTATCTTTCTTGATATTATTGTCAAATGACAAAAGGATTCAAATATGATAATCAACAACAATCTCACACATAATTTGATACATAGCAAGCAAGGGCAAGACTTATAAATCTTACTTTCTCTTGTAGCACCCTCTTCTTTTTCTAGCGTGGAAAAAACTCTGGCATGGCTCATCCATGGGTCTTCGGCATTTCACGGACGAAGGGACATCTTTGATAGTGATAGGAATATCAACCTTATTGGAGGAATCATCATTAGTGTTCAAAAGCAAAAGGGTGTTTGTGAATGAACACAGCACCTTGCGCACTAGATCTTCAGCAAATGGAAGCATTGACCCTTCTACATCTGCATGATGATGAATGTTGGATTTATGAACAAGTTCTTCAAGTAACTGGTTTGCTATGTCACGCCCTTTGATTAGTTCTTCTTCTATTGCCTTTCTTCCATTTGAGGGCAAATTCTCCATTCTTGTTTTGGAAGGGTGAAGAGATTGGAGACCTGATGAGAAACGAAGAGACTCGGTGTTTTTTATTCAAAATATATAGATCGGTCCCAAATAAATAGCAATTTTAAAAGTCCATGTTCTTTAGAGTAGAGACAAAAAATTTCTCATTTAGAAAGGTTAGCTCACTAATCAAAGAGTTAATTACTACCAAAGAATATTAATTTGCCACGCTGGGGGTTTTATTTTTATATTTTTATGTTTTTCATGGGTCCAAGGAGTAGTTAGGGTTTACTTCAAGCTGTAAACTTAGTCATTGGAAATTAGGAAAACCATTTTAAGTCAAATTAATAGATTAGAAAGGTAATTAGGAAACTACCCACAAGTTGTTTTGTTATTCCACTGGTGTTGGGGTAATTAAAGGTAGATCTTATTTATTTATTTTCATCTTGTTTATAATTTGAGACTCATTAAAATGAGTGGTTTTCAATAAATTTCGACGAATTATAAAGAACAAGTGTAAGTTTTATCCTTTTATAAAATGACTTCTATTTCCCTATTATATATAATACTAATTATTTTTTTTTATAGAATTTGAGTTTAACTTAATTTAATTTCATAAAATTAATTTATAAATTAAGAATTATTTGAGTGTAAAGTCGATAGTGCCAAACCTATAACAACCGGGTGATAGTTTAAATATGTTTTAATATCATCTTATAAATTAGATTAGGTCTAATTTAATATTATAGAATTGATTTATATAATTATTCTTTATATATATACTTTATTTTTAGTCATACTACTAGTCAGCATTATATTTGTTTCCTATGATATATTCAACTCCTGATTAAATATAATTAATAAAATATTTAATAAAATATTTTGAAAATTAATGATAGAAAAAAATCACTAAAATTAGAAAATAAGTTTAATTTTGATATATCATTAATACAATACTTTTATATTAATTTAAAAGTATTCTAAATATAATTTTAAATTAAATATAGTTTGAAGTGATATTGAACCTTCCTATTGCCTCCTCATTTGGTTATTGAGACATTCTCATAAGTTGAACTTCAACCTCCATATGTTGTTGTCGTCCAGTAATCATTATTTTAGAATTTATTTGGATAAATTTTTCTATAAGTATTTGATGAAGAGAAAAATATGTATTTTTTTAAATTAAAAAGAATTATATAAAAGAGTTTTTTTAATAAATTGATTTATAATAAACTAATTTTAACTTTTAAATATACTTATTTAATTTATTTTTCTCTTAAGAGTATTTATAAATTTATCAAAACATGTCATGTCCTTATGAAATGGACATCCACACATCATCTTGCATAAGGATTACTAATCCTTAAGAAGTCTTTTAAACATGTTGATACCACATAAACTAGATTTGAATTCAAGAATGCCAAGATCAAATCTCTCTTAATTTTTTTTTTCTAAGGTGTCTCAATATATGAAATTTTAAAAGAAGTTACAAATTTTGGAGGTGCTCATTCACGATGAAAGTGAATTCAATGAAGTGACCGAGCAGCACTGTCAAGTTCCTCCTCCCACAACCACTGGCAAAAAATTGGCATCACTGTTGCAGAAACTTTACTTCAATTTCTACTCAAACTATTATTGATCTTATTAGAATCGCATATTCTTAAAATATAATTTTTTGCTAGAACGACTAATCCTTGATTTTTAGGTACTGATTTTTAACTTCATATTTTCTTAGGTCAAACTGGATAGAATACTTACAAATACGTTCCGATACTCAAGTCAGTAATAGATTCAAATAATTAATATGTATTATAGAATGTGTTACTTTTTATTTATTATTTTATTTATACTGTTATTTGGATGAATCTGTCTGTTGGACTGGATCCTACTGCTGGATCTTCCTTAACATGACAATTAAGTGTTAATAATCATATTTTGATTGCTAATCTTCTTAATCATACTTTAATTAATCATATCTCTTAGACCAATTTCTCTTCGGTCATCACAGGAATCAGCCGAACTACCTCCAACCCTTACCAGTACAATTATTATAAAAATATTCATAATAATTTATATATAATTAAACATTTGTATAAAAAAGGTTTCACTCTGTATGCATTTTAATTTAATAACCCTCAGAATAAAACAACCAATGCTGAAATAAAAACTCACCTTAGATCCCTGGGAATTCCCTAATTCCATTTGGTGGAAGTTGAAACTCCTTTTCTTTATTGAAATTCATAATTCCATGTTTTAATATATACCTAGTTGGTAGTCAGCCTTTCTGGAATGTGACTAATCTATTGTCTTTTGATTGGTCAATTTGATGACTAATACTTCCATTGGAAAATAATGCTGATTTTATTTTATAAGTGGACCATGTAGCCAAATGTTTTTTAAAAATAGTATGTAATTCGTCCCCACTATATACAACTAAGTTATTATTTTAAATATAGTAGAAAGAATTTTTATTGTCTACCAATTAAATATGATTTTAAATTTAGTTTTTAAAATACTTGATGCAAGAATTTAACTTTTATTTACTATTAGTTTAAAATTTAGTATAGTTAACTAAGTAGAAATGATTAAAAATATATTTTAAAAATATTTATTACAAAAATTAATAATTTTAAAATATTTATTACAAAAATTAATAATTTTAATGTTCATAGTAGTCTATGACTAATTATAATGTAAAAATATTTATCGGAAGTCTGAGTCCCTTAAATAGAAATCTTAAAAATTTATTATTTGACTTATAATAGGGAGATATCAAGGTTTATAAAAAAAGTTCATAGTAGATATATATAAACTAAGAAAACACACACACATATATTTGAATTTTTTTACAGTCGTAGATGATGTACAATATATGTTTTGTATTCTTCGTATATTTACGTGTATAATGTACAAGATATTTGCTAATTCAAAATAAATGAAGTCATAGCATATCTCAATATTCTCTGAAAATTAATTTGTCATATAAGATTAATTACAAAATATGAAGATGCTGATATCATAGAGAACTTCATGATTTATCTTATTCCTCTTCCAAATAGTCCAATGAATATAACTTTCGTGCCTTTCATACTTTTTTCGTACCATTCCTTTTAGTATTTTTAATAGGTAAAACACACAATAAAGTATATCTAAATGTTGGCAGGTCAAATTTTGATTTATTTTAATTAATTTTTTTTATTGATAATAAGGAGTAGTACTTAAATCACAAAGGGTGTTTAGATAAATAAAAAATTGACTGGAGTACTTTTTGTTCCTTCTGAGATATGAAGCTGTTATTGCACGCTGTGTGAGACGACGACGATGTTTTTAGGAATGTTCTACTTGCCATATACATTCGATTATTTCTTCTATAGGAGAATTTATTAAAATTGAATAAAAGGGTACTGAAATCCATTAAAGTTTTAAGCATATAGGTATATACATAACAATGAGTTCATACATCATTGTAAAAAGGAAAAAAAGGCTAAACTAATGGCAACATACTTCTGCACAAGAATTGTCTGTTACTTCAATTATTTGTTGAAGTGCACTGGAATTCTTACTACTAAAATTTCGATCAAAATCCAAACATATGCTATGTCATCGAGTAGATCCTCTCTCTAGCCAACTCCCTCTCCATTCATTCTTTCATTCAAATATCAGTTCTGTATCCATTGTATCTATTTTTTATCTAAAGGTTAACAGGTGAATTTGTTGATGTAAAAACCATGAAAAAGCTACATGCCCCCAAAAAAAAAAACTCATGAAACAAAAGTCAGCCCCAAAACCCATACAAGAAATGGCCACCAAACAAGCTTATCCATGCCAATGATGTACAATAGTTAGTTAATTTATTCTACAATTAGTCAATTAGTTGTCATATTGATTCGTGCTAATGAAGATTGACCAGTTTTAGGAGATTGGACAGTTGACCATAATCTCAAATGGCAGACCAATTTCAGGTCAACTGACTAATCTGGAAAAAAAAAAAATCTACAGATTTATTGGCCAATGACCGATCTGGGAAAAAAACAATGACCAATTTTGTCTCGCGAAACAAATTGACTGACCACAGTGAACTATAAGATTCAATGAATGACAGTGATTTTTCTAGAGAAGAATTGCAGAAGATTCGAATCCGCTAAGTTATGTTAAAGAACATCTAATACTAGAGAATGTCCTTATATATACATGTCATGCTGAAATGTTTAATCACCGAAAAATTTCTTAATAAGGAACAAGATTGTAAAGGAGAACACAAGATCCAATAAATCAAACTGTTTGCACGCATCAAATCAATTTAATTTTACTATTTAGTCTATGTCCTAGTCCAACACCTTTTGTAATCTCTGTCTCTAATTTTGTGCATGCTAAGTCATTTTGCAAATTTCTTCATTTTATCTTTAATGTTATGGTCATAGTGGCAAATGAAGTAGTTGATGAAGAAAAAGAAAGAAAAGGCCTTGTTTGTTTTTCTAGGTTGATTTTGAGAAGGATTATGACAGGCATGTTGGGACTTCCTTATTAATAATGAGAAGATTGAGATTTTGTGAAAATTGGATTTCTTGGATAAAAGAATGTTTGTCATCAAGTATGATTTTGGTACTTATAAATGGAGGTACCATAAATCAACTTTTTGGCCTGAACTTGGATCGGAATGAAAATCAAATCATTTCAAATTCTTTTCTATTATGGAATCCTAATCCTATCCTAGGTTATGCATAGTTGTACTCGAAGAGATGTAATAATGTGGAGTAAACCTGATGTAACATTTATGTTCATTTAGCAAATCTCTTAACAGATTTCTAGTGTGCAGTGGTACATGTAACTTTGGACATGGCTCTAACTTATAATGGCTATATCTACAATCTGGAGTACCTTATAGTGTAGTTTGGGAAGGTTTGATTCAATGCAAAAGATTGCTTTATCTGCTATTAACCAGGACTGATAGATAGATGTTTGTTTATATGCCACTAGAGTTAAGGAGAGGTAGAGGTTATTATGGAGGAAATCTCGGTTTATATACATCAGTATATTATTTGGCTTATAGCAGATTTTGAATACCATATATAGTGATAATTCCTCAAGTAATTAACTCCTTCTAGTACTAGATTTAGACCTAAAATTAAGTAGTGAATAAAAAGCTGCATAGAAGACAAATCATATATATAAAACATAAGAATTACAATAATATACTACATCTACTATGGATGTAAAGCATATAAACCTTATAGACAGTCATGTATCATTTGAAATAAAACCTAAGTGCTATTACACATAATACAAATATTAACAGAATGTCTTTTATGAGTTAAAAAAATAATAATAAAATGTACGTCCTAAAAATTAGGTTGATGTAAGTGAGCAAATTTTTTTTTGGAAACTATTTGTTTTAGTTTGTCACCTCCAAGGTCAGCTGATGAATAGGTCAAGCTGTGTATAAAACAATTCTTCTTTTCATAGAAAAATTTACATGAAAAAATATCTCATCTAGGTTTATATCCCAACCCTACCCTCTACAGCATGCCAATAACACATTAAAATAAAGAAAAGAAGAGACATTTACAAAGGCATGGAATTGAAGATATAAAGTAAACCCTATAAAAAATGAAGCCTATCCAAACCTGTAGGATGAAAGAACAAACCTATCCCCATTGAACTCTTCAGGAATAAAAGAAGGATAGGATCACCTGTGAGTTAAAAAGGATCTAATATCACCAAAACGTATGTTTTAAAACAACTAATTAACATATAATTTCTTTGACCTCAAATATGAAAAAAAAATTATGTTAATTAAGAACGTTTGTTAACATAATTTAATTCTATCAATTTCATTAAAAGCTAAATCATCTTTTAAAATTAACATTCATCAAAACTTAATATAAAATAAAATAGATTAGTTAAACTTAAAACATCAATTAAGTGAAAAGATATTTTGAAAATACTGTTGTTATTATAATTTGAGACCAATACAAGATTATTTTTTTTTGGTTTATATTCAAAATGGGAAGAAGTATTATAGTAATAGGATACCTACAAAAATGATCATACCATAAGAATAATCCACTCTAAAATAGTTTGTTATTTTGAAAAGGCAAGTAAATATTTTATATAAAAAAAAGAACTAATTATTAAATCAACAAAATTATGACATTAATTAATTTTAATATTATTTAAAATTTTATTTAATATATATACCTACTAAATGAAATAGTTTAAATAATATTAGATTTAATGATATTATTGATAATTTATAGAATAAATTTTACCGATAGAAATGATAAGTTGTGACATATCAAAATAATTACAAATAGCATCCTCTTATTATTTAATTTTAAGAAATAGGATTCACTTATTTAGAAAATGAGCGAATATTTATTAAATAAAACTTACAATAAATCAAGAATATAAAAAAATTAAATTTATTTCAAAATAGGTTTATATTTCTTATAAACAAGAGAAAATGTCTTAAACAAGCAATCAGAGAATATTAATTAAAATAGCCTACCTGAAAAATTAAACCCTTTAATAGACGCAAATGAAGAAAACTCTGACACTAATATTTCGACCCTTATCAAGCAAAACTAGGATGCTTGTCTTGCTTTAAACCTAAAAATAACATAAGTAACTTATATTTTAACATCTTTCTTTTATACCATGGTGTATGTTTTACTACTGTGGTTATATGAAGTGAAAGCTACCAATAAAAATAATACTATAAGGAAATACCTCCATATCTTGAACATCGAAGCAGTTGAACCTTGGTTTCAAGTTTTCATAGTTTTCCCTAAGCCATGGCAAAGATCGGGGAATTAGAAAGAGAAAAAAGGGTATTGGTGAAAGATGAGAGGTTGTTCTTGAACAGTAAGATCTTGTGCTGCTAATAAGGTGGTTCAGAAAATCGCGTTCTCTGATGAGTGCTTATTCTGCGATCCAAAAGCTTATTGATCTCGATGGAGCCGACCAGTTCCGAGGTTAGGTCTTTTGTTATTGGTGTTTTGAGGTAATTGTTTGTAAGAATTTAGAAAAGCTAAGGTGAAAGCTAGCATGTGCATTATTAGGAAGAAATAGTAGTAAAAAGTTATAATAGGAATTGGGAATCTGGAGACAAGTGCAAGTGGTAAAAAAAGCATCTTTTGCAGTCTCCAAGGCGAAGTGTGAGACAACCTATGAAGGTTGAGAAGGAATGCGCAGAGTGATGTCAGCAGCATTGCGTAAAGGGCATCCAGCTGTGACGATAAACACCTTCACGATAATTAATTACTAATTATGTATTACGAATAATTGCACTTACCCACCCTCCTCAATTACTTATAAATTAAATATAAATATACTTATCTCTTTTTTCTTTTTCTTTCTTTTTACTTTTTTTTTTAAGAAAAAAAAAATAAAAAGAAATTGAAGAAAGGACAAATAAGATCAAAGTAGTCATTTGCACACTTTGCTTTAGCCATTTTCTATTTATTTTAATTTTTTTATTGCTTTGTTTTTTCCACTCTCTTATCTTTTTCATTCAACCAAACAAAATATTAAAAAAGAAAAAGAATATGAAGGATAAATTTATTTTTTCAGAATTTTTTTTTAATAGGAGATGTAAAAAATATTTTCTTTCTAAACAACGGATAATAAATAATTAACATTTTCAATTATTTATATAAAAAAAACTATAAATGAAAAATAATTTTGTTATGAAAAAAATATTAGATTATAATGGCCTTTTTAATGATAATAAAAATACTTTTATAATTTATTTATTTCTTCGACTCTCTTTTTCACTAGTGTAAACAAATGAAGAATTTTTGTTTTACATATTATTTATATATATCTATTTAAACGAAAAAATGTTTATCCTATTTCTCCTATATTTTTATAATTTTTATTATTTATATATTTTTTATTCCATTCTTATTAAATATTATTTTTCAATTATACTTTGAATCCTTTAAAAAATTATAGATATTTTAATTCTTCTCATTAAAGTATGCTATATATTGGAGAAAAATATGAAATGGAGCAGAATAAAGTATAATGGTGTTATGATGATTTATTTGGATTGATATATATATATATATATATATATATATATATATATATATATATATAAAGATAGTACTAAAATATAATAAATTAGTATAAAATCTATTGATTCCACTATTTATATCTTTTGCATTCTTTTATTCATTTAATTGAGAAAAATAGATGGAGAGTTTCTTTTCGTTCTATTCTATAATGATATATTAAACAATAGAAGATTTTTTTTTGGTTTGCTCCATTCTACATAAATTTTATTCAATTGATTATATTTTAATCCAATTCAAATATAATGGAATGTTAGTCATCTTAATGCTATATATGTCAAACACATAACTTTTTATATTGTCATCATATTTTCATAAATTGAAAATGTGTTAATTTACCATAAATGAAACCATAGAAGTTAATAAAAAATTCAATTTAGCCCTACTAACCTAAACAATTTCTTGTTGATGAAACCCTAACTGCTTTATGGCCATACATTGTACTAATTAACACCAAGGTAGATGGACCAGTACTTCCTTGGCCATTTCCTTCCTTTCATGCTTCATGCCTCCATAACCAGTCACTATTAAAACCATGGCAGTATCTTCATGCCTAGCTATGGAGCATTAAGCCTTGTTGCAAATAACTCTACACCTATTTTCCATTAATCAAAACTAACACGAAAGCCAGATAACAATGGTCCACTATCTTTTCTTCACAATATGAACCATTGACAAATGTTTGGTGGGGATATAAATGTTTAAGGAAAAAAAGCAAACTTTCGACCATGGTATGTGCATTGGTATGGTCAACTAATAAAAAAAAAGTAGAGTATTTGAGTAGCTAAATAATGAATAACAACTTATGAAAAGTTAAATAAACTCACAACAACTGCAAAATATAATAATCTAAACTCGGCTATAAGGTGTGAATCCCCTTCCTCTTCACCTTAAACAACAACCTAATCTACTAATACTCTATTTTTAAATATAGGAAATTCATAACTAATTTACACTTATTAAAAAAAGTTGATTAATTTAGTTATTAATAATAAATTTGTCTATAATTTCATTACTTTTTTATCCTTAATATAAAATAAGACACCATTTTGAAGATACTAATAGTACTTTTTATAAGCTATTTTACCACTTTTAAGTCCTAGTTGTGTCTGCTGCGGAGTGCCTCGTTCTTTTGCTATTGCCTTTGTGAAAAGTTGAAAATGTTATGCAAGAGGAGTGTCTGGGGACTAAAAATTTCAAAAAAAGGGGAATTTGCACGTCTAAAAACAAATATAAATATATTAAAATTAAGAATGTTAGTTAAGTTTATTTTACATTTTTTATTTTATAAAATAAAAGTACATTTTCTAAATTATCTTTAATATGTTTAAACACAAAAGTATTTAAATAATAACATTAGATAAAATTGAGCTAGTTAAAATTTATTTATATTGAAATCCATTAAACATTACTATTTTTTATATTTAAGCCGAAGGAAATATATTGTAAGACTGATAATCTTTTAAAATCTTTAAAAATGTATAACCCCTTCTATTTATTTAGGTTTTAATAGAAATAAAATTTAATATTAATCATCATTCATAGTAATTCTTAATGTATAAGATTAATTTACTGTGTTAGTTTATTGACGTGAGATTTGTATTTTTCTTAGTAAAGAGAGAAATGAATGCAAAAAAGTATTCATTCCAAAGATGAAGGAGATTTTGTAAGTTTACTCATTTATCAGGTGAATACCTTCTTCATTTCTTACTTTTTTTCACTTATTCTATAAAGTTAATACTTCACATTTGTCCTTTCTACATGACAGCCACACAAAAAAACACATAACAAAAATATAATTAAAAATATAATTAAGATATCCATGTTAATTTTATCTATTCAAATGATTAATAAAAATGAGTTACAATTATTAAATTTTGTAATATTTAGAGAAAAAAACATTGTATACTTTATTTATAGTTTTAAAAATTTGATTTATTTTATTTTTCTCCTTCTTAATTTAATTTAGAATAATTGATTTAATTTAACTTAATTCGATTTATTTTTATTCAAATAAATTAGATCAATCTGATTAATTTGATTTAATATAATTTGATTTAGACATAATCATAGTAATATCTTGACTTGATTAGTAAAAATTAAATCTTATGAATTAAATATTTTTATAAATCTAATGATGATAATATTTTTATTGAATGTTAACTTTATCTAATAATTTAAATTAATTAATTTAAATAAAATATTTAAAAATTAAACAATTTAAAAGAAGATTAATTCAGATTTAGTATATTTGAATTTTTTAAAAATTATAAAATTCTCTATCTAAAGGTTAGATTTTCATTAGATAATGAATTCTTGAAAAAAAATTGTATGTATTAACAAATGTTTGTGGTACTTATTAAATTATAATTTTTTTTTAATTAGAATACGCTAATAAACTATGGTTATAATTTTTTAAAATACAGTGAAAATTGTAATGTATTAATATATATACTCAAACTAAAAAGCAATATGTTAACAAACCCAAATGTGTATATAATAGTCGATAATTCGTGATTGAGTTGATTTATTTAAAAAAAACTTAATAGTGACATGCAGGGCAATCATGCATGTTAATAAAAAAAGAAAAGTGGAGTTGTTTTGGATCGGGTTTATGATTGATAATGTTTTGACAAGATTTAAGATACAAAGGTTTTATTGAAGAAAACTAGCTAATATATCATACAGGATCTAAGCTCTGCAATTCTAACTAGATGAAGTTACTCTCCGAAACAAATACCTAGCCATCAAAATCCAAACTGTCCACAAACATTCTCAAATTGAACGGGTTCAGTCGATGACAGAAAAGTGGCATTCCTCGAATAATCAAAAGCAATGTCATAATCGTATAATAGGAGGTTTTCTAACGCAGACAATTGGTTTTGAGCACCACGGTCATCGTGAATCACTTTCTGGGGCTCATGTTTGATTGATGCAAGTACTGATAAGGGAAACGGGTTTTCTTGCTTGCTTTGAAGGCTGCTATTAAAGCTAAGTAACGTGGAAGCGGAAGAGGGAGAAAGAGGTTCCAAAATAATCTCTGGATTCACAGGGCTTCTACAAGTGTGATGGCCATAATAGGTTGTTCGGTACAAAGGAGGATCATCTTGAATTCTCTGCACCTGTTTCATTGCTTGGCATCTCTGATCATTCTTGTAAGTGCATCTGTAGTAGCTCCTGCAAAACCTTATTGGATTCATCATTCTGAAATCAAGAGAGAGAGAGAGAGAATTATAATTAATATGAAACGGAAGAATATACCTGAGGTATTTGGCGTGCAATGTCATTTTTTGTCCGTACTTTCTCCATGCATAGCCATCTTCAATCAGTATTGAGCTGTCTTTCTCCCAAGTTGGCGCAGTTGATCTTTATATGAGACAAAATTATCAATTTAAGTATTTTTACAGCTAATCCAATTATCAATTCACTGGAATATTTATGAAACATTGCAGAGGAATAAGAGTTAATCCCAATAATTGTGTCTGGAATATTTAGCCAAGATGCAATGAACACACCCACCCTCTTGTAATTAAATAGTTCTAAATCTCTTTGCAATATTTTTTGCTAATAATCGTTTTTATTATATAAAAAAAATACTATTTTACTAATCATATGATTCATTTGGGTTGAAGTAGTGGTCATGATAAATTAGGTATTTTACATAAAATCTTAAATTTGAACCTCATTACTGTTATTGTATAAATAAAATTCTTACTAGCCATTTTATTATTTAGTACACTCCTTTAAACATATCATTATAGGCTAAATTTTATTGGAAGTTACAAAAAATTGGTAAGTATTACTTTTTTAAGGGGTTTTATTTACTATTTTGTAATTTTTAATAAATTAAAGTAGAGAATATTGCACTAGAAAAAGAGTAACTAATATTTGCTTGCTAGGAATGACATGAAATTAAATTCTTACTTTCTCTTGTAGCACCTTCTTCGATTAATAGGGTTTAGGATATTGCGACTCTTGCAAGTTTCAAGCACAGACTCCTTCTTTGGGAAATTCGTTGATGATGAGATATCTCTGGGGGAGAAAGACGGTTTCACTTCATTGGAGACAATACTATTGGAGTTCAACAGCAAAAGGGTATTTGTGAACGAGCACAAGACCTTACGCACAAGATCTTCTGCAAATGGTAACACTGACTTTGACCTACCCTCGTCTTGAAGATGAGTGTTCAATTTATCATGAGCAAGTACTTCAAATAACTGGTTTGCCATGTCACGCCCTCTGATCAATTCTTCTTCCATTGCCTTTTTTCCATTTGAAAGCTGAGTCTCCATTATCCTTTTTGGGTTGGTTATGTTTGACACAATATTATGGGAGCAAACCAAAGAGACACTGCCTTTTATTCAACGTAGCACTTCCTCCACTTGCGAATTTAAAAAATGCTGCATCAGAGAGTGTACAAAAATTCCATAGCACAAATTTGACAGGTTTAGTTCACAAGCTAATGCCATACTTGAAGAACACGCACCAATGAAAATATGCAACGTAAGCAAGAGGGTTTTGTCTGATTGGAAGGGTGAAGAACGATGAAAGAGAAGCAGTGTGTCTGTTTGCAAGGGAATGCATGGTGAGCTCAGAATGCTAGCTTCATGCTGAGAGCAGAGGCATGGATTAGACAATAATACCCTCTGGTTTTGCATGTTAGTTTATTTATATAGTTCAGGGTAATTAGGGATATATGCATGTATGGACAAGAACCAGGTAGGGGGATTCATTCTTTTTTCTTGTTACCATTTTAGAATTGTAGAATATATTATGAATTCTATTATTATCACTATCGTTGTCTATGGTTGATGTGCTTCATTTTTGGGTAAGTACGGTTGATACGTTTTAAATTTGGCAACGCTGTTATCTTTTGAAATTTGAATGGTTAGTTTGATTATTCCATCTAAACGTGTTTTAATTTGGGTGAGAAAGATCGGGTTAGCTTCTATGTTGATGTGATATACAGGGAGGTACTATATCCATAATTTTAAAAAAGTTAAAAGAATAATTAATTACTACTTGCATGCTTTGGTTGGCTGCTTTAGTTGAAATCTGGATGTAGTGGGCCATTTTAAATTAAGAAATAATCACTTTTAAATTTAGAAAAGAAAAATATACTCAAACTAAACAAAATATTTAAGTTTTGAAAGAATTACACATCTTTAAATTATTTTTTCTGTTGTAATTTAGGATGTGTAGAAGTATATTTTATGTCATTTTTTTATTTATTCATGTAAGAAATATAGATAGATTTAAATATTTTTGAACAATTTGGATTTGTACAATTAACTAGCCATCGTAGGAAATTATATAGGATTATTTAAGTTGATAGAGTTCTGTGTGATAATTGTGCCCTAGAAAAAAAATTAACGTTGTTTAGTTGGAAATGTTAGATCTTTTAAACATAACACCAAATTAAGATTTGTATAATGGTGCAAACTTTATTTTAATGAGCCGATTTTATGAAAATGAATTAGATTTAAATCTATTACTAATATAGTATTAATATAGTATAATAGTATATTTTAACAAAATTCTCGAACCATTATCGAATTATTACTATTAAATTATTTATAAATTTTTAATCTCACGTCAAGTTTAAGAACTTTCGACGTGAAGAAAGTGTGTTGGAGATTCTACATTATCATCTAGAGATAATATCAAATTAAAATTTATATAATAATATAAATCTACTGGTTTTATAAAAATAAGTTAAGTTTAAATTCATTATTAATATCGTACTAATATGTTTTATTAGCCAATTATTTAACTAATCTAATTAATTGTTCCTATTATAAATAAAATGATGTAAATTTAGCATTAAGAATAGACATAATGAAGGGTCAAGTTATTTGGACGCGGGAAAGCAAATCATGTTGCTGACTCTTGAACAAAGTTTTGATCATTTTGGTCAAAGATGGGTTTTAACTATAGCACAGGATTTTACTTTGAATTTGTTCTGATTTTTAAAGGTTATAAAAATTGTTTTTAGATTATGGATATGCATGTCTATGATTTTATTCCAACGAATTAGTTCCAAAGCCAATTCTAACTAAAAATACAACTTTCCAACTAAATTAAAATCTAGAAATCATTCAATTGATTTTCAATTAAGAGAATAAATTAAAAAGTTATTTAGGATTCAAATCACACGCAATTACATAGAAATTACAACAAATCATAGTTTAGCCTAACCTAGCCTAGAGAAATCTAGAAATAATGAGAAAATGGAGTAATTAATTAGTGAAAATGGAAAAAGAAAAAAAAAGTTGACAATGCATGGAAGCTTCAACATGGATCCGTCCCCATTGCGAATCTTGATTGGAAGAAACTTGAATTAAGTGAGATGTAATAAAATTCAGACAAAAAGTCCCTAAATTTGACTTTGAATGACACTTATATTGTGCAATAAAATTGTCATCGCGTGTGCACTTAGCGATAGTAGGTCTATGTTGACCAATACCTTCATTAATTTCAACCCCATTGTTAGGCAAACATGACCCATGTCGGTGTTAGGTTTATCCTCATCCCAAACACCAATTTTGCTAATTTCCTTTACAATTTAGTGTATCATTCACCAAAGTTGGTTTAGAGTATATTCAATATAAATAAATTATAATATATA
The DNA here is from genome assembly GCA_016859785.1 of Macrotyloma uniflorum. Taxonomy (NCBI): domain Eukaryota; kingdom Viridiplantae; phylum Streptophyta; class Magnoliopsida; order Fabales; family Fabaceae; genus Macrotyloma; species Macrotyloma uniflorum. The sequence goes on from BDMB01000014.1 coordinate 4,268,783, forward strand.
AATAACTATAAATCTTATTTCATATTTATATAAATTGATTTTATAAAATTAACTTAGATTTAAATATTTTTTAAGATGATACGAGGATTTAATCTTACTAAAATTTGTTGAGTTTCCGTTACGTATCGCATTGTAATTGAATTATATATGAATATCCAATTTCATGTTTAATATGTCAATTTCGAAGATATGTATTAAAAATTTCATAATATTAAAAAAAAAATTAATTATAATATATATATATATATATATATTATTTTACTTGTAAAATTCAACTATATTTAAAATATTTTATAAGATAATATCATTATTTATCATAACAATAACATAATTTATTGTATATATTACATCAATTATTATTAAATTATCTATAAATAAAAATAAGTTGAAGATTTCATTATTAACTTATAATTAAATTATAATATATTTCAGATACAAAATATATACAACTTAATTTTACAAAATTAATTTATATTTAAAACAATTTTTAAGAGTTATTTTTTTTATTCAGCAATATCCCAGATTAATTTAAAAGGTTATGCAACTATTATATGTTTTTTAAAAGTATTTAAACACTAATAAATTTACATGTCATAAATTTATATAACTCTATATATATATATATATATATATATATTTTTATTTTATATATATATATATATATATATATATATATATATATATATATAACAAATATTATCATATATCTAGTTCTTATTTCAACTTACAACAATATATGTTAGTTTACGTATACATCCCTGTTACAAAGGAATTATCATAGAAAACCATTTATTTATTTATTTTCATTTTAATTCGTTACATTAATCATATTTTTCGGAAGGATATAACTCGAAATAGGTTTTCTTTATTTTTAATGAGATTCAATTTTGATTCAGACATGTACTTAAAAATCAAATCCTAATCCGTACATTGTAATTTTATCAAGATTTGTTATATTTATTTAAAATTAGTAGCTATGTCTAATCTCCCTTTATACGATCCACATACAGGGAAACTAACATGTTCTTTCGCAGTCAAAGTAGTAATTGAGTAATCAAACTGAATATTCAAAGATAACAGCATTAGTCACATTTAAAAGGTGCCAACTAACAACAATTATAGTCATTATAATTGAATTGTTAAGTGGTAATGTAGAAAGATGATGTAACAATGGAAAGCACAAAGATTCCTAAAACCCTTTTAATGTGTAATTTACATAATTCTCTATTGGTTTTCTGAACATTTATAGATTAAGAAATCTTATTTAAATAAATTTTTTTGTATAAATTTATTACCGATAATAAAAAAATATATTTTTAAAAATTAAAATGAACTTGAACACAGAATTTTCATAAAAACCTATCCAACTTTTTGTAGAGATTGTGCTTGGTTGGAGTTTTTCCAAAACAATTTCTTTGGATTATAAAAATAAAAAAAAAAAGATAATTTTTATAAAAGAAATAAAGTATTTAAATATTTTACAAGTATTTTTTAGAAAAATATCAAAATAAAATGGAAATAGTGATGGCTCTCTCTTTCTCTCTCTGAGGGTCACAACATGCAAAGGGCAAGGCTATTATTGTCTAACAGATGAGTATGTTCTCAGCATGAAGTGAGCCGTGTGAGCTCATTCTCCATCTCCATGGAAAGAAACACACAACTTCTATTCACACGCTCTTAACCCCTCCAATGAGAGAAAACCCTCTTGCTGACGTTGCAGCTCTTCAGTGGTGCGTGTTCTTCACCTAAAACATTGCCTCGTGACCCAAATTTGTCAATTTCTGCTCTGCAGTTTTTATCTGGTGCTACATTTTTTAAATATGCAAGTGGTGACTGTGCCAAGTTGAATAAAACCAGTGGTATCTGTCTTTCTGCTTCGCTGCCATATTAGGAATTGTGTTATAATACCAAAAATGATCATGGAGAATCAGATTCCAAATGGCAAAAAGGCAATGGAAGAAGAGCTTAACAGAGGGCGTGACATGGCAAATCAGTTACTTGAAGTACTTGCTCATGATAAATCCACCACTCATCTTCACAAGGAAGAAGGGTCAAAGTCAGTGTTACCATTTGTTGAAGATCTTGTGCGCAAGGTTCTGTGTTCATTCACAAATACCCTTTTGCTTTTGAACTCCAACAACGATGTTTCCCATGAGGTGGTGGCTTCTATCACTCTCAGAGATGTTTCTTCCTCCACCACTTCCCCAAATAAGTTGGAGTCTGTGGATGAAACTTGCAAGAGTCCCAGTATTCTCAACACTGAAAACCGAAGAAGAGGCTACAAGAGAAAGTGAGAATTCATAATCCATGCTTTCGTAGTTAATTATATTATTGTTATGGGATTTGGATCTGATTTTTTCTTTAAGAATATATGATATGAAGAACTTATAGGATGTGAAACATACAGATTTGATTTTGGAAGCTAGATCAGTCACTATTGTAAAGGGTTCAATTCAAACCAATCATCCACAAAAATAATAACATATTTTTTTTATCAGAAATTATAATTCTTAAAATAAAAATTGAAAAAGGTTTAAAATTATTGTGTTTTATAAGTCTCCACAGTCATATAAGCTTTTTCTTATTTCCTAATTTTTATTTTTAAACGATTAAGTATTCTAATTAAGCTATGGTCAAAATTAAAAAAATAAAATAAAGAGTGTTGTTACACTATAGGATACAGTTTTATTTTATTTTTTTGAAGTGGAGGATCTAACTTAAGAAATAGGAAGAATAATTACATTGATCTATAATATATTTTAATTAATTGTCTTGAAATTTATGTATTTAACAAAAACCTCAATATAGAGACTGTTTTAACTTAATAACAGTTTAAAAATTATTTTTTTATTTGAAATTATATTACGTGCATGCTTGAATAACTACTAGGATTCATTCTCCTCTTAAGATCACATTCAAAAATGGAAAAAAAATTGAAACAATTATTTGGTATCTTGACTTTTAACACGAAACTTGAATCAATTATATATATATAAAAAAAAAATCTAATCCAAACACACTCTAAATATTTAATAAAAAAAATTTACCATTCATAATTCTACAAAGTTGATAGTCACTTCTAAAAGGACAGATGTGAGCATAAAATAAATTTTAGTAAAAAAAATACAAGGAGATTTGGAAAGGTTTTGAATAGGAAAAGAGGTTAAATGCATCTTGGCTAAAGCCTCTAGAAATAAATTATCATGATTAGACAATTATTAGGATTAATTGTCATAGTTTCTTCCAATGATTTCATAAATATTCTGGTCAATTAATTGATAAATATTGGATTAGTTGAGAAAACATTTAAATATGAGAATTCTAATCTTGATATTTTGTCTTCATATGTAAAGATCAATAGCGCCAACTTGGGAAAAGGACAGCAACATACTTGTTGAAGATGGCTATGTATGGAGAAAATATGGACAAAAAATGACATTGAACGCCAAATACCTCAGGTATATTAATTAATCTTCCGTTTCAAACTAATCAACCTTCTTCAGTTGTTCTTGATTTCTAAACTATGAATCCAAAAATGGCTGAAATATGTGTGCAGGAGCTACTACAGGTGCACTCACAAGAATGATCAGGGATGCAAAGCAATGAAACAAGTGCAGAGAATTCAAGATGATCCTCCTTTGTACCGAACAACCTATTATGGCCATCACCCTTGCACCATCACACTTGCAGAAGCCCTATGAATCCAGAGATTATTTTGGAACCTCTTTCTCCCTCTTCCTCTTCCACATTACTTAGCTTTAATAACACCCTTCACAGCAAACAAGAAAACCCCTTTCCCTCATCACTACTTGCATCAACCAAACATGGAGTGATTCACGATGATTATAGTGCTCAGAATCAACTATCCTCTCCTGAAGATCTCTTATTATATGATTATGAACTTTATTTCGATTGTTCAAGGCGTGTGGCTATGCTATCATCCACTGAATCCGTTGAGTTTGAGAATGTTTTTATGAGCAGTCTGGATTTTGCTGGCTAGTTATTTGTTTCGGTCACCAATTCATTCCTCGGTCATTTATAGAGTAAATTTCATCTTGTAATTGAAAAGAGCTTAAATCTATTGTATTAGCTATTTGATTAGTAAAAATCTTTTATCCTTAAATCTTGTCAAAATAATAGCAAAGACGAACCTGTCTCTACAGTATAAAAAGAAGAAAATTGGTGAAAAAGATAGCATGCATGGAATTTGATTAAATTAAATCTGTATTTAAAAAAGGTTTTTAATGAAAATATAACTTTTTCTAATATTTTAAATATTTGATGAGTGAAATTGTGTCTTTATGACTTTGTTAGTGTGTTTCTTATATGAAGAAGTGTTTTTTATTGTTTTTATGTGTTGGAGTATTATTAAAAGAGTGACCTTATCCATGTGTCTTCGGATAATACAGTTTATATGTCCCTTACATAAGATATGCATTACAAAAATATTTAAATTGTAATTTCTGTAAGTTATTTATAATTAAAAAGATGAAATGTTTAAGTTATAATTTTTGTAAGTTCTTTATAATTTAAAGATAAAATATTTAAGTTGTAATTTTTATAAGTTATGTTGAATTGAATTATATTATTTTTTATTTGATTTCTATTATTTGTTCGATGATCTTATTTAAATTTTATACCACAAATTCATGTGGTGAACATAGATATAAATTATCATGACTTTTATAAAATATAAGATTGACTTTTGTATAAATTCACAAATTAGATTTTGATTAATGATAATTTATATATGAATCTAAATTTATACGTAGATATTAGTAAATAAATGATAATTTTTCTACATGTTTAAAATTATATGTAAAAATTTGTAGGTAATTAAGTAAATTTTTTAATAATAATTAAAAAATGTTTATGAAAGACTTCTGACAAAAGAAAAGATGACAAAAAAAATCTTTAAAAAAAATAAACACGAAAAATTTACATAAAAAACAATGGAGAAACTTTTAAAATTCATAAATCATATAATTTGTCTTATAAATAAGAAATTTTGTTGAAAAATAAACCATAAAATTTGTCATCAATCATTCAACCAAATTAGAAACTGATACATTCAAAATCTCACTATTAGTGGTAGAATATTAGTTTAAAGATATTAGTTATAGGATAATGAGATCAAATATTATTTTTCTTTATGAATGTGTAGTTTTTTGGTTTAATTTTTGATTTTTTTTTAGTCTTGATATTTTTTTGTTTTTAATTTCAATAAACATGTAATGTTTTATTTTAATCTATGTAAATATATTATTTCAGCCATAGTAAATATGTCATATTTTTATTTTATTGGTTTAATGGCTTTTCTTTATTAACAAAAAAAAAATCCTATTAAAAAGAAGATAATTAAGTACAAGGAATTTTAAATGATATATAATAATAACACCTATCCTCTAACCGACTTCCAAAATACTGAATTTCTATGATATATATATTTCTCACCCTCAGAACTTCAATATCCATTAAATATCACTCCAACCAAATTTTTTATGACTTTACTAATTTTAAGTGTGACATGCGGTGATATTTCATCATCATTAACTTAATGGAATAAATTAACTATAAAGATCATCAATATTATTTTTATAACACGCATAAAAAAATAAAATAAAGAAAAATCCAAAAGTCACCCATTTTATTGAGACTGTTAAGTCTATTTTAAAGTTTTTTCTAGTATAAATATTTATTTTTTTATTATTTTTCTTAACATTTTATATTTAATAAATATATATATATATATATATATATATATATATAAATCTTAAGTACCTACTTAATTATACTCGTATAAATACAAAGAGATATACTATGTCACTCCATCCCTTTTATTCTCAATAATTTACATACTGCTCCAAATATAGCTAACACTTATATTCCCTGTTTATAAAAAATAAAACTATACTTCTTTTTTCTTATAAGAAAAATACTCATTTAATATATAAATGATCAAGTTAAACAAGTTTAAACTAATATCTCCTTCTTCTATCATTAATTCTGTTTCATTAAAAATTAATAACACGTACACCTAATTTTTTTTTAATTCTCATATAATATTTATAAATTATCGAATGAATTTGTCCTCTATACGTACTATTAAACATACATTTGTATTTAATGTATATTATTGAATTACTGAAAGTATTTGTGTTAATTACAAAGAAATGATTAATAAAATTAAAAATTATTTTTTACAAAAATTTCACAAGTAAATATAAAATATTAGATAAAAATATAATATATTTAATAATTTATGGGTGTAACATATTTTAAAAAAAATATATTTTTATTATTTTCATTAAAAGTTATAATTATTCTAAATAAAAATGTTTTATAAATACTAATTTTTTTTTAAAATATCTCTTCTATACTCATGATTAAGCGTATATTTTTTTTTTTTCAAAGCATCAGATTATGAGTGTCATCCTAAAAACAAATATTTATATATCATTAATTTATTAAAAAGCTATGTCACCTTCTTCAAACACCCTATTCCATGGATAAGGAATAATTTTAGAATCCTGGTTAGCCCTAGCGAGAGAGTCTAAAACTATAATACTATTTAATTGAGTAATTAACTGTGGGACGGCACAGCTGGAAGCCCTTACGCAATCGTTGTGACGTCACTGTCACTCTGCATTGGAGTGTGGGAAAGTTGGTCTTAGCACTTGCATTTCTCAAAGAACTTGTCTCGAGATTCCGAATTATATAAGTTTATCTTCTGTTGATTTCTAGTATTTCTTAATTGCAGGTTCTAGGGTGTACTCATTTTTTCACACCCAAAAAGGAAATAAAACAAATACTATTAGAGAGAAAAAATAATAAACATTTCTGGAATATGGATGGTCCTCACTGTAGTGATTGCAGAAATGCACAGAAGTAAGAGGACGCAAGTTTCGGAACCACTTTCTATGCTCAAGAACATCTTCTGCTTCATGAACACTCAGATCTTTCATGAATACTCAGATCTTTCACGAATACCCTTTTGCTTTTTACGAGTGTTTTCTCCTTCCAGGCGGTCTCAGCTGTGAACCAGAGCAGTTTCTTGACGATGAACAAACTCTGGCACGACGTTGCAAGTGCTCCAAAATTCAAGACATGGAGGTAATGCATGATTTGATGATTTCATAAGTTTTTTCACTTTAATTTGCTGAGTTCTTTTTGAAAAAGGGAAAAAATATTACCTTGTGGTTAAAACTGAAGGTACATGTCGCTTTACAAATGAAACGAAAAAAAGTCATCTGTGTTGTTCTTATTAAATAAAACCACATCAATTTTTATTGGCAATAATCACAATATTATTGTCATATACAGGGAAATATTCATTTGTCTTTCATTAGCATTTGTTTAAGGCTTCTCAGGATTAAGTTCTTTCAATTAACATAAACAAAGATCATTCAATTAACTTTGGAAACGAAGTTTTGACTACTTGTGATTGATTCGCTTGATATTTAAAGTTTAATTCTTTCAAATTTTATTGATATATTCACAGCTTCTGTAATTGCTTGTTAATTAAAACTAGAAAAAAAATTAGGAAATATTTTATATCAAATGGTTTAAATTTTTTATAAGAATAATATTATTATAATGATAGTTTTAAATGCTTCTATAATATCTCCCTATCAATTCTCTTACTTCAGACAAAAAATTCTAAATCATTTTTATGATTTCCATTTACTATTTTTAATAAAGTAAAAGAAGGATTAATAAGAGAATGCTGTAGAGGATTTATATAACTCATAATGAACAAAATGAACAAACCTAACTTGTAGATCTAGAATTTGATCCACTCTCATGTTATTTTCTATTCGTTCCAAAATGATTGGTTATAAAAAAGTTATAAATTAACTTATGTTGTTGTATTCTGTCACAAAATATTGTTTATAATATGTCTTTAAATTAATATATATTTTTTTCTTTTCTATTCAAAGTAATACATTTGTGAAAAAAAATATTTAAAAAATAATATATTATTATTATCCTTAATACTTGTACAATCGCCTTAGCTGATTACAGATAGGAGAGTTAATTATGAAAACCAATTTCCCTACCCCAGTTATCTTTTAAGACAATATCTTGGTTTTATTTTAAATTATAAATGACAGTGCATAAGTTTAGTTTATTTTAAATATCAGGGTAGATGGCAGATAGGGGTATTCCTTTTTCTCATAGTACTATGAATTTGTCTTCACTACTTTTTTTTTTTAATCAATCTTAACTAGTTCTCTTTTAGGACATTAGTGAAGGAATAAAATAAAAGAAAATTTACTAAAAATACTATTATAATATCATTATTCTACATTGATTCTGATAGAAATTTTATATCAGTTCCTAAACTGACGTAGAAGAAAACATAATTAAATATTAAATATTAAATATTTCGACGTTAGTTGTAAACTAATGTAAAATAGACATACATTTAACATTAACTATTTACCTAATACATATTGAATTTTCAAATATATTGTATATGACCTAGAAATTCTTTGTCAGTTAATATGTTGTATATGAGTCATAAATTCTGTGTCAGTTAGGACCATATCTACCGTAGGAAATTCACCTTTTACAACAATCCAGCCTCAATTTAATGTCAAAATTTATACAAGTGATACATATTTAATTTGTTCTGAACTTCTAAAAATCTTGTTGTCTGTTTGATTATTTTTACAAATAATAATTTTTTTGCTGTGATAATATAAAATGAATTATAAAAATATATATATTCATTTTTTTTTAATGTTGTTTCTCACTGAATCTATTTCAATATATCACGTATTAATCACATTCATGAATTCCAGATTGTCTATACAAAAAAAAAAAATTATGTTACTTAATTGTTTTAAATAAAGATTTATTAAATTTTTTTACCATATAAAAATAAAAATTATTTACATTCGTCATAGTTTACTATGAGTTGTTGCTTTTTTTTTATTCATTGTATTGCAAGCTTTGGAGACAATGGTGATGAGGTAATAAATGACAATATCAATGTAGTTAAAGATTAATAATTAAAAAACAAAATCCATATCCCTTTATTATATTTTTTATGATATTTTTAAGCATAAACAAAATCTGTAAAATATATTATCCTTAGAACAACCAAAAACTATTAATGATATCTGTAATAATAACAAAATACAATAATATAAATATTTATTTATTATGATTAACTTATTGAAATAAATAAGTATCAAAGTTAACATCTCACCTTCACTTTTTAGTCAATTTTGATTGTATCTTTGTATTGTTTTTCTTTTATTTATTGATTTTTGTATGAATTGAAATTCAAAAGAATCACACGCATCAAGGGTCCCTTTCTCCTCCTTAGATAATACATTTGACTCTTAATAGGGAAAACGAATAGTTAAGATATATTTAAATTAGAAAATGAATAATTAAGATGTACTTAAATGATCTAGAATTGTAAAACAATAACTTTTAGGTACTTCCATTGTTATTTCCTAGGTATCATTGTGTGTAATGTAGAGGGAAAATTCTTGTAGACTATCTCAAACTTCTCTACTTCCCAATTGAGTTGATAATGGTTTAAAAGACAACAATTCAACTACATACATAAATGAACTCCTTGTTAACTTGTGTAATAATGGTTAGTATCAACTTTTATTTTAGGTAATCTTCAAGTGAGTTAGGTCTTGTTCTCTTGTGTTATGGTGTAGGTACAATGAAAAGGTAATGAATTATAAAAGGGAAATAATGAATAAAAAAATGAGAAATAAGGAAGAATAACATAAGAACGTAGTTTTAGCTTACAAAGTTAATTTTATGCAATTTATTTATGATTTATGTTACTATACAATTGGTAATCACTTGTGTATTCCCTTGCAATACCGAATGATCATGCAATATAATGATTTAAGAAGAACATTAAATCTCTACAAGCATGTTAATTCAATGACTAATTGAAAACTTGGGAATTCAGATTGATCCTCCAAAACCCTAAACTCGATTTGCCTTACAAATTTGTGAACATGATGGTTTCATATTGACAAATAATATGTAAGGAGTTGCTGCCAAGCTTCATGTTGGTTAAGTTAATAGGTCATGTATGAAACATGGGCCATTACATATAAGCTGAACTTGTTGGCATAACTTGTCCCCATTAATAATATTTATTTTTCTGGTGAAAGAAATTCTCCAGAATCATACACAAAACAAACATGATAGTGATTTCACTTGAAATAGGTTTAAAGAATGAGAGGCAAGATTGGCTGCGCTCAAACTTTTTAGTTTTTATTTTATGATTGATGTACTGTTTTGTAGTTTATCTTTATCTTTTGGTTAGAGTATCTTTATACCCTCTTTACAAAATTTGACATCAAATGAATGTACAAAATTCTATGACAGCATGTGTATAATCATTCATGGTCTTATGTTGATAGTGGTTTCACTTGGGTGTGTACTTTAGGTGGTGTTTAACACTAAACTAACGAGTTCTTATCATTTTTTTTACTATACTTCATCGATAGGACATGTTGCATGAATGATCATCTCTACTAGTTATAAACTGAGGGAGATTCATACACTAAACCATTAAAATCACAATATAATTCACCCGAAGACCCTAGATAAATTAAACAAAACACTTTATATATATCATACCTATGCATGATTTCTAGTAATTTTTCTTTTTTTATTAATTCTTTATCTATTATATCCCGAAAACATCTGTTAGCAAGACCTTTTATTTTATTATTATGATTTTGTTATAGGAAGTCTGAAATTTAGTATAAGAATTACAAACATATGACATTTTCAAAATGATTTAATTTGTATTATCCCATTTGTAGAAGTCATTGAATGAAGGTGTAAATGAGTTGACTTGTATACAATTTATTTGAGTTTGTCTTGTTTAGTGTTTAATAAACTTTGTTCTTTTGTACTAAAAAAAACCATCTTTTAGTAAAATTTAATTTTTTTAATTCTTGATATTAAAAGCTAATGAAAAATTTATGCATGCATATGCTGGCAATGATAACATAAGTTTATTTTTAGATAAGAAATTAACAAAAATGTACTTAACAAATTATAATTTCATTTAAAAACGTTGTCATCATTTTCATATTTGAATATCATTTTATTTTTTTAATTGTGTAAATATTGATCAAATATTAAATCAATAAAATTTAAAAACATTTCAAGAATATGTATGTGTATATGTATGTGTAATGAAAAAAAAAAAAATATATTGAGGTAAACAATCAAACTCAATGTTATACACCAGTGCCCAAATTTAAACCTCATTTAAATAAATAAGCTAAACTTGAGTTCTACATTACTTTTTTTAAATCAACCTTTGAGTTTAAGTGCTTGACTTATCAGATGTTATACCCTTAACTAATTAGAGTTATATATATATATATATATATATATATATATATATATATATTGCCTATTACAATAGTGTCAAATGAAAATAAAATTCCCTGCATTAGCATAGGTCCTAAAGCATTGTGCAGAAGATTGAAAAATGATGTATCTCACTGAATGGCTACGAAAAAAGAGTGATGTAAATATCTGCAAATTAAGCCATGTAGAGAAATAGATAATGCTATCTCCACATGTATAATTTCACTTGAACCAAGTAATTAGAGTTAATATAAACTCATACCTATAAACCTAGTAAAACGGAATGTAGTTTCTTGTGTTAACTCCTTGAATCTCTCTGCTATGGGCAAAATAATGGTTGATTGCGTATTTCAGAATTAAGACATTTCGAACTTCAATAAACTACACTTAATAAAAAAAACTTAGTTATTTATAGTTATCCTTTCCCTTTTACATGGAAAGTAGCTAATTAATTAGTTCCATCCTTGTAAATTAAAAACGTAAGATAGACCCTGAATGTAATTAGTTCCATCCTTTCAGTTGTATCATAACATATTATTTGCTGGAAATTATTCCTCGTGGCTAAGATAACAGTATTAACAGAGATCAGAATGTTTTGCTAGCTAGAACGTGCATAGAGTAAATGTTGAATGCATGCAGTATTACTAGAAACAAATTGCTTAGATCCATGTAAATCGTTTGTATAATCCTCTATACTTATCGTAATTGAGAAATTTAAGTTAATGTGCATGATCTACTACGGCATTCAATTGAGCAATGAACATGAACAAAACACTGTTTGGTTGTAGGCAAGCTTTTTGAATAGTCTAAGTTTTATAATATTGAATAGAGTGAGATTATTTTACTTAATGTTTATAAATTTTGAAGAGCATAGTCAAGTACGGTGTTGTATACCGAAATTATTGACGCTTCATACGAATTTTTCAGCTGATGGACTGCGTCGCATTCGATGACACTAAATTATATTTCATATCTTTTTTAGAGAAATAAATAAGAACTAAACCTAGACAATATCATTATATCAGAAACATTGAATTCTTAAATAAATCACCTTTAAATGGAGATATCTCCTTTGACTTAGTCTTTTTCATTTTGAGTTAGTAAATTTTATGAAGATATATAATTCATAGAGGGGAAGCAAAGTTATAAGTAAATGCTAAAAATTCAAAACAGTTAAAAATAAATGTGAGTATGTAACATTCTCAATCCCTTCAATTGGTGGGTTTTCCTATTGACAAAATGCTTACAGCTTAATTTCAGAGGAGGTTTAATGGTCTCCCCGGTTTCAATAAATGATACTCTAATCCTTATACAAAAGAACCTATGGAGATAGAAGTCAATGAAATAGTGCACTAATCTAAACATTAAAGGAGAAGAGAATTTGTACCTATATAATATTAAGCTTAGAAGCAGGACCTATTATAAGCTCCTGTTAATCCATTAAAAGAAATGAGTTTAAATACAGGATAAATTATAAATTATAATCTTTTCCTTCCAACCACCATGCCACCAAGTACCAATTAGTTACATATATAATTCTAAATTTGTCCAACTTAATGTAATTCTGGATAGAATCCTATGTACCCTTTCTTCTATTTGACTGAACATGATTCCCTCCCACAGCCCCAGAATGCACAAAACCGAAAGGACAAGGTTGTCCCTTGTGATGTCAGAGTTTACAGCTTGACAAGTATGCCCTAAGAGCTCATCCTGCCAGGGACGTTTTTGTCTGGATTCTGCAGGGCAACTAATTTTAAAATTGCTAGTGGGGGCATTGCTATTTTGAATAAAAGACAGTGTGTGTCTCCAATCTGTTCACCATTCCACATCAGTAATGGAGAATCAGCCTTCAAAGGAAAGAAAGGCAATGGAAGAAGAGCTAATCAAAGGGCGTGACACAGCAAACCAGTTACTCGAAATACTTGTTCATAGATCCAACACTCGTCATAGAGATGCAGAAGTGGAAAGATCAGTGTTACCATTTGCTGAAGATCTTGTTCGCAAGGTACTGAGATCTTTCACGAATACCCTTCTTCTGTTGAACATTCAAACTGATGTTTCCGATGAGGTTGTTATGCCTATTACTATCAAAGATGTCTCTTCGTCCCTGAAATGCCCAAAGCTTGAAGATAAAGATGAGGCTTGCAAGGGTTCCATCAACGCTAAAAGACGAAGAGGTTGCAACAAGAGAAAGTAAGAATTAAATACTTTATGCCTTGTTAGCAAATTATGTGCGATGATTATTGTTGATTTCATTCATTGAGTCGTTTTTACTTGTTCTTTTAAAATCCCGTTATCATTTTATGTTTAGAAAGATAAAGATATGCAATTTTCCTAATCAAAGAGGTCATTGTTTCCTAATCGTGCAGAAGTAATTTATGCTTTTCTTTTCTTTATTTTGAGATAGAGAGATCAAAGTTCATTGCATCGTCTCTTTAGGATCTAAACTTTCTCAGTAGCTGCTCTCAATAATATACATCCTTTTTCTAAGAAATTTAATTTGCAGGTTACATTAAATTTTGTAGCATCAATATCATACAATTATTTATATCTTAAAATATTCTAATTTTTTTGGCCAACTCTATCTATATGTGGGTTCTGTTTTGAAATTAAATTCCAAAGCGTATGATTTCGAACAGTTTTTTTGAAAATATTAACTGTTAATATTTCTTTACTAGATTATGTTGTTCCTAAGTATATAGTAATTAATTCTGTTCTGATTTATATATATGTTTGAAAAAATATCTATTGGAAGAGATTAGTCCTTTAAATGAATCTCGGTATTTTGAAAGATTGTTCTTAACTTCTAGTCAGCATAATTTGTATGATAGAATGTGGTGCTGAAAATATTTCCTTGACTGTGTATACTTCTATGATATTTTTGGCTCGTAAAATTAATCGAGATGAATACCTTTAGCTGTAACCTTGATTAGCTTCGTTGCAGTTTTAACAAATAGAATGACCCAGATTGTACAATCATTTGATTGATTGTTACATATATTGCAATTGGTTGCCTAAATATATGCTGTTATACATTAGATTGCAGGATTTGTTAAATAATATCTTTAATAATTGGAATTTTTCTTCCTTATATAAGTGCACCAACATGTGAGAAGAACAGCTCACATCTGACAGAAGATGGTTATATCTGGAGAAAGTATGGGCAGAAAATGACCATGAATGCAACATACCTCAGGTATATATTCTTCTATTTCATTCAAATTATAATTAACCAACCAATAATATCCCTTTTTCTAAGTCAAGTTTTTCTTCTTAATGATCTTATTCTTATCCAATATAATTCAATTCTAGTAATGAATATGTGTGTAGGAGCTATTACAGGTGCACTCACAGGTATGATCAGGGTTGTCCAGCCACCAAACAGGTTCAAAGGATTGAAAAGGACCCTCCATTGTACCGAACAACTTATTACGATCTTCACAATTGCAAAAGCTCTTTAAGTCCAGAAATAATGTTGGAACCAGCTTCTTCTTCTGACTCTTCTATGTTCCTTAGCTTCAGTAGCACCTTCCCAACCCAAGAAGAATACCAATTTTCATCATCACTTTTTTCATCCACCAAACAGGAGCCTATGGAAGTGATTCCAGATGACTGTAGTGTACACTACCAATTACCCTCATCAGACTACCATCAGTTATGTGACTATGAACTTGATTTTAATCGTTCGCATGATACTGTTATGCACTCTATGCAATCCTCTACAGAATCTGTTCAATTCGATAAGGTTTATGGGAGTGGTATACATTTTGATGGCTAGGAATCCAGTTTCTAAATTATTTATTTCTGTATGGACAATGCTTTAACTTCATTTTCCAACAAAGATTAGTTACTTCAATGCTTTTTATTACTTAATTTAGAAATTCTTGAAGCACCTATAACAGGAATCTCAACCACAGTTTGATTCCTGAATTCAATTGTGTACGCAACTAAACTGTTTTTTTTTTTTTTATAAATATAATAACTAATATGTTCACATAAATAAATTTAGGTGAGAAAATTGTGTTAAAAGTAATTCCAAAACTAAGCTACTTATACAGTCTTAAAGTTATTCACCTTTGCTTGAAAGAAATTATATGTAATTTCGTATGTATGAAACTTTGATATGGCTATGCATAATTTTATTTTAAAATGCATAACAATTTGGCCTTGGTTCAACTCATATAGTATGTTGTTGGTCACTTGCAAAGAAAATTAATTATATACACTTAAATATATTATCTTCTCAATAAAGAGACAATTATGGATGGTCATCGTGGTTGAATTTATTTTTATAATTTAAATTAAATATATGGATGAAATTAAAATTAATTAAAACTCTCATCATGATTGCCCATGATTATATTACTAAGGTTAACATTTTTATGTTTCACATTTTGGACAAAAATTCACTAAGCTTAGTGGCTAACTCATGATACTAAAATTATCCGTTGGATATATTATTAAAATAAATGACTGGATAGATTATTATTTCTGATCGGGTTAAAAAAATTAACATGAATTATTTTAATTTTATCACCAATCAATTCCCAACTTATACCACTGAGAATAACACATAATGGAAATGTCGGTCAGCGGGTACGATAAAGAAAGGCCCGTGTGGCCAAACAGAAGAAGAAAAATACAATTGCACTACTTTTGGGCTTGAATTTTTGGGTTAGAAGGAAAATAAAATGTATATCTCAGCCCAATTAATCTGACATTAACATGATTAAATTAATTTAATCTAACCCTAACTTAATTAATTAATTTAATTTTCAACTATATATTTTCGTATCCATAAGAATTCCTAAGCTTTTATTAAACAACATTTTAGCATTTGAGCTTACTACTTTAATTCTCAACTTTTTCCACTTTACAGCTTTCAATTTCCCCTACTATCTATCTACCAATCCTTAAACTCCAATTAATTTTAGATAATTTGCGTAATTTTTTTATCTGAACTAATTAATTTATTAATAATATTTTTTACTTTGTGTATCGAACTCATGTACAACCAATCCGACTATAATTAGATTGAGTCATCAGATATTATCAAAATATTACAAAATTTAAAAAGTTAAATAGTTTTTAAAAAAAAATAATTGACTGTAAAATTAAAATTGGGTTTAACTTAACAGTGAAAGTATATACAATTTTTTTATATATATTATCATCATCTAACTATAAATTGTGATATAGCAATCTTATTAAATTTTATAATAACTATTTTATTGATACTTTAAAAAGTAATATTTATACTGAGAACGCTTCTAACTATATTTTTTTTTTTTGAACTGGTACAAATAAATTCTTACATAAATATGAATCATTTCATAAATTTGTCAAATTCAATTTGTACTGATATAGGACTCACTCCTGGAAATCGGCACAATAGGACTGAAGAGTCCACAATCCAATTAGCATCAACACAATGAGGCCGAGGAGACCTCGGCCAAATCCGACACCTCCAAGGGCCAAACCGATGAGTTCACGGTCATGATTGCTTAACACCAATCAGCCTGACACTAATAAGAAGGATTAGCAATATAAACAAGGTCATCCACGCCTAAACATCATTAACAAATGGAGGCCCAAGTCAGAGAAACGGCCCAATAAGCAAGCCCACCCAAACCACTATAAATAGAGGTAGTAAATGAGGTAGGTGGTTGTTGTTAACTACAGTACATTGACTTTGTTCCGATACCTTTATTGACTTGAGCGTTGGAGCGCCTTCGAAGGTACCCCCACCTGTCTGACCGAGGAGACCACGGTGCTAGAAGAGAACGACATCAGTTCAAAGTGAGGAGACCGAAGACCAGGCGTTCCAGTAAGACCATACCTTGGGAGTCACCGGTTCCAGTAAGAACATTTGGCGCCCACCGTGGGGCCGTGATTGACAAACGAGAATATGGTCACTACCAGGAACATGACTAGCCAGGAGGAACCAAGAGGACCACCCGAACAAGAAAAAATCAACGAGAACTCGTCCCTGTTGGCTGAGCTTAAAAGGGAATTGAGTGAGTTTAAGAAGAGGAGTGCTGAAGAAATGGATGAACTAAGACAGGAGAACGAGAGAATGAGGAGGAAGTTGGAGGAAAAGGAAGGAACCTCCTCCCATACCGAGGTGCCGGTGGGGTCTCAACCCTCCTAGTGCCCACCCCCGAGGACCACTAGGGAAGAAGCCAGTCAAAAGGAGGAGATATATAGAGGAAGCGCCTCGGTGTCCATAACACCAGGTGGAGGACGAAGACACCCTTTCGTAGATGGAATAATGGAGACACCCCTGCCCACTATCTGGAAGAATTTGACAATAGATAGATATGACGGAACAACTGACCCAGATGAGCATATTGATGTGTATGTGACCCAGGTGAGTCTCTATACTACAGAAGATGCAGTTTTCTGTAGAGTTTTCCCAACCTTGCTGAAAGGAGCTGTGTTAAGCTGGTTCACAAGGCTACCCCCTAACTCCATCGACAGTTTTGATACGTTGATAGCCAAATTCGGCATTCAGTTTGCCACAAGCCGACCACACCACTTGACGTCAATTGCACTTGTAAATATCAGACAAGAGAAGAATGAATCCTTGAGGGAGTTTATGGAGAGATTCGGGAAGTTAGCATTGAAGATCAGGAACCTGAGTCCAGAAGTAGCCCTACACCACATAGTTACAGCCCTAAGACCTGGACCCTTTTCAGACAGCTTATGCAAGAAGCCAGCTGAGAGCTTAAATGAACTAAGAAACAGGGCAGCGAAGTTTATGCAGTTGGAGGAGTTAAGGGAGTTCAGAGCACAGAACCGGTTAGAGCAACAAACTAGACGAGGAGTAGAAAAGAGAGAAGTTAAAGATAAAGGAAGAAGGGGGGCACAAAAATTTAGAGAACCGAAAACACCCCGGTTTTCCCATTATACACCACTGAATGTGAATAGAGACAGGACACTAGAGGAGGCTCTAAGTGCAGATTTGATCCAAATGCCCAGAAGGATACCAACCCCTTCAAACGCTGACCCCACTAAGCATTGCAGGTACCATGGAAACCAGGGCCATACAACAGAAGAATGTGTGGCCCTAGGGGACAAAATAGAAGAATTGATACAAGCTGACCACCTACAAAGGTTGGTAAGGAGAAATAATCAAGAAAGGAGGCCCTGGGTTCCCAGGCAAGAAATGAGACCGCCACCTCAGCGGCATTCAGAGCAAAGGCCGACGGACAGGCAGGAGGAAAAGGAGGAGGAGAGAAGAAAAAGACCCCCCCTCAGGGGAGTCATCAATACAATAGCTGGGGGATTCGCTGGGGGAGGATCCACCAACTCTGCCCGAAAAAGACACTTAAGAAACATGCAATCTGTGCACTCAGTAGAAAGGAGGAGATCTAGAATGCCACCGATCACCTTCACAGACGAGGACTTTCAAGGCATAGACCCCCAACAGGATGACCCCATGGTTATCACAGTTGAAGCAGCAAACTTCGCAATAAAGAAGACATTGGTGGACCAGGGAAGCTCTGTGGACATCCTATATTGGAGAACCTTTCAAAAAATGGAGCTCCCAGAAGAGTTGATACAGCCTTATAACGACCAAGTGGTGGGATTTTCAGGGGAAAGAGTGGACACCAAAGGCTTCATCGATTTGCCCACTAAATTTGGAGGAGAAGAAGGAAAAACCATAGGTATTAGGTACGTCTTGATAGACGCCTACACCTCGTACAACATGCTCCTGGGAAGGCCATCTCTGAACAAGCTCAGGGCTATAGTGTCAACCCCACATTTAACCATGAAGTTCCCATCCAGGGGAAAGGTGGCCACTATTCATGGAGATCAGAAAGCAGCCAGGGAGTGCTATATGGCTAGTTTGAAGGTCCCCCACAACAGAGGTTATCAGGAGGAAGAGAAGATTGAAAAGAGGAGTAGGCGGGAAGGCATGGTAGCATGACCAACCTTGACCCGAGAGTGGAAGAGGAGGAAAGGGTGAAACCAAAAGAGGAGACTATTGCAGTCTGCATTGGTCATGAAGGGCAAAACACATACATAGGGACCTCGGTGAACAAGGAAGAAGCAGAAGCGATCATTCAAAACTTCAGAAAAAACCGAGATCTCTTCGCCTGGACAGCAGCTGACATGCCAGGTATAAATCCCCAGATTATAACTCACAAACTCTCTATTTACAGGGAGGCCAAGCCAATTTCACAGAAGAGGAGGAAGATGGGGGAGGAAAGGAGGAGAGCAGTGAAAGGAGAGGTGGAGAAATTGACAGAAGCTGGGTTCATAAAGCCAGCTAAGTACACCACTTGGTTGGCTAATGTGGTGATGGTGAAGAAATCAAATGGCAAGTGGCGTATGTGTACAGATTACACAGACCTGAATAAGGCCTGCCCTAAGGACACATACCCACTCCCCAGCATTGACCGACTAGTAGACGGGGCAGCAGGACATAAAATGTTAAGTTTCTTGGATGCATATTCCGGATATAATCAGATTCTCATACACCCCGATGATGCCGAGAAGACGGCATTCATAACCGAAGACTGCAACTACTACTACAGGGTGATGCCCTTTGGGTTGAAAAACGCTGGAGCAACTTACCAAAGGCTGATGGATAAAGTTTTCAGAAAGCAGATCGGAAGGTGCATGGAGGTATATGTGGACGACATGGTGGTGAAGTCCAGCTCTTGCTCAGAACATAATGAGAACTTGGAAGAAATTTTTTCCATGTTAAGAAAATATAGCATGAGACTAAACCCGGAGAAGTGTGTGTTTGGAGTGCAAGCAGGCAAATTCCTAGGCTTTATGCTAACAAGCCGAGGAATCGAGGCCAATCCGGATAAATGCTAAGCCATTATCGAGATGAGGAGTCCTACTAATCAAAAGGAGGTGCAAAGGCTGATAGGCAGGTTGGCAGCCCTCTCTAGGTTTACACCCACCATGGCTGAGAAGATTAAGCCAATGTTAAAACTGTTGAAAAAAACATCCAAGTTTGAATGGAGCGAAGAGTGTGAGGAAAGTTTCCAAGCAATCAATGTCTTTTTAATGTCACCTCCAATCATGCACAGACCAAAACATACTAAGGAACTCACTGTGTACATCTCGGCCACAGAAACCACCATCAGTTCAGTCTTGGTACAGGAGGTAGAGGGGGAGATAAAACCCGTATACTATACAAGTAGAATTCTCCAAGACACTGAAACGAGGTATCAATACTTGGAGAAGGTAGCACTAGCCGTGGTGGTAGCGGCCAGACGCCTTAGGCAGTATTTCCAAAGTCACAAGGTGGTGGTAAGGACTGATTATCCAATAGCAAAAATTTTAAGGAGGCCAGAACTATCAGGAAGGATGATCTCGTGGGCAATTGAACTCTCCGAATATGACATCACTTATCAAAAGAGAGGGCCAGTTAAAGCCCAGTGTTTGGCAAATTTTGTAGGAGAACTTCAAGGAGAGGAAGTTAAGGAGGAAGAGTGGTGGCAGCTGTACGTGGATGGGTCTTCCAACAAAAGGGGGGGAGGAGCAGGAATTGTGTTGGAAGGACCAGGAGGGTTGATAGTAGAACAAGCTCTAACATTCAAATTCAAAGCCTCCAATAACCAGGCTGAGTACGAAGCCTTGATAGCCGGATTAATATTGGCTAAGGAAGTAGGGGCCAAGAAAGTGGAGTGTAAGACTAACTCCCAACTTGTGGCAGGACAATTGTCCGGGGAGTTCCAGGTGAAGGACCCCCTTCTGCTAAAATACTACCACTTCACACTTAGAAGAATGGAGGACATGAAAGAGGCACGTGTGAAACATATACCCCGGGGAGAGAACGGGAGGGCAAATGTATTGTCAAAGCTAGCAACCGCCAAGACCACGGGTCACCACAAGTCAATCATACATCACACATTGTCACAGCCATCAGTGTTGAAAGAAGAATGTAATCAAGTTACCGGTCAAAGTAGCTGGATAACCCCCTACTTGGCATACTTGAGAACAGGAGAGTGCACACTCCCTCCCAAAGAAGCTTTGACATTTCAAAAAAAGGCCACTCGATTTCTGCTGATAGGAGAAGAGCTTTTTAGAAGAAGCTTTGGGGGACCATTGCTGAAATGTGTGCAGGAAGAGCAGACCGAGTACATATTAGATGAGTTACACCGAGGTGTATGCGGTCTATACTCAGGAGGAAGATCAATGGCAGCTAAAGTAATAAGAGCAGGATTTTATTGGTCAACAATGCGAAAAGATTGTGCTCGGTATGTGAGGAAATGTAAGGAGTGTCAGATGAATGGAGACTTCATCCACATTGCCCCAGAGAAATTGCATCACGTGGTTGCCCCCTGGCCCTTCGTAGTATGGGGATGGATATTGTGGGACCTTTCCCACCTACTAAAGGACAATGCAAATTTTTGTTGGTAGCAGTAGACTATTTCACCAAGTGGATTGAAGCTGAACCACTGGCTAAGATCACAGTCCAGCAAATACAGAAGTTTGTATGGAGAAGTATCATATGTCGCTTCGGCATCCCCCACTCAGTCATCACTGATAATGGCAGGCAGTTCATAGAGAAAGGGCTGGAGGAGTTTTACAAAGGTTTGGGGATTAAACATGCAACTAGCTCAGTGGAGCACCCCCAGGCAAATGGTCAGGCTGAAGCAGCCAACAAGGTCATACTAAATGAGTTGAAGAAGAGGCTAGGAGTGGCCAAAGGAAGATGGGTAGAAGAATTACCATAAGTATTATGGGCATACAGATGCACTCCCCAATCCTCAACACTGGAGACCCCGTTCAGTTTGACATATGACACTGATGCCATGATACCAGTAGAAGTAGGGGAGGCTAGCCCTAGAAGACTGCTGATAAACATGGAGGAAAACGAAGAAGCCTTACAAGTAGAGCTGGACCTGCTAACAGAACACAGAGATAGAGCACATGTTAACCAAGAAGCATGCAGGCAAAGAGCAGCCCGAAGATTCAACTCCAAGGTAAAACCGAGGAGATTTCTGTGTGGAGACTTGGTGTTAAGGGTGAAGAGTATGGCCCGAAGAGACCCCAGCGAAGGCAAATTCGCCTCCAACTGGGAAGGCCCCTTTCGAGTAAAAGAAGCATTAGGAGATAGGGCTTACCACCTAGAAGACCTCCAAGGTAATCAGATACCTAGAGCTTGGAATGCCAACTTATTAAAGTTTTATTTCAGTTGAAAAATGTAAAGCTTGTTACAATCAATGAAGAGGTATTCAGCTGAACACGAACAATCTCTAAGAGTCAATCCCCGAATAGTACTCGGTGCAGGAAGTTTCATTCCAAAGAAGAATGATCCCTACCGAGTAGTATTCGGAAGAAGGAAGCTTCACTTAGGTGATCCCTTATTTATTTACACGACCAAGTGTCAATTCCCGAATAGTACTCGGTGCAGGAAGCTTCATTCCAAAGAAGAATGATCCCGACCGAGTAGCATTCAGAAGAAAGAAGCTTCACTTTAAGTGATCCCTTATCCAATCCCATAATTTCGGCCCAGGACGTTTCACTAAGTGATCCCTCCCGAATAATATTAAGAAAGCACGAGTAACAGCAAAGCGAAAATTAAGCGAAATGCCTTAACCATTTTTATTTAACCGAGCAGTCATCGGAACTTAACCATTTTTATTTAACCGAATAATCGTCGGTATCTAATAATTTTCCTTAAAGTCCTTGGTATTTAATCACTCGTCATTTTTAGCAGACCGAAGTCTTTCACATTTTACTACTTTTCTGAATAAACCTCGGGCGTAGAGATCACTTAAAAAAAAAAAAAAGAGAGAAAGCGAATATTACTTAACCATCAAAAAGTTAGCTTGATTGTATTGATAGGTACAAAATTACAAAAAATTGATGGTTACAAAAAAGAGGGGGAAGGGTCAATCGAACTATGGCTTAACAAAATAAAAAGGAGCCAATGGCAGTAGTGTCTTCATCCTGACTTTGAAGGATCGGGCAAAATCACAACAAGAGGTGTTGGTTGGGCCGAGGAGGAGCTTGGAGGAACATTGGAAGTGGTGGCCTTCGGTATATCTTTAAGAGGCAAAAGTTGCCCCTCGTGGACATCTAAACCACTGTCATATGAAACCGAAGTCACGGGGTCTCCTCGGTCATGGAAAAATTTGACTTGGCGAACCCCCTTCTGAAATCCATTTTCATGCTCAGTAAAAACCATGAATTTTAACTGCTTCACCTTATGCGCGAAAACAGCCAACGCATCTTGGGCAGTCTTCAAAGCCTCTTCACTGGATTTCAAAGCTTCATCTCTGGATCTCAGAGTAACCTCCAAGTCACGAATTTCATCAGTCAGAATTTCCTCCCTCTTAGAAGCAGCCTCTTCGTGCTGGCCGAGTTCCTCAACAGCTTTGTTCCTTTGTTCTTCCAAATTTCTAACTTGAACTTCAAGTTGGCCTCTAGAGTCCAAGGCATCCCTCAAAGAAGCATTGTCCTCGGCCAACTCTTTCTGCAATTTTTCTAAGTCAGTGGAAGGCTCTGGACGAAGAAACTCTTGGCTGATATACTTGTTGATCATCAGCGCCCTAGACTCGAATTCAAACATTGCTGTTACGAGCTCCTCTTTAGTGGACTGTTTAAAAAACTCCACATCAGTAGGGGTGACTTTAACACTCACCTTCGAGCTAGCCCTCATGTGAGTTTCCAATAAAGATGAAGGGGCAGCATTAAAGTCCTCCAAGAAATCACCCGCAGACTCCTCGGGTCGGGAGTAACCCCCACTTGACAGCCGAGATCTCTTCGAAGACCCGTGGTGCTTGCGGGCCTCCTTATCCTTCCTCTTTTGCTTTTTCTTTTCTTTTTCTTTTTCTTTCTCTTTCCTTTTGTCAGCAGAGGCAGGACGAGGAATACTCGGTCCAGTTGAGGTCACAGGGGGGGTCACCCCGGGATTAACCGAAGCCATATCGGCCATAATTTCATCCCTGATACTGGCAAAGGCAATATCAGACAAGTCCATTTCATTTGCCATGATTTCTGAAAAAAGGCACAAAATTCAGCAACGTTAAAACCATAACAACAAACACACAGCAAAACAAAACTCACCATTTATGTGGGTTACAAGTTGAGGAGTAAGAAAACTGCCGAGGAGTCGTCGAGTGGGCAGCTTGCGAGGTAGACGCTGCAATACTGATAAAACCTTAAGATCATACGCAGACAGCTTGGACCTCGGCCAAGAAGAGTATCTGACAGGGTTTCGGGTCCAGTACAAAGGGAACCGAGGACTCGAGTTATTATCAAAAATGAAAGGATGACCTTCGTCATTAATTACAAGTTTAAAATACCCATCTTTAAAATCCTTGTAGGAAGCGGAGTAGGCTTTAAAAAGAACATTGGAAGGCTGGCTATACAAAGACACCCAACTCGCCAAACTCGAAGGATGAGTACTGAAAAAAGACAAGAAAACAGCAAGAGTATGGGTGATGGAAAAACCCGAACAGAGAGCACGGAAAGCCTGAATATAGGCCCACCCATTTGGATGTAATTGTGTAGGCGCCACATTAAGTGCGCCGAGTACACCTACGGTGAAGTCATCCAAAGGAAGACGAACACGCAAATCAGTAAACAGGCAGGCATACATATAAAAGAAGTCTCGCCAATGACCCTCCCGACCATAGTATACACGGTCTGAGCGAGTACAGGCTAAGGCATGAAACAATTCACCCTCGACTTCGGAAGACATCACATCCTGAGACCTCGCAAACTCTTTCATTTCCCTAGACCTATAAAAACGGGAAACATACTGAGTTACGCTCTCAGCGACCCATGCATAACCTGGACGAAGAACGACATCAGGTTTTTGCATAGCAGCAACTTCCCTTTCATCTCTCGAGGATGTACAATCCCCAGACACAGCAACTTTACTGACATAAGAGGTCGAACCCTCACCCGAAGACCCCTCAGCATTCCCAACCCGACGAACCGAGGTCTCCCTCGAAGAACCCCCTGAACCCGACGACTCTTCAGCTAGCGAAAAGGAAGACATCATACCAGTTCGAATGGTTAATCCCAAGTAGTGAAGAGCAAAGCACAAATGAACTCAACCAAGTGCCCCTATTTATACAAAGCCAAGAGCCACCACGAAACGTTGCAATGAAGAAAACCAGGCGAAGTGGGACTTCAAAGTCGAAAACAACCAATGAGAGCGTGGACATGTCAGCATGGGCCAAAAGTTCAACTCAAATCCGAAACGTCCACAACCAACCCAAGCCCAAGTAAATTCAACAATCGAGCACGAAACAGTCCAACTTCCGCATCAGCCTTTTCAGACACTTCGGTCTTACAG
This sequence comes from Macrotyloma uniflorum, assembly GCA_016859785.1. NCBI lineage: Eukaryota > Viridiplantae > Streptophyta > Magnoliopsida > Fabales > Fabaceae > Macrotyloma > Macrotyloma uniflorum. Next base: position 4,294,440 of record BDMB01000014.1, read on the forward strand.
ACACTTCAGTTCTTCAAGGCTTGGGGGGCAAGTGTACTGATATAGGGCTCACCCCTGGAAACCGGCACAATAGGACCGAAGAGTCCACAATCCAATTAGCATCAACACAACGAGGCCGAGGAGACCTCGGCCAAATCCGACACCTCCAAGGGCCAAGCCGATGAGTTCACGGTCATGATTGCTTAACACCAATCAGCCTGACACTAATAAGAAAGATTAGCAATATAAACAAGGTCATCCACGCCTAAACATCATTAACAAATGGAGGCCCAAGTCAGAGAAACGGCCCAATATGCAAGCCCACCCAAACCACTATAAATAGAGGTAGTAAATGAGGTAGGTGGTTGTTGTTAACTACAGTACATTGACTTTGCTCCGATACCTTTATTGACTTGAGCGTCGGAGCGCCTTCGCAGGTACCCCCACCTGTCTGACCGAGGAGACCACGGTGCTAGGAGAGGACGACATCAGTTCAGAATGAGGAGACCGAAGACCAGACGTTCCAGTAAGACCATACCTTGGGAGTCACCGATTCTAATAAAAACACAATTAAACTATTTTCAGTAGACGCGTTGACCACATAGGTATTAGAATTGAGAATGCTGAACAAGTAGGAATGCAGCAAGCTCGTTCATATGGTTTATCTTCGGTCACCTTATTCATTCATTGAATATTTCAACTTTAAGTGATAGATTTACTCTAAGCAGATTGCCATTTTGGGATTTTCTGAAATCTAGCTTCTATAGTCATTCGACAAAGATTATAAATCAGTTAAGTCAACACACTCGTAAAATCAATCAAGAATGATCATGTGGACTTAAAATATATATAGATTAATGTATATAGTACAAGCATATTGAAATACAAAATAATAAACATGCCTATGAATCAAACCCATTTGACCTAAACAGTTTATATACGAAACAAGAACAAGCAGTTCAAGTCATTTCCCAAGAAACTGCTTAAGTAAACAAATATCTACAAATTTGGCTCTATTTTGCAGCAAATCAACGTGATCCGTATCCTCTGAGTGAATATATCAAAGATGAGTTTTACCTACAAATAATTCTAATGTTCAAGAAAAAAATTATACAAGAAAATAATGAAAACAAAAATGAAATATTAAGTGATATATAAAACATCTGAAATGAAGTAAAATCTTCTTGTTATGAAAATGTTACTTAATAGACTTTTGTAACTTTAGATTAAAATACAATCGTATTGAATTTTACGTAGAAATATGATAAGAGATAGTAAAGTTCTTATGTTATTAATTGATTCAAATTGTATAAGATATCTAATTTTTTAAGTAGATTAGATAAAATTAGAGACTTTTTTTAATGAATTTGTATGTTGTAAAAAGAGGTATTGACAAAAACATCTTAAAAAGAATACAGAAAAAATAAGAAAAATGGGAGATACATGGTCAATGGAAATTATTCATGCTCGGTCATGCCACTTGATTGGACCAACCATGCCTAGAATTAGAAATAGAGAGACTCGTTCCATACTTTGACAACTTCTAACAGTCATACATATGTTGTAGTTTTCTTCCATTGGTCCCCACTTTTTCCCTATAAATTCCCACCTTCATCAACGTACCACTACACCAATATCATAAACCAAACACTAACGTTTTCTCTACTGCGAGCACCTTCTGCATTAACTGTTTCTGAGGACAAGGGAAAATCCACTTAAGTTCAGTCAGATTTTTCATGGCTCTTGCTGCAGCTTGTTCCATGCACATGCCACTGCTGCAAACATCCAACTCTACCACGCAAAATTCTATGACCATGACCAAAAGGAGAGGGAGTACTGTTCTTCAAGCCAAAAAAAAACACGACGGAGGAACAGGAGATGGTCCAAAAACAAATAGCGTAGGGCTACTCAAAAGCACAGCAACCAAAGAGAGAGAGAGTGTTCTACAAGGAAAAAGAAAACACGACGGAGGGAGAGGAAAAGATCCACAAGCAAATTATCAGTCTGCATAACGTCAGTGAAGACCTGAAAATCATGGAAAGAATTTGGTTATTTATAATTTTAAGTTGAAATATGTAAGATTTAGGTCTTTTCTGTCCATTATTCTGGTGACTACAGGATGATTACCATTCTTTCATAGATAACAAAGTATTATGACTCACGACACGAGCTATGTTTCTTGTATTTTTGTAAGAAATTCTATCTCATCCTTTTCTCAAAAACTGTAACCATGTAAGGATGAAAATGAAATATTTTTTTAATTATTTTTTTGTCTATCGTATATTAGAGCTAAGCAATTATTTAAAGTATACTTTTTAATTGTTAAATATATTGAAAGGTTATTATTCATGAAGTGGATTCTCTAAAATTACACTTTTGACATGTATGCAACAGATTTCATGAAAGTTGCATCATGGTAAGTTAAGTTGTTGATTATTGTTGGCTTTGTAGAAAGGGAGTACATGTCTCTTTTTCATAATGGTGCTCTAATTCTATCAAATGTGCAGAGAGGATGTAGGCCGAAGGAGTGGCTGATCGATATATCTCCACAAGAATTCGTGATGACTTAGTTGAGTAGGGTTAACGTGCAGTGTGGTGATGGCTTTGACAGATATTAATAAATATAATCCAAGTGAGAGATTTCTGATAGCGGAAAAACAAAAGAGAATTAGAGCTATCTTCAAAGAAAGAATGAAATTTTTATTAGATCAAACGATAAACAAAAAAGCAAGAAGGAAGATACCTTTAAACAAAGGATATATGGTGCAGGAATAAGTAATGATGAGGAGTTCAGTTTCCAAATTTCCCAGTAGAAAAGGTGCTTAGTCTATGTTAAAATTTTCAATTAACCGAATTAAAGTTTGTCGAATTCAGGAATTTGATATAATTATGCAGTTTTAAATAATTGTTTTTTTAAAATTATTCTTCATCAAGAAATTATAATAACTTTCAAATAAATGAAATTTGAAGTCAGAAATTAAATATAAGATAATATATATAGAAATTGGACTCAATTAATTTTAATATACATAACTCACATATTTAACATATTTAATTATATTTAAGATAATTTTTAGTAAATTTTTTTACTATTTTAGGATTGAACTGTTTGGTAGGAGATACTAAAACAGTCCATTTGTGTCGCTATAACTATCGTTGAAACTCAAGATCTTCATCATTCTCGAACTCTACTCACGTTCACACAAGAATATGTGATTCTCAAGTTCAAGGAACCTTTGATATTTGACACGGTTAATGAACCAATTCCTATCAAAATTCGCACTTTTTATGTGGTCGAAGACGAAAGGGGATAAGAGTTGCTTTCCTTTTTTCGGAAATATCAATCTCATGGAGAGAGCATTTGAGAGGAGCCAATCTGCTTCATTAATTAACTTTGATTATGTTTATGTTAAAGATATTAATTAACTTTGATTATGTTTATGTTAAAGATACTTGCATAGAAAATGTTCATGAGTTTCATATATGAAATCTTCATGAATCGTTGGTGGTAAAGTCATCCACTCTGTGCTTGAAACCTACGGTATATGTTGGTGGGTAGAGTTTGGATAGCAAGTTTGATTTTCACCTAATGTATACTCAGTCAATCATTGCGGAGATAACTTGTCAATGGTGGCAGACAATATGGATTTTAAATATGTAGTTTTGGATGTGAAACATAAGACTTGGGTTGAACATATAATTTTCACAAAATATCTATTAGAGACTAAATAATTGGGTTTTTTTGTCTTTATTTTACTGTGATGGAAAATTTCCAAATACAACTTGTAACAATGTTATTATTAATATATAAGATATTCTTGTTGATAAAAAAATTAACAACCACCAAGTTTTATTTATTTTGTTTCTCTTACTAAATTTTGTATATATGGTTGGAAACTTTATCACAATCTAATTCTTAAGGGGAAAGTTTTAATTAATGATACTTGACTTCTTTAATTGTACTCAGTTAATGTATTTTAGTTTAGTAAATTAAATTCTTGAGCTTTTTCTAAAATTTATAGTATTGAAAGTTTTCCTAAAGATTCTGCATTATTAGATATTTGCATTTATATATAAATGAAGTTAAAATTTGAATCTGACCTTATTTGTCTGATATTTGCGAAAGTTAAATAACAAAAAAATATATAAAATGAAATAGAAGTTGCTGTATCTTAAAAACTAATACTAATGTTTAGATCATCACTCATAGACAAGATTCTATCCCTATGAACATTCCACGAATCGTAGTTTTAAAAAAAAAAAATATATATATATATATATAAAAGATAAAATTTTAAAAAATTGGAAATGTTTAAATCCTAAAATAAATCTATAATTCGTGTAAATAAACTCAAGATAAACAAATAATATTTAATATTATATTTTAAATAAGAAAATTTTATTAAAAAAACAAATAAAAAATCTCTTTTCGACGTAAAATTCTTCTCACAACTAACTTAAACGTAATTACTTAAATTGTGTAAACTGCTAAAAGTTGTTGAAGCATATTTTAACTTCAACAAGAAACTTTAAAAGAAAGTTTGAAGCTAGCATAAATCAAGATATCTTAAAATGAAAAAAGCACCAATAAAATAAGTCTTTGTTTTGAAAGTTAAATATTATATTTTATTTAAGTGCATTTTCTTACTGAAAATCATATTAATATGTGTAACTTCTGTACTTCAATTTTGTATGCATACAATTTATTTACTGCTTAAATTTGTTAATTGCATGGAAAAGAATAAACATATTTTACTATTTTTTTAAATCAAATTGTATTTAATCATTATATATACATACGTATATATATAATATAATAATAATAAAGGAATTGATAGAAAATTAGATAAACCTAGAGACTAAAATTTTAAGAACCATGAAACAAAGTGTTAAAATGAGCTATAGAGAAAAACATTTTAAAACAAAAAACAAAACAAAAATAAGCAAACAAATGGTCAATGGGAACTATTCATGTTCAGCAATGGCACTTGATTGGACCAACTATCCCTAGAATTTGAAATATAAAGACTCGTTCCAAACTTTGACAACTTCTAACAGTCATACATATTTCAAAGTTTTCTTCCACCACTCCCTACTTTTGCCCTATAAATTCCCACCTTCGATCAATGTACCACTACACCAATATCATAAACCAAACACTAACGTTTTCTTCTACTGCTACTGCTAGCATCTTCTGCATTAACAGTTTCTGAGTACTAGGGAAAATCCACTTAAGTTCAGTCAGATTTTCATGGCTCTTGCTGCAGCTTGTTCCATGCACATGCCACTGCTGCAAACATCCAACTCTACCACGCAAAATTCTATGACCATGACCGAAAGGAGAGGGAGTAGTATTGTTCTTCAAGCCAAAAGAAAACACGACGGAGGAACAGGAGATGGTCCAAAAACAAATAGCGTAGGGCTACTCAAAAGCACAGCAACCAAAGAGAGAGAGAGTGTTCTACAAGGAAAAAGAAAACACGACGGAGGGAGAGGAAAAGATCCTCAAACAAATTAAATAGCGTAGTTACCAGTCTGCATAACGTCAGTGAAGACCTGAAAAGAATGAAAAGATTTGGGTCTTTGCTGCCATTTATGCTGGTGACCTCAGGATCATTACCATTCTTTCATAAATAACAAAATATTATGACTCACAAGCTTTTTTTCTTGTATTTTTTATTTTTCTAAGAAATTTCATTTCATCCTTTTCTCAACAATTGTAACCATAGAATTATGAAAATTGAAATTTTTTTCGTTGCATTATTTCTTTGTCTATTGTATATTTAGAGCTAATCAAGTATTTAAAATATACTTTTTAATTATTAAATATTTTAATTATAAAGGTCATTATTCATTAAGTTAATTTTTTGAAAAGTAATTTATAGGTTTTTTTACTTTTCGATAATAACTTTTTTTTTTACTAAAATAGTTAAATTTTTAAAATATGTTATGAAAATAGAATTTTACTTCTAATAAATAACTCGAAGGTAAAGTATTATATAAATAAATCGTATATGTGTTACACTAACAATTGATAAAAATAGTCATACAACTGTGTTTGCACCAATTCAAATCTATAAAATGTGATATTTACATCTTCCTAAAATCGATTAAAAAAATAATATTTATATCGTGAGATTTTTTATATAAAGTATTTATTTATTTATTTTTGAATTAGGGAGAAGAAGTGAAGGATTTCATATTTCTGTTTCATTTTGGTATGAAAATGGTATTGTGTTCAAGACTTGATATATTTTTAAGTTCGGAAATGATTTTTTTTAACTAGTGGGATGTTTACTTTAACTACTTGAAAGAAAACATAAAATGATATTGAAAATATGTTTGATTGAAAATTAGTTGATATTAAATATTTTTGTTAGTGATTTGCAATAATATTATTTTTATTAATTTATAACTGTAATTTATAAAATATGTATAAAAGAAAACATTAAGTATATTTTTTATTTATACTTTTTAAAATTTTCTTTTGTCTTTGTAATTTTATATTCATTAATTCAATTTTCCATTTTTAAAAATTTGTGATTTTAGTAATTTTTTGTACTTAAATTTAATATTTAATAATAATGTTTTTATTTTAACAGTTATAAAAAAATTCAATGTAATTTTAATTATTACTTATATTTAAATTTATATATTTTTAAAAATTTAACGACACTAAATTAATTAATTTAAACTTACATTCAAAGATCATTTTCAAACAAAGTTAAGGGAAAAAAAAAGTTTGAAATTTTCATGGAAATGTACATTTATATGCAGATATTTCAACAAAATAATGAAAAATGATTGGTCCACCAATTAATTACCATAAAAACCAGCCATAGATATATAGAAAACTGTTGAAGACAGAGAGAGAAGGGAGGACATAAGCTCCAAATTCATTGTAGGCCAGGTCTTCTTCTTTCAATATTATTATTCATTCAAAAGCGGAAAAGTTAAGAACCACTCAAACGTTTATTAAATTATGATAACATGCTCAATAAACAACCTCATGGACTTCATTCATAATTGACCACTTCAATTTTAAGTGATTGAAAACTGCAGACTTTACGTAGATACTGTCATTTTAGCATTAGTGAAGAGAGTTATGAGTGAATTAAAAAATAGTAATTAATTATTTTCTAACAACCATGTTCCTGCTCTATAAATTTGGCATCACTTCAACTCGATTTGCTGCAATTCAAAGTTATCAATCATCACCCTCCTCACTCATAGTATTTGAGCAATTTGCAAGCAGATCCACTTGTTCATCAGCCATTACCCATCATGCCTCGCCTATTGGGAAACCTTTCGCCTCAAATCCTTGTTCAAACACTCATGAATTCCATGCCTCGCCTACCTACTTCCTCACTCAAGTAACTACTTTCTTCTTTTATTATCTCTCCTTTACAGCATCTTTTGCTTAATTTGCTAGTTTAAACCATTCATATTTCAGAACTATAGATAATTCTCTCTCTCTATATATATATATAGAGAGAGAGAGATTACAGCATGTTTTGCTTACTTTGCTAGTTTAAACCATTAATGTTTCAGCGCTATAATTCTCTTCAATATATATATATAGAAAGAGAGAGAAAGGTTTTGGCCCTAATGAAACTTGAATTGCGAACTGATATGATTGTTGTTTAGAGTGAGAACGCGTGGAAGAAGGACAGAGATTAGCCATGGGGGCGGTGGACAACATAACAAGGTGGTGCAGAAGAAGGGTCAGGCCAGCAACTCATAGAAGTCAGAATGATTACAATGGAATAATAAGGAAGCAAAAGAAAGCAGAAGCTAGCTTCTGACGTGGCAAAGAAAGTGGGAAATTACAGAGAAATATATATAGTAACTTCAAAGTTTCAGAATACATATTAGCAGTTTAGCAAGATGCTTTAAGACTACAAGTGATTTTGAGTGTTTGTTATCGTGAGTGTTAGTAAGATGTGTAGACTCCACTTTGTTCATGCTATATTGCTTGTTTGTGTTTCACAACGTGCAGTGTTCATTAATGCTGAAATTACATTTTCTGGTGAAAAATATACTTGTACAGTACCAATAATTAATCTTGTTTGGCAATTTTCTTCTACATCAACTTATGTCTCTTTGTCTTTCTTTTATTATGAATACTTGTTCGAGCTCAAGCCTATTGTTAATTAAAGTCAAATGCAGCTTAGTTTGCATTTGGACTTTATATATGAATAAATTTGTGTAATCAAAATATATTTTGTTAAAATTGACATAGAAATAACAGGAGCAGAGTCACATTATAACCTACCAAAAACAAACAAAGACAGAGAAGAAAATAAAGTAAGAGGGTTGTCGGGGTAGGGCCATCTCAGCAATAATTATGAAAAGCCAAGAACACTGCCACCATCCAATATAATAAAAGCTACACAAAATATCCAAGTCTCTGCATCGGTCTATCCTTACAATAATGAGTGTTTAGAAGGGGGTTTTAATATGGGAGTAAATTCGGTTTATCATAAGTTCAACTTGAATTTGGTGGAAAAAAAATAAAATATATATATATATATATATATATTAATTATGGGTTAAATTTGATTCACTTCATCTGTAGATTAAAGTTTAAGTCGGATTAATGATACATTGATCCCTAATTTATTTTTATTTTAATCATTAATAATCTTTTAGTAATTGAAAAAATAAAATAAAAATAAGATACATACTTCCATGGATTATATATATTTTAAAATTAAAGAGAAAAATGGACAATTTTTTAAAAATCAAACTAAAATAAATTAGAGAAAAAAACATATTTTTCGATTCAGCAAAATATGACACTTGGGAGGGCATGAAAAGACGCCCATTTCTCCAGCTGTCCTGTCGCGGTGCATTTAAATATAAATAATGATATTTCGGCATTTTTTTAATAAAAGAATAAAATAAATTTTTTATTTTCCTTTTACTGTATCGTATTGTCATTTTATCTCTTATAGCCTGAGTGTTAATCAATTATTTTCAGTTTTTGTTTTCTATTGAAGTATAGACATTTTATTTAAATAATTAGAAAAGAAAAAACACCATTTTTATCAAAATTCTTATCTTCCTAAATTATTTACCAATCTATTCATTTTCTTTATCCACAAGAGTAATCGGCTTTGGATTATCGATTTATCAGTGTGTCTCTATTTCTTATAAGGTAGATCGAGTTATAATTACATATTTCATAAAAATTAAATACAATTTAATTATAACTACTATATTTTGTTAAATTTAATGGAAAATGAATAAGCATATGTTACCTATTTTGAATATTTACTTATTTTATATATTATGAGAAATGGATTTTAAATAAGTAAATTTGATAAAGCTAGAGAGTTATGATTTTAGGAACCATAAAACAAGTTGTATGGTGTTAAAAAAATATAGATAAAAGCATGCTTGTTCCTCAAATTCTACTCTGACAAAACTTGGCATGACAATAAGGTGTACTATTTTCAATTAAATTGTATATTACTTTTATATATTATAGAGAAATATATATTTTAATATGTAAATTAGATCAACCTTGACAATTAAATAATTTTACGAACTATAAAACAAGTTGATATGTTTTTAAAAGGATTTATAGACCAAAACACTATAAAAGTATTGAAAAAAATAGTACAGGAAATACGTAGTCAATGTTATTTTTTTCATGATCATTCATGCCACTTAATTGGACCATCCATCCCTAGAAATATAGAGACGCGTCCCATAGTTTTGACAATTTCAACCAATTGCATGTTACAATTTTCTTCTTTAACTGCGTAACTCTTCCCTATAAATCCCACCTTCATCGTACCACTATACCAAACATTAACGTTTTTGGCCTCTCTGATCAACTTCTGCATTAATCTTTTCTGACAACAAGAGAAAACAATCTTTAATTTGGTCTGTTGTTCATGGCTCTTGCTGTTAGTAGTTTCATGCACATGCCACTGCTTCGAAACTCGAACTCTAGCGCACAAAAACCTATGACGTTAACCATGTAAGTGTTTGAAATCAGAGAGTTCTCTTAAATTTTACACAGCAATTAATTCAAGATTATGTCCTTATCATCCATTTTTCCAATAATCATGTCATAAGATTATGCCAATATTTTCATGCATTTAAATGCTTGCTGCCTCAAAAACTATTCTATGGTTAGAATTAATTTGGATTTGATTACACTGAAACATATTCGTTGCTTCTTTGGATGTCAGATCATACGCCTGCAACAATAATAATTCAATGGAAGCAGAAAGGAGAGGGAGTGTTCTAGAAAGCAAAAGAAGAGACGATGGAGGGAAAGAAAGTGATCCACATAGAAATAGTGTAAGGATCTTCAAAAGCACAAGAACTGAAAGAAGAGGAATTGTTCCACAAACAAACAGTGTAAGGTTATTCAAAAGCACAACAACTGAAAGGAGAGGAAAGGTTCTACTGCTACAAACAACAAGAAAACACGAGGAGGGAGAGGATATGATCCAAAAACAAATGCACAAAACTTAGGGCAACTCAAAACTCAAATGCAACCAATAATCTTCAAACTGATAACATTTAGTTTGCAACCTGCAATGGAGACGTGAAGAAAAGTATGAAAAGAATTGGTGAAAAATAAGCTGAAATAACTTAATTGGGTCTTCTCTTATAGATATAGATAACAAATTATAATGACTTATGAGATGTGTTTCTTTTTTTTACTTGTAATCATTTAAGAAATTGATTGCTTAAACACATGACATTGAAAAGAATGAGAGATAAACTATCATTTCACCACATAGATCGACTAGGTTTTATGAGACAAAATTATTAAATTAAATACAATCCTCATATTATCCAAGTTTCTCTTGCTCAAGAAGTGATACAAAAATCAGAATACTCAATAATAATGGAAGTTATGTTAAAGTGGGAAATATAATTGAATGTTATGGATTCTTAATATATGAAATATTGTGCAAGATAACCCCTTAGATCAAGGAATGCAAACGAGACGTGTATGGTAGTTTTCTTTAACTTCAACAAATAATTTTTTTTAAAATTATTTTATTTCTTAAAATTTAGGTTGAATCTGATTTCGATTTCTTAAATTTAAATTTTTTTTTAAATTAAAAAAAATATATATATATATATAATTTTAATATCTAAATTTTAAATTTTAAGGATTAAAAGGAGATTTAAAATTAATATTTGGCTTTCATACTAAATCTGAAAATTCAATTTTATTAAGAAACCGTCTTTTAAACATAGAATATAAATATTAAAAAAAAAATTATTTCTATTGATAAACATCATGTTGCTTGTGTATTCATTTGTTATCTTTAATAGAGTTGTAACGTGAAGATCTTGAATTTGATTAAAATTTCGAGTTGGGAAAGGAAAAATGTGACTAGAACGAGTTATAATAAATTTTTTAGAATGAAAAAAACTAAGAGTTATAAATAGAGGAAAGGGTCATCTAAAGAGATAAATATAAAGAAATGAAAGTTATTTTTCGGGAAAATGAACCACTCGTACTAAATTGATTACTTATTTATTGGTTTAATTATTTATTTTTTATTTTAAAATTTATTTATTTTAATATTAATATCATAAAAAAATATAATTAAGTCCTTTATTTTTTAAAACGAAATAATGGGACAATTTATCCAATTAATTGTTGGCAAACAAATATTAACAATCTTATATAATACAATTTATAACGAAGTGATAATTTATAAAATTAATGGCGTCAATTTCAATAAATTTGAAAGATCATATTATTCTATATAAAAAAATGAGAAACTTAATTGAACTTTGAAAGAATTATCTTGTTAAATTTTTAAAAATAAAAAGTTTGATTGAATATTTTATTAATAGATGGATTAAATTAAACAAAGTAAATAAATAATAGAATAAAAAGGTAATTATTAATGAAATGCTTTGTTTAAAAACTCATACCTCTTATTTTACTTATCAAAAGGAATTAATTTACTAGATTAAGATTATCCACTACATTATTCATAAACTAGGCTTATTTTATTTATGTTTTCATTTATATTTTTATACACCTAGCCTTGCATTTCTATAGTCTCAAAGGCCCAATTAGTTTTTTTTAAGGGTTGGTAACTGGATCATTTGAGGTCATTTAAGATCTGCTATGCAAAACCATTTTAAATAGAATACATATATTCTATTTGTAAAATAAACTATCTTAAACTGATTGTGGGTTCAAAAAATAATCCGAAAAAAATAAAATATTATTAAATTAAAATCTTTCAAATTTATTATTTTAGTTTATTACTTGTGTGATTTTTCTATCTAAAACACTACATTTCACAAATTCGCAAATTAAACTCAAAGTTTATGGAAAGTCAATTGTAACCCCGCCAACAATTTTATTTATTTTTGGATCGGGCACTCCCAAGCAATATATTTTGAGAAATTAATTAATGGCCACTTAAATTTTTATTAATTTATTATTACATGATAACTAGTGGTGAGTATGTGGGAAAGCAACAACACATTCTCACGTACGACCCCATTCAAAAATTGACTATTTCAATCAAATTGTTTGCTTTACGTAAGAGTGTCATTTTGGGAGATTCTGATCAGGACTTTCATTATACAACACTTTAGTCAACATCACTGGTAACAACCCGTGCTAGTGTGAACTTCGACTTTAATATATAGGTCAAAATATGGTAAAATCAAATTTAAATATAAGAAAATTTACATACACATGAATCAAATTCACTATATAAAGCTTATTTATTATTTCTTAACTATATAAATAATACAACATTATTTTTTATATTACTATGATTAATTTCTTAATGCAATTAGTTTTTAACTAAAAATATATATAAAGCAAATAGAAAATTGTAAAAAGGTTAAACTACATTTTGTTAGATAAGTTTGGATTGACGTTGTACTTGGTTGGCTTATGTTCCACAGCTTCGTTTAGTAATAAGAAGCAATAAATTGTATCTTTGAAATGAATTCGAAAGCTTTCAACAGAAAAACAAACATGTATTTAATCTTTCCTTTAGTTTTTATCAGTGACTCTGTCAATAGATCAACAATTCATTAGTCAAGAAACGTGTGAACCATCCACTTAACTTTCACATTACCATACACAAAATTAAAACTATTAGAAATCAAAATGAAAGTGAACAAAATAATAAATTATGATTCCTAAAAAAAATACTCTTTGGTCCAAATTAGTAGAGACCAAGTTGTAATTTTTTTGTAAGAATTTATAACATCTTCATTTTCTCAAATATGAAATCTTCAAAATACATGTGGTGTTAGTTTCTACAACAATCATATTATATAATTAAATTTTATATTTATTAAGTGTAACATGGAGATTGGTGTGACTATTATTTATAATATATATATATATATATATATATATAAAGAAATTATATTTTGGTAAATAGTCAAAAGCATTTTATAAGAAGAAAGAAAAAAAAGATAAGAAGATTCAAATGGTGATAGTGGGTATTATTCAAGCTCAGTCACGCCACCTAATTGGACCATTCATCCTAGCAAGAAATATAGAGACGCGTTGTATACTTTGACAACTTCCAACACTTCTCATGATGCATTCTTTGTCCCTATAAATCCCACCACCTTCAACTTACCACTACACCGATAACAAAAACCAAACACTAACCTTTTTGCCTGTCATAAACTTCTTCATTAATTATATCCACTTCAATTTCCTCTCTTCTTCATGGCTCTTTCTATTGTTAGTTCCTTGCACAAGCCGCTGCTGCAATCGTCCGAGTCTACCACACAAGAACCCACCATACTGACCATGTAAGTGCTTGATATTTTAAGAGAGTCTTCTTGAATTTCAAAAGAATATGCCAAATTTCATCCACTTTCCAATAATAATAATGTCACAAGAATGGTTATTCGTTGTATTACTTTCATGTTTTGTTACCGTAGTTAGTTGTATAATTAACATGAATTAACCACATTTCTTTTGGAACCATATCAGAGAATGCGGTTGCGAGACTGAAACCGAACAAAGTGGGAAAGAAAAGAGTGATTCTGGAGAACAAGAAAAAACAACACACAACCCGGGGGTAGGGACTGGTCCAAAAACGAATGAACAAGGAAAAGAAAATGCCACAGTTGAGGATAACACTCAAACTGAAAACACTCCTTGTACCTGCGAAGGTGGCAATGAAGAGGTGGTGGAAGAGAACGATTCAGGAAAACAAAGAATAACACCACACAACCCGGGGGTAGGGACTGGTCCAAAAACGAATGGACAAGGAATAGAAAACGCCATAGTTGAGGATGACACTCAAACTGAAAACCCTCCTTGTCCCTGCGAAGGTGTCATTGAAGAGGTGACAGAAGAGAGTGATTCAGGAGAACAAGAAAAAACAACACACGACCCGGGGGTAGGGACTGGTCCAAAAACGAATGAACAAGGAAAAGAAAACGCCATACTTGAGGATAACACTCACACTGAAAACACTCCTTGTACTTGCGAAGGTGTCACTGAAGAGGTGACAGAAGAGAGTGATTCAGGAAAACAAGAAAAAACAGCACACGACCCGGGGGTAGGGACTGGTCCAAAAACGAATGAACAAGGAAAAGAAAACGCCACAGTAGGATAACACTCAAACTGAAAACACTCCTTGTAACTGTGAAGGTGTCATTGAAGAGGTGGCAGAAGAGGAAAAGAAAGAAAACAAAACCAAAGACGAAAACTAAGAAAAGGAAAACCGACAACAACCCTCATGCAACAATTACTATACTGCAAAACGCATCCATCATTTAGTGTCCATCTATGGAAAAAGAAGACGTGTCCACACACAAAGCTCCAATAATTTTCTTAATTTACGCTTCTGGTTTGCTGTATTCTTTCATTTTCTATTGGTGTCATGCTTCGTGGGTATTTTTGTGTACTGTAGGTAGTTTAGAGAAGTTAGGTTTTCCTTTCTCTCCAATAAACGAAGCTTTCATTCATGATTGCTTGAATAAAAGTTACTGTGAATCTTCTTTCAAACAATTTTCACAATCTTTTGACTTACATTCATTGGTAGGCTTCTGTTTATTTTGAAACAACCTCGTAACGTTATCCTATGAAAATATTAATATTACTCAACTAAAAGCATGATTTTAAAATAGAATCTTTATTTGAATAGATCCACTCGCTGTATGCAAATTAAAGTATATTTCTTTTGTGTAAATAATTTAAAAGAATGAAACTTTCACACTTCTTACTCTCTTACAACCCTATAATTTATTCTCAGTCAAACAACAAGTGTCACTAAAGTTTACTAATATTAACTAATCTATACAAATAACAAGTTCAAGACTTTGTGTCAGTCAAACAACACGTGCAAGACTTACATGCTGTTCTTTTCTTATATATATTATTACTACGTGTAATTTTCCTCCCTATACAATGAATATTTAATTTACTTAATTTAAAATTAATATTAATAAATAAGATATTTATAAATTATTAGTAAAATGATACTTTGCTACGGATTTTTAATCTTTTCAAATTTAAATTTTTAAATACCATTATTTATATCTTTAAATTACATATTTATATATTGCATTTAAGTATGATTTTATTTATTAAATAATGTTTTAGAATTCTTACATTTACTAGAATTTTCTTTATTATATGTTGTTTTTCATGTGGTCTTTTGAATAATGTGTTTCATGTTTAAATCTAATTTTTTGCAAAAGTACTACTTTAGTTAAATGACCATTCGAAATAACACATATGAAATAAATATTATTTATTTATCTTAAAATCATATTACAAGAATAATAATTAAAATTGAATGAAAATAAAAATAAATATTTCATAGAATTAAAAATATATATTTCATAGAATTAAAAATAAAATTCACATATTTTATATAAAGACCAAAAATATTAATTTTTTATAGGGATGAAAAACAAATAAAATTTTATAAGAAAAAAATAAAAATTTATTAATTTTACATGGATTAATTGAGCATTTTATTTTTTATCCATTAACATGTTTTATTTTATATTTGAGGATGATGTTCCAAAAAGCTTAGATACATATGATTATAGAAAAACCCTTCCATGATATATGGTTATGGAAAAACCCTTTCTTTCCCATTCTGGCTTTCTTCCTCCACGCACACCATGCCTATTTTCACGACCCTCTTCTCTCGCCGGAACCCTATTCTCCTCCTCAAAACTCTTCACAGACCCATTACATCCCAAGCCCAACCTCGGCCCAACAAAAAGCCCCTTCACGCCCTCTTCACCGAAGCCGTGGGCCTCTCCCAGAAAACCACCCCCGACACCGACGACGAACAAACCGAATCAGAAACCGCTACCGAACTGAAGAACAATCTGAAGCAGTTGGAGCAAGAGATTAAGACCCTCAAAGAGAAAACAAAAGGGGTTCCAAAAAATATGAGCTTGTTCGCTGCGTTTACCAGTAAACAACCTCCCAGGAAACCAAAGGAACCAGTGGTTGTCAAGGAGCTTTCCCCCGATATGGTGATGTTTGCGCAGCACCTGTTCGAGAATGGGTATTTTAAAGACGCCAATTTCGCCCAGGGGAAGGAAAATTTTGATCTTGATTGGTTTACCAATTTCTTCGCCGTAGGGTATATCAAGTTTGCCGCCCAGAGATTCGCCAGAGATAACCAGGAAATTGCCAAGTAAGATCAATTGAAACCATTACAACTTTTGTTTTTAATCACATTACTATCTTATAATATCCCCACTCTCTGATGATAAATGAGCTTATAGGGTTATTTGAAGCTCAGGTTTTGTCCTTTAATTTGTTTTTCTTATTGTTATAATTTGGGTTTGGTTCTAATTCGTAGAGGGAGGATTATCTTTACGTTATTTTGATCATATAATGTGTGAACTCCAACACTTACTTTTAACATTTTCTTAATTTGAAAGAAAATGTAACCATTTACTGCAAGAAAATGTTTTAACTATGAAATATTTAGCTAATACTGTGTTGTGATTAAAAGATTACTGATATCTTATTTGAGGATTGAGTTTTCAAATTGTATTGGCAGAACGGTAAATTTTGATTTTATTATTTTCCCTTGGTGTTTATCTTTCACAGTTTTTCCCAAATTACTTAAATCTAACATGAATTGGATTGACAGATGGCTATCAGGAAGTGCCTTGAAGCAAGTGGCCGCATTTGGTTGCCCTGACACCAATAGCAGTTATGTCTTTCCTGCTAAAAGGCTGCGGAAGTTTTTTGAGATCCCAGAAAACACGGTAAGCATAGAATGCATGAAAGGTTTTCAAATTTATCTGGGGACAAAACTTATAGGTTAGTATTTGGCATTGTTCTACAATCAGAATTGAAGTTTCACTTTAACAATCTACATAACTGCTTTATAGGTTAGTATAGGTCACCAAAGTGAAACTTTAATTTTGATCAAAGAGAAGCATTAAAAATACTTTAGAAACTGCATCGAGAGGTTTGTTTAGGTAAGTAGCTTGATTAGATTCTTATTTAATAAGGTTTGTATATGTCTAATTTGTTTTATGATGGAAAACAAAATAAGATTAAGTTTAAATTGTTTTTATGTTAGTTATAAGTTTTGTTCACAAGTATATTACAGAACTTCTTGAAATAAGCTGAAAACAGCTTATAAGGTCTCACAAATGTTTATACAAGTGCTTATGTTATAAAATGAGTTCAAATGAACTGTAAATAAGCTCTTTCAAGTACACCTAAAGTTTTGCCCTGTATTTATACACATATCTATTTACCTACTTTTGCCATCAGGTTTGCAGTAGATGCCCCCTGCAACAATCATGCAAGTTTGTGAATCGAAGTGTATGGAATTTTAACACCAATAGTTTGGAATTAGTGACAGTTATGAAGGTTATCACTTCATATGGTATAGAGTTAGTGCACCCCCAGCTGGTAGTGCCTGATGCAGTAAAGAAATCAGTAGGTCAATTGTTGAAGGAGCTTGTGAAACTGAGTCAAACCACCTGAGATTGCTTCTGGTTGACCATGTGGGAAACTGGGACACTCACCAGAGGAGGTGAACTTGTGAACATAATCAGGACTTGCAGACCATTTTTGGAGATTACAACATTTCTTGCTACACAAGCCTTAAAAAGTTTCCAAATGATACTCTGGTCAAAAGAAGAGAATTCATATGTACAACCTACCTCTCCTTAATGCAGAATTTCTCATGAGTGTTAAGGTTTTCATTGGATAAAGTGCTTGCCTGAAATATAGACGCCATTTCTGGGTTTTGATTTGGGGAAATACGGTGAAGTTATATTTGAAAAAATTTATTGAGTTCTTTGGTTCATGTGAAAGTGATTATTGAGTTCTTTGGTTCATAATAGATTTATTGAATTAAACTCCAAGTTTGAATTTTTTATTTCCAAGTTTTTTTAGTGTAAACACGAGTTTTCTACCTGTTTAATTAACCATCAGACCAATCTATAGGTTTCTCGCAATCTAGATTTTTGTTGGTAAATCTGTGATTGTTTAGTATACATTGAGTTATTATAATTGGATCAACTTTAAAAAAAAAAAAATTTAATTTGGTATTAAAATTTAAAAATCAAATCAAATATTTCGTGGGTAAATTTGAACCAATGACACATTTTAGCAGCTCAATAAGCTATGAACACACAGGAATAGAATAAGAGCATGATCCATATAGCCTCATTTTGTATAAAAGAAAATTTGGAAATGTTTAAAGTAAAAAGAAAATGAGATATTAGAAAGTGAATTTTAAATTTAATATAATTTTATAAAATCAATTTCTAATTGGTACTTATTTTTATAATATAATGTCAACATTTTTTTTTCATTCTCTCATCTTTAGCATATACTTTCATCTTCAGTTTTTTTCCATGGAAACCACAGGACAACACAACTAATGCCCCTATTTCATAACAACTTGTTCCTTATAAAACAAATATTTATGAGTTCAAATGTATAATAAGTAATAAATAGTATATTCTCCAATTAACACATTTAAGAGCAAAACGAAGAAATGGAGGTTTTTCTTCTGTAAAATCTTGGAATAACTTTCTCCACAATGGCGTGAACTGGGAAGTTGATTTTCATTTTTCTAGATTTTAGTAAAATATATATATATATATATATATATATATATAATAAATTATAAATAATTCTGTGATGAGAAAATTAAATAAATAAACTGAAATATATGAAGATTTTTTTCATTATTGTCAAGGATGATATCGAATGTGATTTTTCTTTTTTCAACATTTTGCAGACATTCTATAAGTTTGATCATTTTTAGAACAATACTTTTATAAGTTATTTCTAAAATAATTTATAATTTATTAATAATATAAAAGTACTTTGATTAATCATACATTAAAATTAAAACAATAGAGAAAAGTTTAAATCCTTTTAAATATAATTATGTAATTAGTAAAAAAAAATTATGTATATATAAGAGAATTTATACTATTTAGTTAATATTAAAACATTACGTTTTTATACTATTTACGACATTATTGCAATGTATTGACTATTATGAGTCGACATCATCACCATTCATAATTACTTTTGTCTTACTCTAACATCGTTTCTTTTTTTTACATGATTAATGAAAAATTATTATTTATCACAATAATTTTTTTTTATAATATATTCGTCATTATTTCTATTTGCTGCCAGAGTGAGTTGGCTTCAACACACATCATCCCTAAAGTGTTCTTATCTTACTCTGTCTTTGACATGCATGTCATTTTTTGAAATTATGAAACATGTCAAATTAAAAATTATTATTTAATATATTTTTATAATATCTATTATTTATTTTTTTTGTGGAGAATAGTGAATCGGATTGAGCATACTGAATTGTTTCTATGATGCCTCATGCATACCATTTCTCAGGGTTTTTTTTACACTAAAGTAAAATTAACATATTTTAAATAGACATGACATATTTAAAATAAAATGAAAATAATAAAACAAAATGAACATATTCCTAAACTATGAACTTAAATCCAGTAATTAAAAAACCTGGTTCAACTTTGGGATGAAGACAGTGAAACAGTAATACTTGGGACAATGTGAAGGAAAGTGATGTAAGCAATGTGAGTGTATCTATCAACCTTGCATAAAGTAAAATGCAAGGAATCTTAAGTTATTTTTTTATCTAATACTCAACCTGCTACTTCTCTCAATTTTTTATATTATATTATTCTTACCAAATATTAACACTTTGCTTCAAATAATTAAGTATAGAAATAGATACCTTAAGATTAATTAATCACAATTAAATAGTAAAAATTAGATAAATTAATAATGTAAACTTCTATCGGTAAATGAAAAAAGAAACGACAATGGTTTTTAGCATCATTTAAATATTGTTAAATATTAAACCTCACTAAGAGATAATCAAACGTTCGAAGATATCTCAAAAAATAGTCCATCAGCTTTAAATCCAGAGATATCTTGAGTTTAACTGATTAAATAATTTACATTTATCTTTTCCAAAATTATGTATTCTATGATTTTGAATTAATATAAAAATTTATAATTTAATCATTATCATATACTTATAATCCAATAATAAATTATTGGATAAAATTACTAATATATATATATATAAAAAATAGTGTAAGAGTAAAATATAATTTATATAATGTCATTATTTTAAAAACTTAAATGTAATTTATAATATTATAAATCGATCTTTGTATAATATATATGGAGAAAAGTGATTCATCTGATTTTAGTAAGTATAAAAAAGTTATCAATCAACAACATATACCTTAACAAAAATTTACCAAAAGCAGAGGAATGATATAAACAAGTTCCTAAAATAACTTCGGTCAATAAAAAAGGATAATTCTATCAAATTTCCACACAATGTTAGGCTGCAATCTGTGGATCTTTCAGTGGCAAACCAAGCCAATCCATACAATGTATACTGATGTTTCCAATAATAAGGTTTAACAACAAGTACAGTGATGTATGGGTTGCAAATCCACCCCATACCTAACTAAACATGTATATTACTGGAGAACTATAAAATGAAAAGGGAAAGTCACCAAAATAAATAAATAAAAGAAAGCAACTGCTTGCACTCACCTCACTTACCTTCTCTAACATATCTACTGAACAAAACCAACAGAAGAAGTCAATGTTCACATAATCACATTCCATTGCTGACCTTCCTATTTGTCACTTCATCTGCCAAAAAGTAAAAATTATCATGTCCAAGAGGGGCAGAAAAATATCTTAAAGAAATCATTTTTCTGCATTGACAATGTTGAAGCTTTTTTACACTGTTAAGGGTCAGCTATCAAGGATAAATTTTAAGATAATCAATAGAATTACCGTGTATTCTAATTTCTGATTAGTTAACCGTGTGAGTTCAACAGCATTACCATTAAAGAAATTCAATTAATCATGCAATAATGCTCAAGTACCTGGTCTTTGAGTTACCAAGTGTGAGTTCAAGATCATCTGATCCAAATTCCTCATGGATCCTTTCTCCTTCCCATGGCTTCACAAGCCCCAGCATGTTGCTTCCAAATGCAAATTCATCTGAAACAGCTTCAGACATTGGAATGTCAGCATTGTGATCAGTGCCTGGTGCAACAGCAGGAGAGCATGTTCCACTATGGGCCGGAGTCCACATTCGCGAACCACTGCCTGCCAAACCATCTTCCTTGAAGGCAAAAGGGTTTGAGGAGATCAAGCTGAATGTTGGTGAGGTTGGATTAACATGAGGAAGTTTGATCCCAGCAAACCATTCAGGGTCAACAACCTGACGGCCGGGGCTTGGAGGACTAGAAGATGGCAGGAAGGAGTAGTGCTGCTGTCTAGTCCACCCTGGCCGTGCAGACTGATCCTCCCACTCGGCATTGATTCGTGGTGTTCTGGCAGTTGGAGAGCTGAGAGGTGGTGTGACAGGAGCACTGATGGAGCCACTGTGGAGGTAGAGATGGGGAAGCTTGGGAGATGATGCTGAAGATGAAGCAGTGGAGAGGTTTTTGAGCCATGGAATGAGGGAATTGCCATCAGCATTAGGAATATTGGTGTAAGGGGATGAGGATGGGCTTGGGAAGGAAGATGAGCCAGGACTTGGATTGTAGGAAGCACATGGACTTGGATGGTAAGATGAGCAAGGACTTGCCGCTGATGATCCACCAACTATGTCCATCCGCTCTAAAGGCTTGCATCCCTGTTTGTACAAAAATGTCTCCATTAACTCATCATAATATGTAGCATTTCGGAAACTACCATGTATATAGGTAGCATTTGCATGACCACAAAACTTTCAAATAGAATAATTAGATACTTAATCAGGCATCAACTACATGAGCAGGCAACAACTACATGAGAAATGTTAATAAAAAACTCTCGTTGTGATTAAAGGTTGGTTTGGAAGAAACTTCTCCATGAACACTCTTAAAAAAGAAACATTAAATCAACTTATCTATAAGATAAAATTAGTTTATGTATGATCTAAAAATCAGATTTTTGAGAAGTTAACAGAAAATAGCTTCTACAAATTAGCTCACTAATTAACTAATTTTAGTTTGAGTAGAGATTAGTGTTAATTTTCTTTTTATTTTTCACTCCTTATTTTTCTTTCCTATCAGTGTTTATGGAAAAGCTTATCAAAACAGACTTTAAATTCATGTTGATTACCTAAATAATTAATGTTGGTCCATTTTCCATAGAATTTATTCCTAAATTATTGAGACTCATGTGAATTTAAATTAATAAAAAACTGTTTGTTGGAAGGAAGGGTTAAAGTGTATACAAGTTATTCAACTTTGCATTTCTATCAAGTCTAATCAATGTGACATAACTGGTCAAAGCCTTAGGTCATGCAGACAAATCTATATACATAATGCTAACAAATTGAATGTACAAGAGAAAATATGATGGTACAGGTGAAAGTCACAAACTAAATGTGATTGATGAGATCATGAGTTTGTGTAGTTATTGACGGATTATATTGAATGTAAGCAAGCATTATATGAACTGATACAAAAATAAAAAATAAAAAATAGTTATTATTAGATATAATATAATAGAATATAATATAACATATGATACTAATAATAAGCATGCATAGATCTGAAACATGTTTGTCTGAAAGAGGAGAAGAAAAAAAAAGAAAGAACAGTGACATTAGCACAAAAGACACTCCGAAATGGAATCCTACGTGGCCACGCTGTCTGAAAAAGTCAAAAAGCTAATGCTACGATGCCACACAGCAACACGGACATTACACAAAGCAAAATATCAGACAAACACACCAACCACGGAACACCAAAGCTGGCAAAATTGCCCTCTTAAGTTTACCAAAATACCCCTTGACAGGTTCGCTTCATGCAATGATTAAAACACCCACCAATGAGGATATTTTGGTCCCATGGAAATATAAAAGACTAAAAACAAAAGATTGTCCTGGTTTCTCAGGTGACCATCAGTCAAGAAAGAGAGCGAATCTTTGATGCTTTCCCACTAACCATGTCAGGACCACTGCTACCGGATCCACCGTACACAGCCAAGGAATTTTATGTATAATTTTCTTTTTTGAAAAATAAATTTATACCATACAATTATATAAAGATATCTCACATGTCACATGATTTTATAATTACATCATAAACCTTTACAATTTCATCTTATAATTAATATTTTCTTTATACAGCTTGTATAACAAATTTTATAATTAAGAACATTAAAAAGTAAACAAAAATTTAACAAAAAAAAAGTACATGAAAAGTGTTAGTATATATACAGCAATTGAGTTAATGTACAGCAATTGAGTTATAAGAAATGTCTCACTTTATATACAGCAATAGTTAATGTACACCCTATTTGGAAATGCAAAATGGAGTGTGTAGGTAGAAAAAAAATAAGAGAAAAATTCCATTTATGAAATGTGATGTAATTCAAAAGAAAGAAAATGAGTAAAAAATAAAAATTCAAGAGAAAAAGGGAATGAGTATAATTATTGAAATATAATACTATTTAATTTTGATTATATTATGTACTAACATAATAAGCAGCTCTGATAAAAATTAAATAAAATACTAATATTAATTTATAAAAATTGTATTGTTAAAAATAATTATATTTTCTCATTGAAAAATTAAGAAAAACATTTCAGCCTAAAATAGATAAAGTTTTCAGAGTCTGAAAGGAAGTCAAACTTGCTATCCATGATCCATCATGTCTAAAGATCTCATCTTCCAAACAAGTGTATCCTAACAGTTTGAATGATTAATTTTCATATATATAAAAAAAATCTGAGTGGAAAAATAAAATAAAAACATTATTAAAATAAAAATTCTTATTGCAGTACAAAACAAAACTATTTAATGTTTCTCAGATAATTAAAAGAAAATATAAAAAAAGTCTCAAGTAATATTTAATTTTGTCAAACAATTCATCATAATTTATAATTAAACTTTGTATTTATCAATAAATGTCCATTATATATTTGTCAACACTATCTTAAGAGATTCAACACAACGCGTTAATCTCCCTCAAACTAAACACTTAATTCACACCAGGGGAAGAAGATAAGCACTTTCCCATTTCTGGCATTTCTGGGAGAAGGCTTAAGCTAGGTTAAAAAACAACAAAAAAAATGGTTCTGACACAAAATTACTTAAATTAAAGTACTAAAATCTCTTAATAAAAAGAAAAAGTGAATTGGTAATGAAAATAGAAAGAGAAAAATTGAATGTAGGAAATTGTACCTTACGGTAAGTGGTTCCATCGGGTTCAACGGTCCAACCTGCTTCGTTGCAAAGGGCTTTGAGGACTTCGTTGTTGTCGCAGTGTTTGGGGAGTTTGAAGTTTCCATACATCCTAAG
This sequence comes from Macrotyloma uniflorum, assembly GCA_016859785.1. Taxonomy (NCBI): domain Eukaryota; kingdom Viridiplantae; phylum Streptophyta; class Magnoliopsida; order Fabales; family Fabaceae; genus Macrotyloma; species Macrotyloma uniflorum. Next base: position 4,319,241 of record BDMB01000014.1, read on the forward strand.
ACCTGCGAAGATCTTCGCTGCTATGGCTCTTCTTCTTCTCTCTCTCCTCTTGTTGTTCTCTCTCTCCTTCCACGTGGGCAGTCTCGTCCCCGATGTCATCTCGCAACTCAAAAACTCAAAAGGGTCCTCCTCAAAGCTCTCAAAGAACACAACTTTGGACCAGATTCGACCCAACAACGTTAAAGCCCTTCTGGGTGGGTGAAGACAAATCGAAGCAAGCAGGGAGAAAAGGGTGTGATGGAAGTGGCAAAGTTAGCACATTTGGTGGATTTGTGAAGTGGGTTTGTGACTGGAGAGTGATCGGAGATCGGAGGAGATCTGGGTGGGAAAGTGGTCGGAGAAAATGAGAGTGTTTGTGTTTGTGTGTGAAAAAAGAAGAAGATGAAAAAGAAGAAAAGGAAGAAAAAGAAAAGAGTGAAGAGAGAGCACTTGATTAGCCAAATTTGCGGATCAAATTGATGATCATGGCGTTTGGATTTTTATAGAGAGAGAAAGAGTAGGTTTTGTGTTGTGTTGGAGATTTTAGATCCACCACTGGCCTAACCTTTTTCCCTCACTTTCTCTCCCTTTCTCTCCCTTTCTTTCTTGCTATGGTGGTGAGATGTTTGTGAATTTGTGAGAGCTTTACACTTCCATGACTTTTGTTTTGGGTAGAGACTCTATGATGACTTTGTTTTCCTTCTCCTTTTCTTTTTTCTTTTTTCTTTCTTTTCTTTTCTTTTCTGAATTTACTGAATTTAGCTAAGTTGGTTACTTTCAGTTGAATGTCATGGGATATGTTAATTTTCCTTTTCTCTCTTTTTAAGTTTTTATAATTCAATTTCATTTACTTATTGATTACATTTAGTAAAACAAATTTTCTAATCTTATTTATAATTTACAATATTCAACTTAAAACTTCACTTAAAGATATTCAATACTCTTTATGCCTCAAATCAATATAATGTTGTGATATAATACCTATAATAATTGCATAAAAAAAGTGTTTTTAAATTTCTAGTGTTTTAGTTAAACATCGTATAGGATTCTATACCTTTAAACAAATGCATTTGATATTCAAATTTTGTAAAAGAATGTGATTTTTTAAAGTTGAATTACATTCTTTTAATTTATGAAACAAATTCATTAATGTAAAACTATATATAAAATCTTGAACATGTTTAACCAAGATTACAAGAATTATAAATATATTTGTGGTTATATATTATTTATGATAATTATAAAGATAATATCATGTTATTGGTACAGTAATTAAAGATAAAAAAACATACAAATTGATAATGATATTTTTTTTTATATTTTATATGGAATTAAGAGCATTGTTTTTATTGAGTTAGTCACATTAATTAAGTTTAATATTATTATTTTTTCTTTTACCAAAAAATTCTACTATTATTTTCCAACCTTCTATTTTAGTTGCATTAAAATACTAAAAATGAGAAAATAAAAAAATTACACTAACTATAAACAAAGTCTAATCTCTAAAAATAATAAAAAAAAAAAAAGGTGTGCAGACAAGTTCAAAATGTCTTTTCTTTCTACTTTAAGTAAAATAATTATTGATGTGTTGAACATATTATCTATACATTTAAATTTATTAAATGATAAAAATGTAATATAAAAAATTGATGATAAAGTAAAAAGAGTGATGCATGAAAATGAATTTCTTTTTGAACTAAGAATATCTTTTTGAAACGGCATGATATGGGTTTTGATAAAAGTGAGAAACTAATAGTCAAAGTGCTAACTTTTATTTTTGTTTCGTGCCTTCAAAAGTTAACCCAAAAAACATATAAGTGTGGAGCATGATTTTTAACCTATCCCTTTTTTGCCATAGCCATGTGGGTTTTATTAATGAAAGTTCAGAAACTGGGTTCAATTAATGCAACCTTTTTCCCTACATTGCTCAGTGCTTCTATTATGAAGACAAATCTTAGTTCTGAAAAATCCATTTCCACTTGTGCCATTTTGTTTTTAGATTATTACACCCTCTTCTTCCACATATATTATGCACTAATAGATTGGTTATTTAATCTTGATATGAATTAATTTGTAAAGAAATTACATAACTTTTAAAAAAGGGTTTATTTTATTTTATTAGAATTTTTTCTCTTTTTTTGTAGAGGTTACATGTCCTAAAATATTTTCTTATATACATGCAATATATAAAGTCTAAAGTAAGGAATTAGAAAGTTGAAGACATTGAAAGAGTTGGTTTGTATATGAACTTTATCTTGAATTGGTAATTGTGAATGAGAAAGGGGTAATTCGGTGCTGCCAAAAAATGAATCCTTTAGGGACATGGACCAACTTCTTTTTACATGTCTTCTTTCCCACCAACAGTGGTGCCTTTAATTAGTGTTTGGAGAAGAACACTCATGGCCTACAATCACAGATAAGATGCAATTTTCACTGCCCAGATGGAAAAAATATGTGCACAAATATCTGCAACAAAATCTTCAAAAGAAAAGAACCAAAGAGGCCATTTTTTTGTTGCTAAAGTAACATCTTTTTTCTCCATGTTCATTAACCTTATTCAACTGAAACCATGCTTGTTTTGAACTCTAGAAGTCAATTATGATACTGAAAAGATGGGGCTAAGGATAGAGCTAGCATTTGGTTAAGGATAGATCCAATGTCACACCAATGAAAAGATGGGTTATAATGATCTCTATGGGACTTAATATGCATGTGTTTGGTGATATAAATCAACACAAGCAAGATCAGAAATGTTTTCATTTTTTTCCTTTTTGGTGATCACTAGTAGGTGGTGAATGAACCTAGAAACAAACACATTTGTGTTCATGGTTTTGGGATTTCTTACTAAGTGTGTCAAGTCAAAATGTTAAAGAATTATGTGTCCTAAGAAAACTGTTAAAAGAAAGGAAAATAGTTTTTTTTTTTTTTCAAAATCATACAACGTGTATTAAAACAATTATAGGGAAGAATATTTTTATGCATTTAATTGAATTTTTTTTTTTTTTTTTTAACCACCACTCTTACTTTATGTTTGATCATAAGGAAAGGAGGTATTAAAAAGTAAAATGAAAAAAAAAAGGTGAATAGTACATTTATTCATTTAAGAAGAAAATAGAATAGATCTAAGCTAATTGAATTTTTTTAAAATAATGTTTTGGAAATACAATAACAAAAAAACATTTCTAAGAATTTTCGTTTTAGAGAAGAAGCACACCCAAATAGGAGAACATGAAGGTTATATCAAGATTAATTACCTATAATTTCATTTTAATTCAATTTTATTTCTTGTTTTGCTTTCAGAAATTTTAATTTATTTAAAATATTTTTTTGGCAATTAAATATTTACCCTAATTAACAACCTTAGTTTTCATTAGGTGAAACTAAAGAGAATGGGTTGACAAATACATAGATTTTGATTTTGATTTGCTAGTTAATCTTTTTAAATATTGGACTTGAGTCTTAGATTACTCATCAAATCGAAATAAAAATGCAAGAAATCATTTAACAAGTTGCATGTGATTTAGAGTTATTGGCTATATATAAATTATGGATTTTTATTTTCAAGTTTATGCAATTGAAGGAGACTTCAATGTTTACAAGACTTCATTAATGTGAGATTAAACTTTTATTTATTGCCATCCATTTCAAACAAAATTTCTTAATTATTCATTAATACTTAAGATTTTGGAAAATTCCTTATGTAATTTGATATACATAAGTGAGGTCAAAATATTATAGTAGGATGATTAATTAATACATACATGTCACATCTTATTAACAATTATAAGATTATTTATAAAAAATTTATAAGAATAAAATCAATAAAATAATTCAAAAGAGTAAAATCAATTATGATTTTTTTTTTTTTTAAAGCATAACACTAACATGTGTTTAAATTTAATCCTTAAACATTTGAGGAGAGGTAATTGACTATGAAATACGCACGTGTAAGAGTTCGGTGCACGTGGTAATGAAAAGGGTCCGTTATCTACGTTGAAGAAGCGTGAAGGGTGAAAGTGGAATGATGATGATTATTGATTTATTGTTGTTGGGATAATTGAGTATGGTGGTCCAAATCTATCTAAGACTTTCAGATCAATAAATAAAATTATAAAACCACTATTATATTTTAATATTTAAAATATACATATATATTATATAAATAATTTGCAAAATATAAATGTGCTTGCTTAAGAAGTTTTAAAAAATAATTTTTTATTTTATATTTCAATATTTTTTATATCATCATTAAATATAATTGTGTTTCTCTATGTTATTATCAAATTATAATTTAGTTCATAAGCTAGATTATATTATAATAATACTATTTAGGGACTTATATAAACATGGTTGGTTGGTATTTAATACTTAAAAAATAAATTTTATTTTTTAAAAATGGAATTTAGTGAAAATAGGTAGATGTTGGAGACCATAACTTTCATTTCATAAGAATACATATCTCTTCTTTTAGGAATATAAACAATTAAAAATGTGAATGAATAATTTTTCTGTGAATAAAAATATCGGAAAATATATTTTTGTAATCACTTAACAAAAGTAAAACTATTTACTTTCATTTTAAATAGAAAAAGATAATGGGAAACAGAGTATATAAGTAAAACTAATTTTATATCTTGTTAAACATGTTCTAATTTAAAATTTATGATTAATAAATAGCTATTTGAACATTGCCTAAAGAAGCATTGAATGGTTTAAAATCTATGATTAAGAAAGGTTAGAGAAAACAAAATATTTCCTTAAAAATAAAAAGCAATCTATGATTTTCAAAACAAAGACTATAATGATAGTTATAAGCTCTAATATTACTTATCAGATAATTATGACCAGAAAAACATCACAAAAATCTTCATCAATGTATCACATGCTATAATAGTTATTTTTTACTTTATTAGTTTGATCATTAGTTGAATTATAAATATTTTGTATTTCACTTTATTACCACCTTAATCATTCTTATCTTTTTATAATAACACACTTAACTTTTTTTCTTTCCTAATATAGGCAGTGATTAGAGACAAGTATAAGTTCTTTCTCTCTCTTTGTTTTTGAACCACTAGAGAAAGTATAAAAAGAGAAATGTAATTTTTTTAACAGAAAAGTGTAAAAGAAATAGAACCTATGAATGAACTACTTCAACCTCATGCAAGAGTTTGTAATTTATTAAGGGGTTAAATAGTTATAGTATTGGTTAACATTATCATATAATTATCTCTAACATTTGAATGATGTAGTATTATTAAAAAAGGTATATAATAATAACTATAATATATTTGTCTTTGTGAATAAAACCTACCTACCACCTTTACTTTGTTGCATGAGTATTATCTCCACCTTCTTTCTCTTTTTCCAAAATCTCCACCTTCTACGTATATGCTAACCCTAAAGTGGATCTTAGTGGGTCTTTGGAAATAAACCCTTGACTTAATCAACCACTATTGAATATTTTTAATGAATAAGGAATGGTAAAAAAAGACTCTGGTTTATATAAACAAAAATATCATCAAGAACTTATTCTAATTTATTTGTCACATTCAAGAGTTCATTATTAATCCTTCTTACATCATCTATTCTTACAATCAAATTCTTTCTCAAATGGGTTAGAAAATTTAAACATGCCAATTTTAAACAACATTCATTCTAAGATAAGAAACAAGCTATCTCACACATAACTTTCAAATGACATGTGACAACAATTAAGATATACATTTTTTTTAAAGAACAATTTGATGATGAATGAAACATATTAACTCATTTATTTTATTTTTTTTATAATTTTTAAGTTAAAAAAAGAAATTATGACACTCGCAATCTATTGAGGTAATTTATTGAGGATATTATATTTGTAGTCAGTGGATACTGTTAAAATGTTGTTAAAATGTTACGTTCAATAAAATTAAGACAATTTCTTAATGCTGAATAATATCTATTAATATAAAGAATTACATGTATTATATAGATATTTCTAAAAATATAGATATAGATGTTCATAAATCAATCATCTTTTTAAATATAAATATAATTTTCATAAAAAAATATCACGTTATTTTTTATATGAAATTTTAAAAAGTTAAATTTATGTATTATTTGTTTAAATATTGGTTAATTTTTCTAAAATTTTAACTCACGTTTGAATTATGATATTATTACTGAAGTTTCTTTTCCTAATCAAGTTTTGTTCTATGTATAAGGTTGAAATTGGAGATTTTATTTAAAAAGATTGAATTCAATTTGGTTTGAAGTGTATTTTGAATTTGAAAACTAATTTTGATTTGCCATTCATCATTCCCTGCATATCTTCTTTACAGTGGCCTACCCATATTCGCCATGAAAATGTCTCACAAAAAAGAAACAATATCATAACAAATAATTCAAAGATTTCTTAAACTGCTATTCGCCATTATTCATCTTTTTTTCTTTTTTTTCTTTTCCCCGAAATCTCATTGATTATTCGATAATTTATAGCACTAAAATAGTTTCACGATTAAAGATTTTTTTTTTTCGAAATAAAACTGTAACGAAGTTATCCAACATTGACAAACTTAAAATCAAAATACCATTGTTTATATATTAGGTCAGATTAATTTATTTAAAGGAATAAACCACTAAAAAGTGGATTAATTATAGCATATAATTATTCTTTTGATTATAAAATAATATTAAATAAAACTCTCTCAACACTTCTTTTTTCTGTTTATCATAACTTGAAATTTTACTAAAAGTAATAAAATGAAATTTATTTTATTTTAAAAATATTTTATTTAGATAAATTAATTTAATTTTCATTATATACAAATTTCATTTTTTTTATTTGAAATTCCTTTATTTTAGATGTTATTGGATATTTTTCTTCATTTAACTAAAAAAAATTAATATTCAAGCAAATAATTTTGATATATGAAAGTTTAAATTCACTTAAAAATTAAATTCCTCACTCAAAAGTAATCCGAACACTCAGTCAGAGAATATGTCACTCAGAACCAATAGGGGTTGATTACTACATATACTTTTCTTCCATTTTTTTAATACAAAGTACTGTACAAAAATATTTTTATAACATTTTTTTTGTTTGATTTGTTTCACCATTCATTTCTTCTATTAATTAATTATCATAATTCATGAGATGAGAGGATAATAATGGGACCTTGAAAAAAGGTCTTGGGCTTGAGATGGGCTTTGTTTTCTTGTTTTGTAAAAAAAATTAACTTTAGGAATGATATTTTAAACATTAATTATAAAATAATTAATTTGTTTATAAGATAAAATACAATAACTATTGATTTATAAATTTAGGAATGCTTTTGAAACTTTCATGAATTTATTATTTGAAAATATTTTTTCTTATATTTTAAGTAAAAAATTATGCTGTCGAAATCAATTTATTGAGTAATTACTTTTGAGAATAAAATATCTAACTAAGAAAATACTAATATTTGAATGATATCATCAAATATTTAAAATCATTAAAGAAGTTATAAAAAGGAATTAAAAAATAGCAATCGATTTCATATAATAGCAAAGATTCTAGTTGAAAAATATGGAGATCCAATAAATAGTCACCGAATTTTCGATCTCTATTTAATTGTTAATATTTTTTTCTATAAATTAATTAATATCATTTTAAATAAGATTTGTTATTAAACTTGATATTAATTTAGTGTCGAAAACTAAAATCAATAGCGACAAATATATGTTTTGGTGGCTAATGTTTCGTTATTATGTGACAAATATATTCAGTACTTTAGTAATAATTTGCGAAATTTTAGTCAGTTCGGTCTCTAATGCAACTGCTAATATGGTGATAATATGTTTTACACTTTAGCGACGAAACATTATAGTTGCTAATTTATTTAGCGACTGACATATTCAGTCCCTAATATGGCCACAGTAATGATAATATTTTTAGCGGCTGAAAATCAGTCACTAATATTAAACAACATTTATATATACATAGTTGAAATTATAATTAACATATAATATAATCTACGATTTTAAAACATGATATGAGTTATATACATAAAGAATATACACGAAAAGTATATTGAGAATTTTCCTAATTTATCATTTTCTTAAATTAAAAAGACAAATAATATTCTCTCCTCAATTAAAAAAAAATAAAAACTCTTTTTTATGTTGATCATGAATTTTATTAGTTGGTACATCGAAGATTGGATACCTAAAATTAAATGTCAAATATAATAAAAATCAGTAAAATTATATAATGAAATATTAAAATTATTCAAGTATTAAATATTATTAATGGTGATGATATATGAAATTATAAATAACTGAATTTAAAGTGTAATTTTTATTTCTAATCTTCCTAAGAGGATAAAAATATTTCAATATTTCATTATAAATATAGTATATAAATTTTAAACCATAAAATACATATCACTGAAGCATAATATTGTTGAAACTAAATGATGAATATTTTTCTTTCAAAATGAAATTGAAAAATTAGTGCATGATGAGTTGGGCTTGTTACATAGTAAGGCGGTGTAAAGAAGTGGTATATATATACAAGTGCGCGCTCTCTCAAGATGCGTTCTTTACTTTCATTTCGCTTTTGACTTCAACGTGTGTGTGTGCGCGCTGCGCTTTCTCTCTCCTCTGTCGTAAGTTTTGTTTCTTTTTTTTCCTTAACAATTTCTCTTCAAATAAAATTAATTAACTATTATTATAATTTATTCTCTAAAGATAGTGTTCCTTTCGAATTCATCGGTCTCCATTTTCTGTTATTGTTTTCTCCAGAGTCCCCACGGTGTTTGACCCTGCAATTTTCTGTGAACAAAAAAAAGAAACTGTACGATTTTAGTTTAGTTTGTCTATTATCTTGAATTTCTAACGCATGCAAGGAGTTCGATGAAATGCTTGAGAAGGGGATTGAATGAAATTTAGGTGATAAACTACTGTGTTTTTTTTTCTTCTTTTATCATCATGCAAGCTTACATCAATTTATGTTAATAATTTGTTCTCTTTCGTGTGATAGTGGCAAAGAAGAGAGAAGATGGCATCTCAATTGGCAGCAACCCACCCTTCTCTTCTCCTTGTTCCTCCCTCTTCTGCTTCTCTCTGTTTCACAAGGTATTCTGTATCCTTCAACTTACAATTCACTAATTTTCCTTTTCCTCTCATCTGATACATTTGCTGTTTTTGTATGTTTTTTGTTATTGAATATTTACTATCTCATATGATAAGGCCTTTGATTTATATTAATTTACACCCACCAGGAATTCAAAACAAGTGGAGCCTTTTCTTGTCTTGTTTTCCATATCTTGTATAACTTGTATCGTGGGGGAACCCAAGTTTGTAAGTCTATGGTTTAAGATGGCCTAAACGGCAATAGTTTGACTAATTATATATTATCTTTCTGAAGTGAGCGATGTGCCACTGGAGTTTTCATGTAGTAGAAAAACAGTTGAATTGCATTTGGCGATTGATCAACCCTTTGCTTCTTTTTTTTGATGTAAAACCTTGTCGTTGTCGTAAATACTGAGGGTTGTGATTTCTCTAGCATTAAATTTTGAAATCATAATTATTAGTCCTTGAATTGTGGTGGTGGTTTTTCACTTTCCGTGATTTTTTATGTCCCCTTAGTCATTTGGGTAGAGCATAAGCTTTGAGGCATTACGTAGGGTCATTGTTTGTATTTTTTAATTTGAACAGAAGGATGATTTAAGTATCTGCCTGTTAAAACTTAAACGGAATTGCATTTGATTTGGTAGGTGTTGTGCTAATTTGGAATAAATTTTGAACTTCAGAGTACACTTGTTAGGTTAATCCCAGTTAGCTTATACACAAAAAGGGTCTTGTGAAATTGAAAATTTGAAAATCAGGCACATTTTTAAGCTTTTGAGTAGTAATTGTGGCATGTTAGAGAAACTTTTGTCAATGTATAATTGTTATACCTCGCGCATCAAAACTGATTAGTGGTGCTGTTATAACATGGTCTCTCATGCTTATCTATTTGCATTTGGAACTAATTTTCTTTGTATTTGGTTTTAAATAGGAATAAAGATTTGATTCCGAAAAGATGCTCTGTAATCAACAGGAAAAAGAATTATGCCATCACAGCTTCTGCAGGAAATTCTCTTGGTAAGTTAGCATCTTTCTCCCCAACATTTTTTAAGGATTTTCTATCTGATTTTAATAAAACAAGATCTCTGTCACAAATATTTGCTATTGGGATAAAGAAATGAGAGCATATTTGAATCTGCATGTTGATTTAATTAATCTCTCCATTTCATTTTTGTTCATTTCAATGCTAAGATTTCTATAACCATGTCATCTAATGGTATCTCCTTTTGAAATTACATGTATTGTGGTTTAGGTGCTTAAAAGTTGTTTCTATTTCTTTAATCCCAAATTCTTTATATCAGGAAAATCAGCTATCCATCTCACTGCAATTTCATCTCCACTATTTGCTGATAAACAAGCTCGTCTCTCACTGAGACTTCCTATGTCTCAAAAACGCAATTCTACTATACGTGGACAAGCATTTATATATCATTCGTCGGGTTTCCGAATACCAGCAAATGCTGAGAAGCCAGAATGGTGGTGGAGGGCTTTATCTTGTGTTCCCTATCTGATAGCGTTGCAGACATCTGCGGCTGGGATTTATCTAGAACCTATCCTTGAAAAATTTCCGTTGTTTCATAGTCTGATTTTTTATATCCCAGGAGCCGTCAACCGATTACCAAACTGGTTCCCTATGTTGTATTGCTATGTGGCTATTGTATGGGTGGTAAAAAACAAGGACCTGCCCCTTATCTTCAGATTCCATGTAATGATGGGAATGTTGCTGGAGCTTGCTCTGCAGATAGTGTGGATTTCAAGCAATTTCATGCCACTTATACACTTCAAGGGAACATTGGGAATGTATTACTGGGCTGGTGTGGCATTATCATTTATTTTTGTAATGATAAGGTGCATAAGGTGCGCGCTTCTGGGTACATTTGTGAGTATCCCTGTACTTAGTGAATCAGCATTCCTTCATTCTTTATTCAGTTTAGGAGGATTTCAACGGCCTTTTTAGGATGTGATCAAGAGCATATATACTATACTAGTGGTTTTACAGTTCAATGGAGGATTGTGCCTATTGTTTGTTTTGTAATTGACTTTTTACTTTTTTATCTTATACAGAAAATAATATCAAGATTTTTTTTGAAGATTCCAGTAATCTCTTTTGTTTTTGTTGTCTTTATGTTAAGTTTGGGGTTATTGACCCTTGTTTCTAGGTTGTTCTAGGGTTCTATCCCCCTTTCTTTCATTTTCTTATTTAAACAAACTAAGCGTTCATTTTACAAAAATTATTTTCCTATTCAATATGTGGTATGTTTCCTTCTCGTAATATTAAATTTTCAATACTATCAATAGGACTGTGTGGTAGATTAATAGAGAAAAGTTGCATATAACAAATTCAAAACATAACTAAAAAAAATTAAATGGCTAGTCAACGTTATTGAAAGTATCTCAGGAGTTTAGCAAATATGTCTAGAAGTCTCTGACTTGTCCTTTATGTCTGCATTGTTTTCCTCCTCGTCCTTCAAATTTCTCAACTGGCACCCGTCCTCTTATTACATTTCTTTCTTCCTCTCTTTTTATTTGTCTTCATGTGCATTTCTTAGAGAGGATTTGGGGAAGGAAATAGGGAAAAAAAAATGAGAATGATAATAATCTTCTATTATTTGGATAATGAAGCCCACAACCAAACAATGTTACCCCACTAAGAAATTACATTCCTTCTAGTCTTCTTATCTTTATATGAAATGGTAGGGAACTTGACTTAGCTATTTTTTTTAAATGTTCAAAATTTAAATTATTTTTATGACAGAATTGTAAACTATATTACGAAAAAATAGTATGATAAAAAAATATCATTTAAGATTTTAATTTAGTTCTTAATTTATATGTTCACTTTTGATTATTTTGTTTTTCAAAATTTAAAATTGTCTCTTCACTTGGACTTATATGATAATGGTGGAAGAGATAATGACAAAAGTGATGGGACATTTTGCAACGAAAATTACAGTTAATGAGACAATATAACAATAATAATGAACTAATGATTTATAAAAATTGGTGGCAATGTTTATTAATTAGTGAAAATAGTAGCAAAATTATGATAACAAGAACAACTAATAGGTGATGGTGAATTTCAATTTACCAATAGTTTTAGTAATAATAGCAGTAATAATTGTCACAGGTTGAGAGGTGACAATCAGTAATGACAACAGGTGCAGTATAGTTGGTAGAATTAGGATGTGAGTCATTATTGTGAGAAATAAAAGAATTTTGTAATAGAAAAAACACAAAATTTAAATCAAAAGTAGCTTTTTATTTTTAAAGACTCTTTCAAAAATTAAAATAAAAACAAGGATATTTTTGTTTTAAAATTTATATTTGGAAATAAAAACTGAAAAATTACATCAACCTTAAACAACTGCCCTACGTTATCAAGGTCTTCTTTTTCTTATGTCTATATTAATTTCTTACTACATTTAACAAACTTAAAAATATAAGAGAACTAATTAAAAATCACAGTATGGATAATAGTAATCTTTTTAAATCAATTACATTTAAAAATAGAACTCTAAATCAAATTATATTCTAAAACATAAAATGATTCATTCATTTAAAAAATAAAAATAAGAAATATATTCATAATTTTTATTATTTATTTTTTAATTATTAAAATAATATCATAAATTGTAAAATTAAAATAATAATAAAAAGAATTAACCCTTATCCTTAAAATAAATCGATACTCTATCAATAAATAATATTTAAAATTTAAATCAATATTTCTTGAAACATAAAATAAAATAAAATATTATTATAATTTTGTCGGATAATAGATATTTACAAACTGTAAATACTATTTAAAATATAATTTTTTTATGCTAAATTTTAGTTACACAGACATAAATGTTTTTATTTTTAAGCATTGAACTCATATTTGGACTAATTCAGCGGTCTTTCAAATTCTAAAAACCTTCATTTTGATTTTCTACCTGTTACGAAATTTACTTACAAAATTATTTCTTGTTTTAGAGTGAATTGGCATTTTCTATATAAGTTGTTAAAAAGAAAATTGGACATTCTAATAAAATAAAATATTGGAAATGCAGAGATTCAATTTGGTTTTGTGGTGTGGGCGTACGTAATGTGTCGAAAATTCACGCGTTCTCATTGGTTGTGCCATTTGTTTTAATTTTTCTGGAGACCCATTCCCCATTATTATGATTTATCACTATCGCTTCATTCAACTCAAAAAAAGAAAAAAAAAAAATCTTTCTCCTCCTCATCCATTACTACTCCAATCCTACGCAACGTGTCGCTAAACCAAACCCCGTGCGCATCGCGCATCCCTCCCATTTCCATTTATCATTCTTACCCTTTCCTTCAACTACCTCACCTCGCAATCGCCACCACAACCTTCCAACTTTGATTCTTTGTTTTTTGAATTCTTCAGAAGAACCAGTTCTTGTGTATTTGACTCGTGTTCTTTTAGATAAATATATTTAGATTAATTACTCCGTTTTAGTCTTTTCACTCGTTGATTTGTTATCTCTCGATTAGATTTGCCAGTATGAGGAAAACCAAAGACCTAGACCGTTTGAAAAGTTTGTGAGTTTTGTTCAAGAAGAATCTATTCTTTATCTTCTATTCTTTATATTTTTAAATGAAATAGAGTTCGATTCAGATTCAGTCCTCTATACTTTGATTCGATTGACTCGCTATTATTTAAATTGGATTTTTGAGTATAAGTGAAGCCCTGGACCTCATGGAAAGTTAGTGAGTTTTGTTGAGGAAGAAGAAAGATGTCTGTGGAAAGGTCGTTTGAGGCATGGGAAGAGGTGCAGCGTCACGGCCAGGACCTGGCTGACCGGCTTGCCCAGGGTTTCAGCGGATTGATTCATACGCATATGAATCCTCCGCAATTCGTGTGGCCGAACCCTCAGAATTCGAAGCTATTCGATCTGGAGTTCCCGTCGCAGAGCTTTGGGAAGAGGGATTTCGCTTCGGCGACTCAGGAGTACGGGATCAATGGCGTGTCGGCGATTTTCGACATTGGGAACAGGATCGGGCAGGCTGGGGCGGACTTTGGGGCCAGCTTGAATGGGCTGGTTCAGCAGTTTTTCCGGTCGTTGCCGATGCCGGTGCCGTTCAAGCATGACGAGAGTTCCGTGAGGGTGGAGGGTGGGGATAAGGGGTGGCAGAGAGGAGGAGTTGGGGTTGCTGTGCAGGAGGATTTGGGGTTGGGGTCGCTTAGTGAGAGGTTGAAGAATCATGGGTTTGCTGAGAGTGTTAGTGGTAATAGCGGTGGCGGTGGAAGCGCCGAGGAAGAGGGTGGTGGTGGGTTTAACCTTGGCTCTATTGGTCTTCTGGGCAGGCGTCAGGTAAAAACCCGTGGTTTCGGATTATATGTTTGTTTTTTGTTTATTTGCAGATTGATTTTTGGATGTCGAATTGATCAACTGTTGTGGTTTAATTGCTTGTTTATTGAGCGATAATTTGTTGTGTAATGGAAGGAGCGCATTTATGATTGTAAAAGATACTGAAGTAGTTGCTTGCCATGGTTTACTGTGCAATTTTGGTGTTCATGCGCAGGAGAAACAGTTTTTATTTCTATATCTTTATTCTGTTTGAGATCAAGTGGCTATTCTGGTTAGATTGTGCCTTTGATGGTGAGATTGTGGTGTTAAATGTATTGTGAGGAGGGTCTGTCCTGGGTCTTTGTTATGTTTTTGTTCATTTGAATGTAATAGGAAGCCTGATAAGCACCCAAGCACTTGGGGAACCACTTGAGCCCCTATCAGAGGTACAGAGGATTGTTAACCTGCATGATTTTGCATTGGAGTTATTTTCTATCTTTGCTTCTGCGGTTTTATTTTTGGAATTCATGATCGGTGATGTGCAGTGGCATCTTGGGGTCTTAGTATAGTTGCACAAATCATATTTTAGATAAAGGAAAAACAAGAGTTGAGCCACTGGTTTCTTTATCACTTGTAAAAATCTGTGCTTGGAATTTTATATTCTCTTCAATGCCCTCAAATTTTCATGTGATATATGCAGCATAAATCGTGTAATTTTAGTAATGAATACTAGCACTTACTAGGTCAGAGTAAATTATTTGTTTATGACATTGGCCATATTACAATTGAGCATATCAATGGTATTATTGATCTTGTTGTTAAGTTATAATCTGTAGAGCAGAGACTTATATTGAATTCCTTCATGGTACAATTTAATATAGCCAACTAGCTTTCAAAATTTTGATTGATTGTTTGGAAATATTTCTAATTTTCCATATTTATTTTGCAATGTTTGGGAAAAATGTGCAAGCTCTGGAATCTGTATTATATGGATAAATTCTCTTTTTTCACTCTTGAATTCTTACGCTATCTATTTCATTTATGGGTTATATTTTGTCATGTACAGGGAATTATAAATTTTACGTCAACTTATGATAGTAGAACGCAAGAAGTGGAAGGTTCTTTAGTTGCAAGGGGAGATTTATGGAGATTAGAGGCATCACATGGCGGTTCTACATCTGGAAATGAAAATTCATCTCTTTTCTTAGTTCAACTTGGACCTCTCCTCTTTATCCGTGATTCAACTCTCCTCTTGCCTGTTCATTTGTCAAAGCAGCACTTGCTGTGGTATGGCTATGATAGAAAGGTAAAGATAATGTTTTGCTGGTTAATTGGACTTGCTACAAAATTGGTAATATATAGGGAAGGGAAATAAAGCATGTCCATAGACATTGTGTTTTATCATTGAAAGCAACTGTGTGGGCTTTGTCTTTTACTCTAGTTAGAAAAGAAAATCTTTCGTAGCCTGTAGTGATAAAAAGTCTTTTACTGTATCTTGTATCCTAAGAAGCCAGATACATAATATGATATGGGTATGATGAGTACATACAAATTGTTTTTTTAGAAAATCAAGATATGACACGGTCCAGATACAATATATGTTACTACGGGTAACATGTACTTATATAAATGCACCATATTTGTAAAGAGATATAGACATTCACATTAATAATTGATCATTAATATATAAACGTATTCAATAGTTAATAGATGATGATCACAATTGCATGATTTGGAGAAACATACATGGTAGAAGATTTAAAGGTCAAGATATAAGAAATTTAACAATGAAAATTACAATAAGTGTCTATTCAATATGAAGTTGTACCCTGAATTGCACAGCGTATCAAGTAATTTTTATTAACATACTGGATATATATTCTGATGGATGGATTGAATGTGTGTTATTGGTTCAGATATGTGTTGGGCAGTGATACTTTTTACCTATTTTTGAGTATGTGGGCATTGTACCATATGCATTTGATCAATGAAAACTATTTTCTCATTGAGTTGTTAACCAGATTTCCTGTCCAAGGTATTGTAAAGGATGCTGAAATGATGCCTATGTTAGTATGGTTATTCATCTTGAAGATTGTAGTAATTTATGAACTCTTTTATGAAGTAGCGATTGACTATACAGTTTGTATACCTCGTTTTTCTTGTTGAAATTAACTATTGTTTAGAACTGCTTATTTATTTAGTCTCCATTATCTCTGTCATATTGCATGTGGATTTTCCATGTAGTACTTCCCACCCAAATTTAGCTTTTTGTTAGCTTACATGATCATTATTTTTTTTGTCAGAATGGAATGCATTCTCTTTGTCCAGCAGTGTGGTCAAAACACAGAAGATGGCTGTTAATGTCCATGCTTTGCCTGAATCCCGTAGCTTGTGTAAGTTGATAGATTATGCGGTTATGATGCCTTTAAAAACATTTGTTCTATTTTTTATTTTTTTAATACAGTGCCATGATGAATTTTATGATGTTAATCTACCAATTAAATGCTTAGGTTGCTTTTCTTTGGAAGTCAATTTGATTTTCTTACCTGATTATTATAATCTAGGACTATAATAATATTACCCTAAGATGTAATTTATAACTTATCATACTCTTGTTTCATTTAATTAAGTTTATCACTGGACATTTGACTTGATAGAATTTTATTGGTTGTACCAATCTTTTATTCAAGAGCACAAGACATAAATAGAAAGGGTTAGCAGCATAGTTTAATCATTTAATAGTATAAATTTAGTGTTCTATGACGATAATTAAAGAGCCTTTGGACTGAGAAAGATGTCTAAATTTAGTGTTCTATGACACTTGACACGTAACTCTCTTGGAGGATTATGCCAAACATCAAAAGCTAGATAACTAGAGACTAATGTTTTTAAAATATAGTGTTATGGTTCAAAATTGTTTTCTTGATCATTTTTCTAAAGTCAAAACTAGTTTAATGGATATACTATACAAAGGTGGTTGCAAGCTAATTGATTCTATTTGATTTAAAATCCTAGTTATCAATCTCGGATAAGTTGCCATAGTTACCAACTTTGGAAACACCATAGTAGAAAGTGGGATGACTGCTGTTTTAAATACTATAATACAAATTAAATAATTTATAGTGCACACATAAATACTAAAAAAATAAATTGTTAAAGAGATTAGTGATAAATAATAAGTCACAGTTTATATACAACATCACTATTCTTCTAGGGGGCAGCAAGATCAAAGTAATGAAGTAAAAAAATAAAAGATGGTGAAATTTTATTGGAAATGAACATAAAACTTAACTAAATATGAACTAGAAGGCCTAAAGGGTGAAGAGAGATCAGAAACACAAGTAAAAAAATAATCTTGTAAGATGTGAAGGAAGAATGGTCAAAGGCTCAAAACAAAGGTAACTTTTTGTGGAATGGTCAAGGAAGAAGGGTTTTAAATCCTATCATGATTTTGATGCAAAAAAGGCATTGGAAAATCGGAGAGAAATCACAATTTTACCCGAAGTAACTCAACTACATTTTTAGGGGGTAAAAAGGGGTTTTTAAAACCTATATCATGGTAGTGCCACTATAGCACATGAAAAGCAGCTATGTTGTCCACTATTTTGTAAATCACTCGGCTATAGTGCCACTATAACTTGTTATTGATTATTATAATTAAAACTCGAAAAGAGTATCAGTAATTGTTATCTAACCTCCATTTTCTCTTTCTTTGTTTGAAATTGAGAATGATTTGCCAAGTTTTGTCAAACAATATTGATTAAATGATTTGCCAAGACTTATAAAACAATATTTGATTAAACTTGTTCTAAATCAAGCATTGAACAAACTGCAAAATGTCTTGAAATTCATGTAAGATTTATAGTTAAATTAGTACTCAACAATTCTGAATCTAATTTTCGGTTTGCTAAACTTCCAATTGAAGTCACTCTGGAGCTTGTGGGACTAGAGTATATAGAAAATGTCTAATAATCTCATTATTTTAGATGATCTCAAAATCTGATTTTCATGTTAAAAATATTTAGAATGTATTGAGTATTTTAGATGATCTTAGGAGTGGTTTCCTATCCGTATTTCATTATATTGAATGATTTGTTTTTAGTATCTATTGGAATTAGAGTCTTATATTTTTATGAACACATTATTGCAAACCACATCTCAGTATTATATTCTATTCTTATTGTTATTTTTTGTTTGATATTCCTTAATGTATTATATTAAAAATTAAAATGATATTATTTAAATATTACCGGTTTAACTATGGCTAAACCATTAAACTTTGCACTATTCTTTCACCAATTGAATGATTTGTCTGGCCTTAAAAAGTCTTGTTTCCATGTCTGTTGTCCTTTTGCCTAACCACATCATCTCCTGCTATTGTCAGCCCCTATTGCTTATGTTCAACACCATACTGTGGCAATTTGGTTCATTAGGTTGTTTTATTTGTGTTTTCTGTCTGGTTTGACATGCTTCTACTGTGTGATGGACTCTGAGCTGTCATTTTTTCAGTTGTTATTTTGGTTCTTTTTAATTCTCTGCTACATGGCATAAAATACTGAATTTGATATTTAGGTAAAATATAACTTACTCTTAATTGAGCAATCTCTTGGCATAAGTCAGTAAGAAACTAAGAATTATTTTCGACTACTGTTTAATCACCCTGAAATAAGTTTCCTATCATCATTATTTTTCCCCTCTTTCTTCACCCAGTCGTTTGTGGATCTTCAATTCCCTAATGGGCAATTAACCTACGTATCTGGTGAGGGTCTAAGTACCAGTGCTTTCCTTCCTGTTTGCGGAGGTCTTCTTCAAGCTCAGGGTCAATATCCTGGTGAAATGAGATTCAGCTTTTCATGCAAGGTTAGAATCCAAATGTT
The DNA here is from genome assembly GCA_016859785.1 of Macrotyloma uniflorum. Lineage (NCBI taxonomy): Eukaryota > Viridiplantae > Streptophyta > Magnoliopsida > Fabales > Fabaceae > Macrotyloma > Macrotyloma uniflorum. The sequence goes on from BDMB01000014.1 coordinate 4,338,496, forward strand.
TGAAGTTTGAAGGCTTTGATTAAACGATGTTTGAAGTTCACCATATGTTTGCATGAACTGATTTCCTTCTGCACTGGATTTAATATTGGTTACTCTTCAAATTTTTTAGAACAAGTGGGGCACAAGAATCACACCAATGGTACAATGGCCTGACAAATCCTTATCTTTGGGTCTTGCCCAAGCCTTAGCCTGGAAGCGATCTGGTCTCATGTTGAGACCATCCATTCAATTCAGGTAAGATTTTTCTGGGGTTTAGGGTCACTATGTGTCTTTTGGATTAGTTTATTTTCGTTCAAAATTGCTTTTAATTCAAAATCTTTTAAGAAATAGCTATTGGCAAATACAAATTCTGCAAATTGAAGCATGCATTAATTGTCTAAATGTCTCCAGTGCATCAAATCTTTTGGTTTACTTCATTATTGTCTCCAATTTTCTTGCAAACTTGTATTTGCAATTTCTTGCACACCCTGATAATCTTTTATTATTGCTATTTCTTCAGTGTGTGTCCTACTGTTGGCGGAAGCAATCCAGGGTTGCGGGCAGAGCTCATTCATTCAGTTAAAGAGAAACTTAATCTAATTTGTGGATGTGCTTTCATGGCATATCCTTCTGCATTTGCTTCAGTATCTGTAAGTTGTTTCTGAATGAGCATCACTTTCTGAATTATGAAGACTCATTTTGGATGTTGTTGTAAAAACATGTTTCTGATAGAATAAGGAGCTTGCGTGTTATAATTTACTACTTCCTTATTATTATTATTGTTGATTAAGCACAAAATGACTATTAGCAGTTTATCAAAAGGGGGAAAATATCAGCTCTTATCACAAGGTGTTGCTCAGTTGGCTAACTGAGCTCCATAGGATTTGAAACCCACTGGAGTTATCTAGTGTTAGGTCTTCCAAGTTGACATTTAAGTGCTTATTAGTATCACATTTATCAAAATGACTAACTAATATACATCCACATGATGATAGTGTTGAGCTTCTTGACTTGGTAGTTCTCTTGATGAACTAAACTTCGAATCCATGCTTTTTCTAGATGATAGTAACGATGGAAGGAGTATATACAATTAGCATCGCATAGAAATTTAACAATGCTTTTTGAATTGGAACCTATTGTATAGATTGAATATTTGTTGAGTTCTACCATAGATGTTATGATCACAAATTTCTTTTGTAAGTTGTGATCATCATAGTTGTGAATTAATAAGAAAGGATCAATGTCTCTTTATTTATCAATAGTCTATGTTTATATAAAATATTTTATAATTTTTTTTAATGTATCTATGTCGTATCGTATCCTAAATTGGAAAAAAATTGGTGTATCCCCATATGCGTTTTGTATCGTACCCCGTGTTGATGGCTTCGTAGGTACTTGCCATTGCTATATTGCATGAATAAGATTAGTAGGATGTAAATTTTTCGGTGTTTAACATACTAGTGTGAGTCTAAATGTTAATATGTTGTAAGTATATTGAATTGCATAGTTGGACCTTTTTTAAGTTTTATTATTTAGTTACTACACCTGATCACGAATATTTATCAATATTATATTTGATGCTTTATAACAATTATAGACTTATATTAGCTCTAGCTGTTGACTGTTATTTCCAAAGTTCACTTGTGTATCATAATCTAAATGGCTTCTTTCTTGTTATATTGTGTGTTACAGATTGGCAGATCAAAGTGGAATGGAAATGTGGGGAACTCGGGTCTTGTTCTAAGAGTTGATGTCCCTCTCTCCACCGTTGGGCGCCCTTCCTTCTCCATTCAGATAAATAGTGGCATTGAGTTTTGATAGAGTTCTACTGTTTGGTACCATCTGCTTTATGTTTTGCATGAAGTGTACATAGGTTTGGTTCCTGGACAGTACTTGCAGGAGATCCAAAAAAAAAAAAAAAAAAATCCTAACAACAAAGCTTACAGTCTTATGTGAATAGAAAATCCTGCCTTGGTTGGAGCATATTAGTTTGTCATTTTGGAGCCTGGTGTACTACTATTAAATTTCTAATTATTGCAGGCTTTAACTTTTAAAAGTTAGATTCAATTATTGTAGGATTCCTCATTGTTATTTTTCCTTAGGTTAGTATTAATATTCATATTCTAATGGTTGTTAATATTACTACTAAGGTAGGATTTTCCATTTGTAAAAACTTAACTTCTATGTAAGGGGGTATTCATAGGTCGATTTAAATTTGTTTTTAGTAAAATTAGAATCCAAATCAATCTTTTTTCTTTGTTATGGTTTGGTTAAAGTTTCTTCAAAATTTTGGACTCAACCTGAAGTAAAAAATCTTGATCAAGAATAAACCTAGTTTGTTTAATCAGGTCACCAGCAAAAATGTTGTTAATTCATCTTTATTTGGAAGTGGTGCAAGTAAAAAGCCCAGAAGAGCTCCAGTCCTAGAAACTAAGAGGGCACCATCCTCAATATGACATGGAAAAACAATTCAATCTAACTTCGATTTCTATCTTCATGATGAAAAGAGTATTATTCATACTTATTTGTACGCTTTTGTCAATTGTCAATTTGGTGTTAAGAGATGGCCGTTCTAACAAAGTTGGCTTCTTCCATGCAGCTCAAGATGTTTAACATCAAATACCACAATTAAGACTTCGTGGATTTTTTACCTTTGGGTTTTAATTTTGAAATTTTTTCTATTATTTAAATATAGGAAAATTTTAAAATAAAATTCATTTCAAATATTTTAATAAAAATATTTAATTTATTAATAGTTAAATAGCTTAAATATAATAATATAATTTATTTATGTATTTAAATTTCATTGAATTAGACCATTTATGGAAGTTTTCATTGAATTCTTTAAAAATTTGATTTTACTTTATGAAAGAAATTATTTGTTTTATTCTTTTTTGTTTAAGGAAAAAAATCATTTAAACATATCCTTAACTACGAAGGATTTTATATTATACGGTAACGCATAATTATTACATGTCCAAGCCTTATTTTGTTGTAACTCGGTGACAAAATTCAAGGCAGTTATCATATCCGCAAGTCTTCTAATTCATCCATGTCTAGTCATCAATAATATCCACCCAAAACTACATTTGATTGTTTCATATGATATCGAACTGTTCTTGCTATCACATGGAGGCAGAAGTCATTCAGTTGGGGCTTTGAAATTGAAATTGAAATTGAATGCCGTATTCATAAGACCAACACAGGAAACACCTTCAAACCACCATATATATAGCAAGCAACAAAGAAAATTCTTCTGTACACTTCGAAACCTGATGTTTGACTTCACATTTTTGTGTATGTTATCAACCTAACTGGTTTTTGTTCATATCCTTTTCAAAAGAATTTGAATTTAAGAAGTTGATTTCCCCCAACTTGAAAATCACACATCATTCGAACTTTTAATAAGTTTATCGCTTGAAGAATGATCGGTTCTACTTGCAAGAGATATGGTAGAATCAGCCCATGGTCCCTCCATTGATTTGCTTCTTTGCTCTATACTATCTTGTGAGTAAACAGAAGAGGCGTGAGTTTGGCTGTCTTGAGATAACAACTCCAAGGCTTTAAATCTCACATCTTGTGCATTGTCACTGTATTTGATTATTGGTGCTTGAATTGGAGTTTTCCCCTCAAGCATGCTCACTACAGATGACATAGGTGGTCTAAGAGTGGGAGAAGGATTTGTGCACAAGAGTGCTAACTGCAGCATTCTCATGGCCTCTTCTGAAGAATACTTTGAACCAAGACTTGGATCCACCAAATCCAGAAGGTTTCCTTGCTCTTGGAGAACATAGGCCTTGAATGACATACAACAAATAATATTAGAAATTTCAACCAAATCATAAAACTATCAAAGTAAATCACAATATAAGAAAAAAAAAGCATAAATAACGTCTACTTTTATTTAATGTATAAAATCATCCTCAATCCTTATTATATACCAGAATATAAATGGGATGATATTTGAATATAGTTGAAAAAGGTATGATATTTTGAGAATGTTAAACAAGTATATTTTGTGAGGATGACTGGGTAAGTTGGGTCTCATGCACCCGAATGCTCCCACTTCTGTAACAAAAAACACACGCCACGCACAGGAGTGTAACTTACCCAATCTAAAAGATACACAAACTCCTCCTTTGGCCTGTAATTTGTGTTGCTCTTTCCACTAACAATCTCTAAAGCTACAACTCCAAAGCTATACACATCTGCTTTGTCAGTCAAGTAACCCCGCATGGCATACTCTGGAGCCATGTAACCACTGGTAATCAACATTTAGTATCCTTGTGTCAGTGATTTCAAAAACAACGAAATATATGCTTTTCTAGGTTCATTTAAATTATTAAGCAACAGATATATTGTGAATAACAGTGCAAGCCTACTAATGATGAACAAAGTCTAGAATGCTGTGGCATAGTACTAACATTGTCCCAGCTATTCTTGTGCTGATATGGGTATTCTCTTCTTCATCAAGTTTGGCTAAACCAAAGTCAGAGATCTTGGCATTCAGATGCTTATCAAGTAAGACATTGGTTGCCTTAATATCCCTGTGTACTATTTTCAACCTTGACTCCTCATGGAGATAAGCTAATCCCTTAGCAATCCCCACACAAATCTTCATTCTTCTAGGCCAGTCCAATTGCATCCTCTCATGTTCTTTACCTAGAAGAGAAAAGCTTTTTCAGTTAGATTTTAACTTAGTAGCGACATACACAACCAAAGATGTTCATGAAGCATTTACCAAAAAGTGCACGAGCAAGACTATTGTTCTCCATGTATTCATATACTAGCAGCAACTGGTTTCCTTCAATGCAACAGCCATAAAGTTTCACAAGATTTGGATGCTGCAAAGCAGATATCATGCCTATTTCATTGATGAATTCGCGATTCCCTTGCTTTGATTTGGAAGAGAGCTGCTTAACAGCAATCACAGCTCCGTCTGATAGTACACCCTGTGAATAGCAAGCAATGTCTTTAGTACCATGTTTTCATTTATAAAATATTGGGGGTAAAAGACTTATCCCCAATGTTTTTGCGAAACTTCATACAGCTTGAGATGATTATTATCTATCCAAAGTTACCTTGTATACTGGTCCAAAGCCTCCTTCACCTATCTTATTTGCTGGATCAAAGTTATCAGTAGCAACTTTAATCTGTCTTAAACTGAAATAACCTGTTTTCAAACCTAGAAGTTCTGCAACAAGGTAGAAGTTGTAGCTACTCAATAAAAAGTATCAAGTAAAAAGAGAGAAATCAGAGAATTGTTTTTTTATGAGAATCCAAGCGTGCATTTTCTGTTGACTTAAAATTACCATAATTTAGATCTTTGCAATAAATTTTATGTTGTAATATGATCTAATATTAATATCTGTACAAAAAGTATGTCTTTTACAATATTATAAGATTATAATAAATGTATATTCAACATGCTTGACTGAAAACCAATCTGAACCTTCTCTTAGCAAAAACCAAGTCATAAGGGCACCAACTTCCTCTGAACTTTAATCTTACCTTGGTCTGTTTCAGCTTTCCTACATAGGAAACCCATCTTCCAAAGTGCAAAGAGTATCAATATGACAAAAACACATATCCCAACCACAATTCCAGCAATTGTTCCAGTAGGCAGCCCATGTGAAGGAACTTTAAAGTCTACGACAAAGTGGAAATGTTTACTTAACATGAAAGGCAAGGTATTTATTCATTTGATAGAGAGGAAAACAATGTTCTGAAAACTACTTACTTGGAGTCACAGCGATAGCAGATATAAGAGGTCCATATATACCTCTTACAGGAACGGCATTGGTTCCTTTCCCTGCCCAGGATAAGTGGATTTCCAAGGTGTTGTCGGTAACATTCACATTAAACTCCTTAGTGATTCCCTTACCAACTCCACCAGCCTCTTTCGCAATGTTAAAATCTTTCAAATATTTAAAGCCCTGACAATATACAGTCATGAAAATATCTACCTTCAGAACTCTTGCTTTGTTAGAAAACCAGATAGAAAATGAGTATAATATATTAGGACTCCCACATCAAATATGATGATTAAGACTTGAGAGGCTCTCCGACCTAATGAACTAGGCTTTTCGGTTGCTTCTCCTCTTGTACTTAAGATCTAACATAATATATTACTAAATTGTTTGCTTCATTACTCACTTGGATTGAAACGTCAAATACACGCTTTCCAAGGCTGCTAAATGAATTGTCATCGGAGAATGTTATCTCAGCAAAATGAAGTTTCACTTTATAATTGCCATTCAGCATACAAAGACCATAATAATTAAGATACAGAGGGGCCATGCGGGCTGTTTGGTAGTAGTCAGAGCCATTAATTTTCAGATTAAACTGATTTGTTGCTACATAATCAGCCTTCTCCCTTCCTAGATATACTCCAGTGCTGCTATATGCCCATTTGCCATTATCACCAAGAACATAGTTTGATATGCCACGTAGACTGAGGTCGGCTTCATATTCATTGTTCTCAAACTCTATTGCAGGTCCTCCACAGTTTATGAACAGTGAATGAACTGTAGAGACACAGTGAAAGTGAATAATTTATAAAGAAAAATGACCAAGCTTGATGACAAAGCTGGGAAAGAAAACAAACAAAACAAAACAAAACTTGATCTCTAATACATTTTACTTCAAATTTCAAAATGGAACTATCATAGTTTCATTGACAAAATCATTGTAGTTTACGAAAACATGATTATTTTCCAAGTCTAGACACTCACACCGGGGTTTTCCTGAACAAGGTTGGCCCATCTTCAAACAAGAGAATCTGCAAATAAAAAGTTAGTTTCAACAGATGATTCGAAGCTGTTATTCGATTAAAACTAGATCACAAGAAGGAACATACGAAGTGTTTGCTGAGGGAGAGAGGCTGGAAGCTAAGTTCCTGTTCAATAATAATAACATGCTTAGTATTGACATAAGTGAAATGCTTAAATAATTTCTAGACAAAAAGAGGCTTACACATCCAAGACCTGGCAATCATTTGAAAAACTCTCACTGAAATTGTTCAAAGATAAATCACTGAAAGAGAACATAAAGAGAGATTAAATTTTATAATTCAAAGAGTGCCAGAGGCTAAGCATAAGATGAATGTCGACAAGTGAGTCTAAAGTAGAAAAGTATGAATTTAAAGAGCTGGTAAAAATTCAAGGAAATATGCGTACATATTCTGTTTCAAGTTTTGTATCCAACTAGGAATTCGTCCACTTAGAGAATTGTTAGTCAGAAACCTGCACCCATCATGAACACGTCTCATTATATCAGAGAAAAAAAACTCAATTAAATTAGTAGCAGGAACATCCACATCCTTTCAGTTAATCTTCTTGTCGGAAAATGAAAATTCACACTTACAAGTAATTTATTTTTCCCAGGTCCTGAATTGAATCTGGGATTGGACCAGTCAGCATGTTGGAGCTCAGATCTCTTAATGAAAAAAAAGAAGAAGAGATAATTACTATGATGAAGTAATGGCACATGCCGCAGCCATTGTAGCAGCAGCAGAATATGATGAGAGGTAATCTCAAGGTTACAATAATTTTAAATTTTTTCTCTTTTTGCGGTCATTTTTAAATTGAAATAATTTGCACGGATGTTGCATAATAAAATTTATATCCACATCCTTGTTTTGTATACTATCATTATACTGGTATAACTAACTAACAAATTACAGTCACTTTAAAGGACATGTCCCCATTTGTAATGATTTTGGTTCAATAGTTTGAAAAAAAAAAATAGCTTTTCAAACTACTACGCAAACAACCTGAAGAGTGTCTAAAAATAAGTGTTGAAAAATATTTAACAATGATTGCCAAAGAAACAAAGAAGTGTTAATCACAAAATTAATTGGCTTCAAATTATTCACTGGTCTTTATAATTCCATGATCATAAACTTAGTCAAACCAAGAATAGACCCTTTAAAGCAATTGGGGATAGAAAAAAAAAAAGGAGGGAGAAAAGGTGTTATCGAATAATGTGTAATCGTCAAAAAAATTAGACAGTAGAAATGAAGATAATAAAAGGATCAAAGTTTTAAAGAGTGACTTCTAAATCCTTAATTGTGTGATGATTTAACTTCTCTCATTATTCATTATGATTGCAACCTGAATTTCTTCTTATACTACCATCTCAGTGAGGCCAGGTAAAAATAATATCAAGCAGACTCATGTCTCTCTCTTTAGTATATATATATATATATATGTGTGTGTGTGTGTTTGAAAACTAAACTTTAATTGATAATAATGAGATTGGTAAACAGGTCGATAAAAAAGCTTAAATATAGCCAGTAACACACTCTAGATGCAACTTACAGAATTTTTAAATTTTGCTTTTCTCCAAGGTAACTTGGAATTTGACCAGTGAGTAAGCAATTTCTCAATTCTCTGAGCAACAGAAATAAACCAAACGTTAAAAGCCTAAATGAATTATATAGTTCGTCACGTAAGAGCAATGAAGGTTTCAACTCACAGTCGCACGAGATTCAAATCCTTCAGATTAGGAAATGGTGTCATGGTTGGTCCCTTCAAATCAGATATTCTCCTGATATATAAATGTTTCATCAATGAAAAGAAAATGTTTCTCTATTGGAGGTTGCATCCATAACCATTTTAAAGTGTAGACAAAATGTAATAATTTGGAACATTCTAAAAAGGGGAAAGTACTCACAATTCTGTCAAATTGATTAATTCAGATATGACAGAAGGAATTGGACCTTCCAAGGATGTGCCCTGCAAATCCCTATAAAAACAAGTTTCCTCAGATAATACAATGCAAATATAGCATTATTTGATTCTCCAACAGAGAAAAGGTCGTGGATAAACCAAAATTTAGACTCACAGTCTTTCAAGTTTGGTCCAGTTCCCAATAAAACTGGGTATCTTCCCAGATAAAGTGCTCCCATCTATCCTACTGCAGAAAATGTGGAGTAGTTTCACAATTTAACAGAGACATAAAATAAAAACTTAGGAAGAAATTGTATCACATCAAATCATATCATATCATATCATATCACTCACAACTGATTGAGATTCTTTAGCTTTCCATATGCTTCTGGTATTGTCCCTGTGAAATTATTTGCAGAAAGAAGTCTGCATGTTCATTTAGTTGAAATGAAAAAAGAAAAAGTAGTTAGGCATGTGTGGGAAAAACAGTAGAAATTGTAGATAATTTATGCGTCAATGTAGACAAACTAGTCATAGAATTTGATCATGTGCATCAAATGAAAATTACTACAATAAAACAAATAATCTCACAATTTCAGCAAGTTACTCATTTTTCCAAGGCTCGGGGGAAGATGTCCTTCAAGTTGATTATCTTCTAAGTTCCTGTAAATATGGATTACTAATATATTTATTCCAGTTCCAATGTTAATCAACACAACATCATAGTTTTCTCAAACGCTTACAGTTCTTGCAGACTAGTCATATCACTAATTTCTGAAGGAATTGAACCAGTAAATCGATTTCCCAGAAGTGACCTGAAGCACGGTAACAATTGTACATTGAGGATTTGAATTTATGTTAACATGGCAAATCATACAAAACCCATTTAAAAGAAAAGAAAAAGAAAAAGAATTTAATTAGGATATAGTATAAAATTTTTCTACACTATCATCCTTATGCATGTTGCTATGTATGGTAACATTGTTGACTTTTGTAATGGTTATTTTTAAATTCATATTCAGACTGATTTATAATTGATTGACAATGTAAAATTACAAGGTATGAAAATTAAATTCAAGAACAAAATAAAGAGTATAGTTTTTATGTATGGTTAGTATAACTCTTTTTACTATCATCAACCAAAACAGAAATCAATAAAAGATGTCTGTTAAAAGTAATTATCGTAAAAGTCAATAAACATGACAATTTGTACTGAATCACAGTGTAAAAAGTAAAAACCATTTACTTTCATAGTACATATACTATCTACTATAAAAAATGAAAACCACTCTCAAAGGTTCTTCTTCATGACATCCAATGAAGAACATGCCTCACACAAGTAGCAAGACAAAAAAACACAGACACAAAGGTAATGAACACTTACAGAACTACAAGTGATGAGAGGCGTCCAAGGCTTTTTGGGATTGAACCATTGAAATAATTCCGAGTGAGATCACTGCTCAATATAAAAGTTTCAGTTAGTTTTTTCTATGTAGATTCCTCTGCATTTGATGAAGTTAATAATGCTTCACTTTCACATGAAAGAACTAGAATCCATCTATACTACGAATGTTAAAGTAAATAAAACTCTTTTGGAATTTACCATTCATACTTTTACCATATTTTTTTATGGTTTGGTAGATTTTTCAGTACTTCATTAATTGTTAGTTGCATTTAATTTAACCAGCTTCAATTTTTTTGCAGTTTTATGAATTTGGCTATCAACAAATGCTTAACATTCAATCTGATTAGGATACCCAAAAAGATAGCATAGTAACTCCCTCATTTGTGAACAATTACGTACTTGGTTAATCCATATTCAATATTTTCTAACACAGTGACAACATTTGTGAATATACAACTAGAAAAGTAAGAGGGAAAAAGAATTTAGAACCACTTACAGTATTTCCAGTCGAGTTAGATTTCCAAATTCATCGGGTAAAGGTCCAGATATATTGATACCCTTGAGTGCACTGTCATTGCCAATGTGTTCAATTAGAATTCTCAAATGAACGCGAATGAATGTAAAGAAGCCAAAGGTGATTTTAGTCTCTAAATAACACTAGATTAGTCTCTAAAATTTTGATTACGTACCAATTTAGTTCTGGTAATAGAATAAAAATATGTGTACGATTTGAACTTAAAACTTAAAAAAATTACCTAAACCTGCCACCACTAGGTCAACATTAATAGATTCTCTGAAATTTGGAATGAAAAATTATATTTCTTAAAATTAATAATTATAATTGATTTGGTTCTTGAAATTGCATCACCAGTCAAGTTGGTTTCTAACATTTCAGTATAAGTTAATTTAATCCCTAAATTTGATAACTATCAGTCAATTTGGTATTAATATCAGGAACTATATTGACTGATACACTTCAAAGTTAAATTAACTAATAGTTACTAAAGTCAGATCAAAATATCAAACCCTAATGTTATGATTGAAATGATAAAATTCTACCATTTCTTTTTATAATTTAAAGATTAAAATGATCAATATTTGTAATTCCAAGGACTAATTTAGTGCATTACTCTTTTAAATATAGCATAATTATTTTTAAGTATCCAGAAAAGTCAAATCCTTTATTTAATAGTGGTTATCAATAAATTTTTCATTAGTGTTTTTTTTTTCTCAAATACACTATTTTCTATTGGTTAAATTGCAGAACATTAAACCAATAAATTATTAAGAGGGAGTCGGAGAAAAAAGCTTTACATGGATGTCACATGGCAAATAGTGTCATTGTTGAAAGAACAATTGCACGTGACATTCCTTATGATTTGATCCTCATCCCTTGAAATCTTCCTGTTATCAAACCCTCTATCCTCATTGCAGGAACGTGTTGTAACTTTCCAATTCAAGTTCTCTACCTTGTCTGATATTGCTTGTAGCAATTTAACTGCAAAATTTACAAAGCAAAAAATAATAATTTTAGTTTACATGCACCTCATCTTTGTTTAATTTAATAAAACTCTTTGAAATACCAAAACAATGTGAAATGCTTCAGACAACATGGGTCGATTTCCATTAAACAATAAGTATAGATGTAAGAGATAATCCCATAGCCTCATAACAAATCTCTCTGCATAATTATTCTAAAAGTATTAAAGATTATTGAAAATAAACACTTATATTTTAAACCCCACAAATTAATATTTTTATTTAAATAATTAAAAAACTATTAGGCCAGTTTTAAGAAGATAATCTTTTGAATTTTGTTACATCCTAGATTATGACAAACTCATATTTTAACTACCAACACAAGATTTAGCAGCACTAAGGTGGTAAAAAAAAAAAAAAGAACTTTAATTAGCAAACCTACATTGGTCACTTTCAATTCTCATATAGTCAATGGCCTCAACAATTTGAGCACGATGCTATCTTTTCATCCATGACTTGACTGAGTCAAACAAAGTGGCCAATAAATATAAGATATTGAACTTTGCATGCATGCAAAGATAAATTTCTTCCAAATTTAATATGGTCAACCCTTCTCATATTGGTATTATTATACTAATAACAGTCAATAATACAAGAAACATGATCATCGTTAAAGATAACTAAACCTTATTCTGAAGAAATCGTATGGTTTAAGGGACTCAAAACACACATCATTACATTGACATGTACGCCATGTTTATCTTAAAGGAATCAAGTACTATTAGAGCATGTTGACACGTAATTTGACTCACATATCTATCAAAATGCATTCATCACAACTTATTTTAACTTTCTTTTTTTCTCCACTTATCTTTTCTATTGCTGTCTTGATTTTTATGACCAAAATAGTAGGGCTATTTTTGTCTCTTGCGTGTGAAATGTGAACAGAATTGTAAAAAAGGTGGCCAATAATGCAGCAGCAGGAGGTAGAAGTGACATTTCTCTATTAATTATTTTTGAAAAGCAAAAATAATATTTTATGAGGATTATAGTAAATAAAATAACTTATTTATTATATAATAAAATTTTATGATTGGATTATAGTATAAAAAAATAACTTATTTCATATTTTATATATTTTTCTCTTAATTATTGTCATGCCAATGATGACTAGTGAATCTCACTATTGAAAAAGGTGTTAAAAAAGTTAAAATCATGTCTTTGGAAAAACTGTTGCTTACCCCAGAAGGGCAAACATCTAGAAAAGGATCGAAAACATTCTGACACACACTGTCTCACTTGGACAAGTTTTAGACACAATCACATGCCCTATATTACCAATCTGCCCTCACTTTTTTAACAATTTTCAACCTTATAGCTTGCTCCACAGCTGTAATATGTGAGGCGCAAAACCCAGTCATAAATGTCTTGTCACAAATTCACGATCCATGCCTTGATTTAGCTACAAATACAGATATTATGATGCTAAAGAATAATAATAAAATAATTATTGGAAATATTTTTTTCAGAATTCTTATTATACTAATTAGCATGATCTATTAAAAATGCAAATGTAAACAATGGTCTCACCATTGATAGATTAAAATATGGACTACAAATTACAGTTATCTCAGTGATGACTCAGGCCTTGAGTTGGCTACAACAACAGATATTATAATACTAATCAGTGTTGTGATAGGGGTTAAATAAATAAAACTAAAATACACTTAGTAAAAAGTATTTATTCAGAATTCTTAATGAAGCTAGCTAGCATGATCTATCTATTAAATAAAAAACAATTTCAAAAAGGGTGTCCCCAATAATAAAATAAAAATGAACCCTAATTAGCTATTGAAAAATATATCCCCCTTTGTCCTTTCCAGAGAATTCTACCTCACGTCACATGGGGTAGTAAAGAGCAATTGTCGTGATTTCATTGGATCTTCAAAACACTCCAAAATCATGATAATGTCAACAAAAAAAAAACAACAAATAAAAATAAAATAAAATAAAATCCAGATACAAATCCCTTGTTTCAGTGAAGCAAGAAAATCCAGATACAAGTTCTTAGTTTCAATGATAGAAAGAAAGTAAATAGAACAGGAAGCACGAGTAAGGATATATTTCTTTTATTTAGTTGAATAAATAAATAAATAATTGAGGTACGGACAAAAATACAAAATTTTATTTTTCTGTTGCTTTCTCTTTCAATTTAAATTTCAATGATTTCTATCTCTTCTCACTTTCTTTCCTTCCAATCCATCGGAACCAAAACAATCCCAGAAAAAGTAAAGACCAAGGCAGAGATTATTCAATCACTAATTGAATTGATAAAAAAAAGAAAAGAAAAAGAAACTACACCATTGCCAGCAGATGAATTCAGAGATCACAGAAACCAAACATATTTTTCAATTTATTTTATTTTTGAGCAAGTTAGATGTTGAACTTCCTAAAAAAAAACTACTCAAAAGGGAAAAGAAAAAAAAATTGTGATTTCCCAGTGGATCTGGTGACAGAAGTAGCAATGCAAGTTGATGAACTAAATTCTGAAAGTAGGGTTTGCACTACAAGTGAGAAAGATTGAAACTTTGTGAAGATGGTGTGAAAGTAAAAGACAGTTTCTCTTTACTTTCGGAAGTTACAAATTCCAACACAAAAAAAAAAAAAAAAGAAAAGAAAAATGGAAATTAAGTACGTACCTTCATCTTCTGGTATGAGTGGTATGAGTTGAGCGTTGGATCCAAAGGGTTGGAAGCGATTCAAAGCCAGTAACCAAAAAATGAAGAACATGGAGAAATATTTGGAACTTGAAGAAGACATCACAAACCGCATCGTGGTTATGTCTTGTGTCAGAATCACGACCAGAAGCACAACCTTAATTTTCTTATTTTTGTGTTGAAACAGAGTTTCAGAATAGAAGGGAAAAACGACAAGTAGATTCGGATACAGAAGAAAAAGAAGAAGAAAGAGAGAGAAAAGAAGGGTTGTACGATAATAATTTTGTTGGAGGGAAAGGGTATATGACGTATGAGAAACTTTTAAAGGGATTTTTTTTTTAAACATTAATAATAAGAAATATGCACTCAGAAAGGTAAGTGATGAATAATAGAAGTATCACATGTTGAAGAATAATAAGAAATAAAAAATTGTATGTATTTTTTTTTCTAAAAATAAATGGATTAGTTGCTTCATTCATTTGAATTCATTACACAGACAGTTGTGAATAATAAATTGTTCACTTTTGATTAATAACTATCTTTAAACATTTTAAGATTAATTTTAATGGGTTGAAGATGTCAACTTTTTTACATCAAGAGTGTATGATAAACAAACTCTATTGCATCGCACAATTAAATTGAGATAATCAATAACATTTAACCTAGCATCAATTATTTATAAGCACTGAAAAAACATCTTTTAAGAAAAACAATTAATTATTATATATGAAAGGTAATAAATTATTATACAGGTTGAATTTTTTTTTTTTATCGTCTATATTCCGGGGTTTGTCGAGATATTTTGGACCACTGTAAGTTTTACGATTAAATCATTATCTTAAGTCACATACTTTTAAATTATTAAATTTAAGAAAACATAATTACTTACATTTAATTATATATCACATAAAAATTAATAAAATTTGAATATTTCCGTTTTTAATTTCTATAATTCCTTTATATAGTTACATTAAATTAACAATATATATAATAAAATAACGTGTTTCCAATTAATGTGTATTGATGAGTCAGCGTGCGGAATTGTTTTACCAATTAGGGTCAGCAAATTCCACTGGCTCTCCTACTTTTCAACTTTCATCACTTATTACTCGTTCTGTTATTTTTATTTCTTTTTATATGTATCAAATTTTTGGAAAAAAATTGATTTTATTTATTTATTATTTATAAATTTTAAGGTTAAATTTTTTATTTTTATTAATTATATATTTAGGTATTTTTAATTTTTAAATAATTTATACATACATTTATTATATTAGGCAAGAATAAAACAAAGCATAAAAAATATTTTATTAAATAAAAACAATATTATAAGATGAAAAATAACATATATATATATATATATATATCATCTTAAAAATATAATTATTATTTTTTAGAAAAACTGTTTTTTATTTATAAATTTCATGATTATATTATAGTGTGAAAAATCACCAAATCATTATATTATTTTTATTAAAATTACATTTTTTAATGGATAATAATTTCTTCATAAAAATGAAAAAAAAGAAGAAGATAATATTAAAACAATAAATAAAACTATTTAAAATTTAATAAAAAAATATTTTATTATAATAATATTTTAAAAATAACAATTAAATAATAAATAATAAATAAATAAATAAATAAACTTATTTTATTTATTTTATTTTCTTCTCCTTAATCTAAATAATTTCTTTTTTTTTTCTTTTTTATATCCTAAAATTAACTTCCCAAAAGAAATTATAAAGAGGAGAAGAAATATTAACCTCATGTTGTAGTCTTCTTCTAACATTAATGTTTCTACTTTAATTTAACATCGTTAAAGTTATTGCGTAGGTATTACCTTATGTACTCTATTATGGTTGTTATAAATTTGTTTATAAAAGAAAACTCCTCAATAGTTCATTAATAATAATATGTATTTGAATTTCATTATAAAGTATTTAATGGGTGATTATATTTAATGACATTATCTTTTTAAAAGATTTCTTTTTCAAACAATAAACATGCCTTATATTGTAAGAAAAATAACTATTTAATCTTAATCAGTCAATTAATTTGTTTGATTTAATTTTAATAATTATTTATGACAATTATTAACATATTATTATTTTAATAAATTTTCTATAAGAAAGTATATATATATATATATTTATTTATTATTAATATAAAATTTATTTTTATAATTCATTAAGAATCAAGATATTTTTAATTGTAATTAATGATATTTTATCATTTATGCTTTCTTTTTCATTATTTTTGAACAATATATATGGCTAAATATATTATGATGATTTTATAATAACTAATACCTTTTTATTTATTTATTTTTAAAATTTTTAAAACAATGATGATTAAAAAGTTACAAATGAAAAGTTTTAGATGGCGTATATTAATTGAAGTATATTATTAATTAAACATAAAAATTAAAATAAATAAGCACTGACCTAACTTCTACTATTATCTACTCTTTTATTTATTTTTTTCATTTCTATTTTTTTTATGTGTAACTATATATGCACGTGAAAAAATTATTAAGAGAGAAAACACGTGAAGAAAGAAAAAAGCAAACGTGGAAGGAAAAAACAGCAAAAAAGAGAGTGGTTAGAGACTGATGGGATCTACTTGATGTTAATTGTAAAAAAAAAATGTATGAGAAAGGGACACATGAGGATATTAACATAGAGTAATCATTAATCTAAAATATATTTTTCTCTGCAAATTTTAAAAAAAATATTTAGCTTTTACTATTTATTTTTTTTCATTTCATCTTTTCAATAAATTATATGTATTTATACTATAGGTGACTATAAAATGAAAAATATATAATTTATTATGATAAATAGAAATTTAGGGAATAAAAAATAAATACAAAAATATTTCAAAAATTTTCTTAAAAAATCAAAATATAAATAAGTACTTTTTCATGACCTAATACGAAACTTTATAAATATTTTAAGGATTAAAAATAAAGAAGAAACATATTAAAGTCTAAATACAAATTTCAAAATATTTTACTAATTAAAAATATATTTAAATATTATTATTAAAATTGATGTGAAAGTTTACAATATCAAAATTAATTTCATAATCAGTCTATTTAAAAAGCTAGCTAAATTAATATCATTTTAAAAATTGATTTTATAGATTAATTTATCGTTTAGTATAATATTAAAATTTATCTTCAACAAAATTTATTGAATTTATTAAAATATTCATTATTCAATAATTATAAATATCAGTTTCATACTCAAAACTTTTAATTCTCAACGTGAAGAATATTTCACATTAATAAAAAATATTATCAATTATAAAATAATAACTTTATAAATTAAATTAAACTTAATTTTTTTTTATTTCATCTTAAAAGCTATATAAATACTTACCTCTTTCACACATGATATTGATCCATATGAAGTTAGAAAATGTGAAAATCCTCTAATTTAGCTTGTTATGTGATAGGATGAAAAAAAAAAAGATAAAAAAAAAAGTTAATAGTAACAAAATGTTTATGATTACCCAAGTTTATGAGATAAGATAAAGATGCATGTGTAGTTTGGTGATTGGACCTACAACCATGACATTGTGGAGAAGTATATAATATATATATATATATATGAAAGAAAAGAAAAAGAAGATAGAATGAAGCAGATTTTATTCATATGCATACAATTGACTTTGACTAGATACCTACCAAAATTGATTTGCAGAGATTCTGAACAATTAATGGATCCCTTCACACACCTTCAATAAGCCTACAAATATACTTCTTATTTTTCATTTTTCTATGTAGTTAGAACTAGAACTTGGAGTTGGATTAGTTCAAACACTTTCAAATGTATTCAGAAAATCAGTAAAAAAAACAAATCAATTTTGAAAACAACTATTTTTGAAAAGAATAAACAAATTATAGTTATATTCCTTCAACACCAAACGTTGGAGAGTGAAGAAGATATTGACTTTTAACATAACCTCTTTGTTCTGCATAATATGAGTTAATTAATATGAAATTCACCCTAGTCAACAAGTGTACCCATGTACCCTAACTTTTTAAGGTCCATAAACATTGTTTATACATTTAACTGATGCATAGAGACATCAGGTTCATGTGGCAGACACTGGAGCACAGAGTCCTAAATGTAAGAGTGTTTGACCCACCATTGTTTTTTCCATCAAGTGAAGTATGAGTATTGAATTTGACATTACTGTGTTCTTCAGCCTTCCCTATAACTTAATTCATTATAAAACAGTAAATTGAATACATATTCATTAGATATTGTAAAAATTTTACACAATGTATAATTTCTTTCTTTACACATTGTAGAAGTAAGAAAAATGATGTCTTCAAGTAATGAGAAATCATGATATAGGTGATTTTTAAGATAATCATTATCGAAGTTAATAATTTTCTTATGTATATTAATTTGTTATCGGATACTAATGTAAAAAGTCTTCACTCTGCCATTGTTATCAGATACTAAGTATTATTTATTTCATTTATTTTTCCAAAACGATTAATAATAGAAAAAATGAAGAGAGGAAGAAAGAATTTTCTCAACAAAGAGTGGCCCAATTCATATGACTTTGTTTGCCGACATGGTCGAAGGATCTTTCAGTCCATATTTAACACCTTTAAGTATGCATGAACAATAATAAAAAAATATTCTTATGTAAAAACTATAAAGCAGAAAAGTAAATAATTAAATAATGTAAACTATTTATCACATAAAAGGTGTCATTTCACACCCATTAGGTAACACATTTGAACCTACATTACATTTCTCTTAAATTAGTGTTTCTGTTTACATACTTGTTAAAGTCATTTTTAGTTATAATATAAATATATCTATCATTATATATATTCAATATTTTTTTTATAAGAGATAGGAATAAATATTATTAAATGATTGACATTATCTTACTCTCATATAAAACATCTTCAATATTATACTTTAAATTATGGAAAGTTGAAAAAGAAAATATTATAAATATAGTGCCCAATTTTCTCAACGAACAAACTTTTTAATAAAGATATTAATACCTGACTTTAAATTATTTTAATGTATTTTTATCATAATTTTAATAAAATATTATTAATTTCTTGACTAATGTTATTAAAATAATGGTTGATAACATCCTTATAAATGAATGATAAAATAATTGGCTCATCCTCTGCATGTAGCCAACTGGGTTGGTTTAGTTGCACAGGAAATGATTTGAATATTCATTACTTTTTTTATTTCTGCCTTTTTCACAGAACATCATCGTTGATTTTATTTATGACCCTTTTATTATGTACCTTCCAAGTTCCACCTACCCAGATTCTGCATGAAAAATAAAGTCTCTAATTATTGCTTTAAAGCCATCGCTTGACTTTATATCCCATACATCTCATATGAGAAACTTTCTTTAGTTTATTGTTTCACACACAAAACAACGATACCAGATTGGATTTCTTTTGTTGTTTTTTGACAAAAGAAAGAAAAATGATTAGTATAAAATGAAACAGAAAATAAACATGTTCAAGACTTTATGTAAGCTCAGTGTAGCATGGACTTGATATGCATAAAATATAAATATTGAAAATAAACATTTTATGCAGTGACGTGACTTTTGTGTTCTTAATGAAGAGAGAGGGCATGGAGGGAGATTGGAGAATGAAGGACAGAAGAAGATTTGGATGGTGTGAAGGTGAAGAAGAGTTATGACAATCAGGAATGAAAGTGTAGAGCTCAAAGCACATCAAATTCAGGGCAAAGTGTGACAAACTTTTAAACATTGATCTCATTGCATCTACTTATTGTGCACAAAGATATGCAACATTCAAAGCAAAATTTATGCTACTTGTATTCTTTTCTTTCTTGTGAAGTTGGATGTTATTTCAATAGCTTTTTTTACCTTTTGGGGTGATTTTTAGAATTTACAAAATAGTCAAATTAAAAAAAAAAAAAAACTATGGGATATGAGTAAATTGTGTTTTAAAACCCAATTTCTAGTTAAGACATTACGGTTGATTTTTTTTTAAAATATGACTTCAATTTCGAAACACTATTATATTTTAAGTTAAAGTCATATTTTAAAGCAAATTTTCTTTCTACATTCATAATTTTTTAAAATTTTACTCATTTTGATAATATTTTCACAAAATGTAAGAAAACCGGATTTCAATAGATTTTTTTTTGTCACCCTTACACATTGTTCATTTCCATTTAAATTAAGGATGATTAAATATGCTTTTACCCATTAAAGTTGTTACTTTTTAGATTGTGTTGAGGAGATATTGAAATGGTTCAACCAAAACTCATATCTTTACAAGTTTATTATGCCCATCTGGTTGGATCAATTCACTGAATTGTTTTTTTTTTAATTTATTATTTATTATAAGCCACTAAGATTTATTTATGGTTTTAGACTTATTGATATCAATGAGGTAAAATAAATCCTTTAGAGCAGTGCATTTACACATTTTAGGAAGTCACAAACTTCATTTTTTCAGCATAGACACCAACAATTTAAAGGACTTTATGGTTAACGACATCAACATTATTGAAGTCTTCGTAGGACAAACATGAATCACCTAGTTTAATGAGGCCCATTACGGGCCCAGGATAAACAATGAGGCCTATTTGCCTATACATATATATAAATAAATAATCACCTAGTTTTATTTAAAATGGTAGATTTGTTATATTAAACTAATTAGCTTAATATACATTTACATCTTCAAGAAAAAACGTTCAGATCCTCTTTCTTCCTATTCTCGCATAGGACAATATAAGATTCAAGTTTAAAAAGAGAGAAGATTGTCAGAATAGACTGACATTCTATATTCTTATATGTCTAGGATAATGATGTGTTATTAGAATAAATTTTAATCATACGATCATTTGTTCAAGTTGGGACCGATCAATACTCTATATACTTGTATGCCTAGGGCAATGATGTGTTGTTGGAGCAAGTTCTAACCGTATGGCCACCTGTTCAAGTTGGGGACTAACCGAGACTCCACACCAATGTGCATTATACGAGTCTTTCCTTTGTGGGTTACCAAGGTTATAAGCCTACTCATTATCGTAACTCTTCCAATATCTCAACAAAAAATAATGTTACCTAAGATCCTTAAAATATCAAAATGCACCAAAATCGAACCCTATTAAGCATCATTCATGCATTGTTGATGTCAAAATAAACCACATAATAAAGTTCACAAGTTTCTGAGAATCAGACAAAAAATCGACCAACCGACCAAAATTGGCCAATTTTGTTCGATATTTGGCCATGGATGAGAGCGACTCGATCATCCATTGCCATAGAAAGAAATGTCACACTAGACCAAAAGTCATATATGAGCATCATAGGAAGTCTTTGTGGCAGCCCCTCACCGACCATTGTGTGCATGGTTGGGTTAAGGAGCACCTCCCCCAATAATAGGCTAATATGCCATTACTAAATTTATACAACTAGATATACTTTTGTGAGTAGACATAAGTCCAAATTTGGACCTAAATATTGAATTTTGATGCAAATTTTTGTAATATTTCTTAAGAAAATCATATCTCTTTGTCTCCTAAAAATTAGAATTTAATGTGAACGAGATAATTTTTTTTTGCAAAAGTGCCAAAATCTGTAAAATCTGAAAGAATGAAAAAAATGTATCTAAACATCAAATTTTGATGCGATTTTTTATAAAATATCGCATAATAATATAACAAATGTGCCCACCAAATTTCATTTGAATTGGATAAGGGATTGAATTTTTATTAATTTTTATGTAAAAAGGTGAAAATTAAAAAATAAATAAAATATCAATGTATTTTTTCTTAGGTCTTCACCAATATTATGGGGATCGTAATCCATTTTTGATGCGGTCGAAAGTTAAATCTGGTGCGCTTAGATGATTCTGATTTGGTGGGAATTCATTTCTGGTAGGGTTGGAGGTAAAATCTGGTGCATTTGAATAATTCTAGTTCGGTTTGCAATCGGAATATTGAGGTAGAATCATATTACATATCTGGTGCGGTAAAAATGTTTTGGTTTGCTTTGAATCCATTTTGTTATGGTTAGAAGTCAAAACTAGTATGTTATGATGATTCTAGTTCAGCCGAAATTTATTTCTGGTGTGATTGGAAAGTTGTGATGCGATCAGATTTCATATCTAGTGCGATCAGAACTAATTTTTGATGCAGTCGAAAAATTATGGTTCGATCGTAATTCATTTCTGGTTCGGTCAAAATTGATTCTGGTTCGATCAAAATTAATTCTAATGTGGTCAAGAGTTATATGATGCGGTCATAAGATTTTGATTTGGTCAGAATTCATTTCTGATGTGATTGAAATATTTTAGTACGATTAGATTTTATATTTTATACGGTCAGAACTAATTTTTAATTTTTAATGTAATAAAAAAATGTTGGTTTAATCTAAATTAATTTCTAATACGTTCCAAAATAAAATTTGATTGTATTCCATTCAAACTTTATATGTCTTGAATTTTATTTCATATTTTAAAATATTATTTTATGTTGATCATAACTTAATTTCTATATTTTATCCTCAAATAATGTGTTCTAACCCTTTCACTATTATAGATTATCGACAAAATGTCAGTTCACCTTAAAACTTACATATTTTTTATTTTCTTTTATGTTAACTTTTAATTTTATTTTCTTTATAATCTAAGTATTTATTTATATTTCTTATCTTGATAAAAAATAGTAAACACTTTAAAATATAATATCATAGATCCATTAGATATTAATACTTCACATGTTAATCATTCATTATATTATTTACAGTTGTAAACTTACCACACTAATAGAAATTAATAGTAAAACACAAACAAACAACATCTTCTAAATGTGTTATAAATAAGTCTAATTTATGTTAAATTTGGGTTCAATAGCTACTTCATCTTAGCATGATTTGTAGAAAAATTTATAGAAAAGAAGGCTCAGTAGGCCAGTAGCTTTATTCCTGTATTTAATGAGCAGTTTGTGTAGGCCATTGTTCTAAAGCTTTAACCTTTCATTTTTTATTCTCCACCCTCCAATGAATCACATTTGAATATTAGTTGTTAATGGCACGTGCTGTAATGGGTTCATTCCCTGTAACTTCTATGTTCATTTCAATTCTAGAACAAAAAAATTAATTAATTAGCAACAGGAAAAGTGAAAGAAGTTTAATGGCATTCTCAAAGAAAAAAATAACAACAAAGAAGTTTGATAGGAACAACTTCCAAACACGGCACGGAAGCAAGAAAAATGAGAACTACTTTAAGAAAGAAGGAAAAGAATACTCAGAGCCACAGTAAAGGGTGGCTGCCAAAGAAAAATCAAAACTATGAGAAATCATTGAGTATAAATTATTAACCTAATGATTATTTACGTTTCATGGTAAATTAGGTTAAACGTTTTATAACTTTTTTTTTTATTATTACTATTTTACCTTTTAAGAAGAAACTAAAACTACAGATTCTTATTGTTGACAATATTATATACTTTCATTATAGTCACAAAACAGTGTGGTATAAATGCAGTGGTCCTTATTTTTATCGAATATCTTAAAATTTGAAATCATAGGCATTGATTTTTCTATTCCATCACATTCATAAAATCAAGGCAACGACTCTGTGTTGACTAATTATATATAATATTGCTTAGTTATATTATCTTCTATGTATACTTTTCAGCATTTTTTTTATCATTTCTTTTAATCTTTGCTTTACCTTTTTATGTAGGGAATTTCTAAATACTAGGATGAATTCCTCAATGATTTGAAAAACAAGTTCATCGTTTTATATGATGTTAGTTATTAAATTATACTCTTGTCTCATCCATGATTTCAGTCTTTTCCTTTTTGTATTATACCACATGGATTTGTAGGATTTTGTTTCCTACCAAATAGTCTTATTTTCGTTATCTTTCTAATTAAATAATCTTTTTCACTCATGTTCCAATCTTTTTTCTTTCTACCAGTATGATTCATGAGATGCAAAATTTTGTATTATCTTGTACTGAGATTAACAATAAAATGATATTTGACATAATAAAAAAGTTTGCCCTATTTATAAAGTTAATGATAAAAAGGTTTTGATTCCTAAATAACTGTGATCACATTAATATAAAAAGCAAACTAATAAAAATGTTTTCATTGAATGCGAACATTTATAAGTGTATAAAAAATGTTGACATTTATAATATTTTAAAATATTAACGTAAAAAAGGAGAAGACTATTTAGTAATAATTAAATAAATTGTGTTCAAATATGTTATCTAAATATAGAAAGGAAGTTACTGTAACTATCTTTATAGTAAAATATAAAATAAACGAAAAATATACTTTTTTTAAATATAATTATTTTTACAATAAATATTATAAAGGAAAAAAATACAATACTTTATAATATATAGAAAAAATCAATCAAAGTTAAATTTTATTATCTTCATATTCCCAAAGTCTTCTATTCTTGTATATTTTGAGTAATGTTTATCTCTCCTTAAATATAGTATATATGTCTTAGAAATTAAAATCATATTGTGAGGCATTATTATTTTTCTTTATTTCATTATATTCATAATATTATCACGAATTAGCAACGATTCTGGAGTTGACTTACTTTTAGCACTCATTTTCTCTTCATTAATTTCTTTGATCTTTCATACCTAAACAAGTTAAAGTTTTCTTTGATCATTTCATACTTATATCTGTTCCTGCAACTACTTAATAGCTTCTCATAAATTCTAAGCCTTATTATATTGTTTATTCAGAAACTATTATCAGCAAGAGCAACTATGAGGACAAGTTACCCTCTATTCTTCTTCTTTTTGCTCTCTGCTTCCTTTTTCTTTGTTTCCTTTGCTTCTGAAGCCACTCTGTCCCCAGATGAAGGTATGCAAATAACTTGCACCAAAGTTACTTAGGACCACTCTCAAAATAAATCTTATAGTTCGTGTGTTGTTTAATATGTATGAAAAGTTTATTGAGTTAGGTAACTACCCTAAACTCATCAAAAACTGTTTTAGTTATTTGACTGTTTTACACTATCTATTAAACTCTAATCTTAATAATATATTCTATGATTAAGATTAATGAAAACGCTATGTTTTAATTAAAGCTTAGTATATAGATTACGAAAGTAGATAAGAGAAAAGTAAAAAAAAAAAAGAGCCTAATTAACTATATATGTATATCTAAGTTTCTTTGTGAGATTCATGTGTTCTTTTACTTCTAATGCTACATGTCTACCAATGAGAATGATTTCGTTTTGAGGTGATGATAGATAATATAATTTATGATATGTTGGGATATTATCTGTAAACATTTTAAGAAGTTAACAAATAAAAGTTTTCATATTTAACTTTTTTTTATAATTAAACTTTTAATGTATATAGAAGCCAGTTTTAACTTTTTTTTTTTTATAATTAAACTTTTAATGTATATAGAAGCCAGTTTTAGTTTACGGATATTAGAATAATAACTATTAACTATTAGAATAATAAAACAAATAAAATTAATTGTTTTCTCTTATAGATGTCTATTTTTAAGATGATTGGTGTAGATGAAACACGAAATTGGGTCATTTTTCTAATAAAGTTCTCCAAGTTTTATCTTCTCAATATCCTCATATTTCTTTTAATCCTATTGATGTATGTGATGTTTGCGCCTATACTAAACAAAAGCGATTACCTTACACAAATAGTAGTACAAAAATCAAGATTTTTTTGAACTTATACATGTTGATATATGGGGATCTTTTTCTACTTCTTTTATTGAAGGTTTCAAATACTTTCTTATTCTAATTGATGACTATAGTAGATTTACTTGAGTTTTATTATTTAAAACTAAAGCTGATATAGGATCTTTGTTGAAAATCTTTATTATTTTAAATGAAAATCAATCTGATAATAACAAAAAAATTTTATTCACTAATTTTTATTCATGAAACCTCATGTGTTGAGACTTCAACAAATCTGATTTTACATCCTTGTTTTATTTTTTTCTCTTAAAAAGACTTATAGAAAATTTGATCTAAATATATGGATAATGAAATGATTTATTGATGATTTTGTTATAACAGAGGAAGCTTTGAGAGATATAAGTGAGAGACTTGGGAAGAAGTGGGATTTGAACGTAAATCTATGCAGTGAAAATCTTAATTGGACGTCGGATAATCTAGTGGATTGCGATTGCAACTTCAACAATCACACCCTCTGTCATGTCACTCAAATGTAAATCTCTCATCCATTCTCTCTATGTTCTGTATAAGTATGGGAAAGATCACAAGTCTCATTAAGTGTAAAAAATATTATAAATCTAACTTATTTTTTTAAAATAAAATTTATTCATTATTACATAATATGATTAAACTTTATTTTTAAGTCAATCATTGATAGTAAAATTGGAAGAACTACTCAGCAATTCTTTTTTGTTTTCTTCAATTTAATGTATTTTTCATCAGCTATATTGTCATGAACTGTTAAATATAAAATATACTACCTTTCACAAAATATCAGAAGAAGTTATTTATCTTGCTTACTGTAGTATATTAACAATTTTCATGGTTAAATAAACGTGTAGAATTTTAAAACAACAAAATCTCCCTGGCACTCTCCCACCTGATCTATCCAGGTTGCCTTACCTTCGAGAAATGTATGTAATTCTCAAACTTTCTCTCACCTTTTCAATTACAGATAATGAATTTACTTATTTTCTTTAATTGCTAGCTTCTATATATATATATATATTTTGCATGACAACACACATTCTTTGTTGCAGTGACCTTACTCGCAACTACTTGAACGGCACAATTCCTAAAGAATGGGGTTCCACCAAACTTGTCACCATGTAAGGTTTTCCTGCCATTTTTTTATTCTGAGTTTTAAATCATCACTTTATATAATACTTTATCTTTACATAAGGTATACATTATAGGAAAACTTACGTTTAGTTTCTCATGTGCTTCTAATATATCTTCTATCAAAATTAGATTGTCACTTTGCTAATATTTATAATAAAGACTGTGATTTAAGGTTGTCATTAGTTATATAAAAAGAAAAAGGATAATAGATCATCATCTCATAGAAGGATTAGAAGAAAATCCATGATAAACAAGAACCAATTATGCAAAATAAACAAAATAGGAAGGTCATTGTTGTCAAAATTAGATCCTATGAAATTTAGAGTATTATTCCATCATATAAAAGAATTTTTTTGTAATCAGTAATGTGGTCGATTGACAGGTTATAGTAACTCAATGTCTTAAATGCAACAAGAAATTAATGACTTTTTTTTTTTTTCTTAATCGTGCAGTTCCCTCCTTGGAAATCGATTGACGGGTTCGATACCTGAAGAGATAGCAAATATATCCACTCTTGAAAACTTGTGAGTTTCTCTTTCCACAACTTTGCAAAAACAGAGTGATTGTTGCATCAGAATTATGGTTGTACGTAATACAATTATTTAGTATTGAAAAACCATAATATTATGCCGATTATGGACCACAATTTAAAGCCTAAATTAAATTTAAAAAGCCCTGTAATGGAACTTGACTTGAACTTGAAATGAGCAGGATCTTGGAAGGTAATCTATTGTCTGGAAATCTTTCTACTGAGCTTGGGAATTTAACCTCACTTCGAAGATTGTGAGTACTTTATTCTACTTTTCATTTACCCCTCTCCCTATATTCTGCAGTTGCTAATTTGTGGTTGTCTGGTATGTCATCAATCATACAAGGCTACTTTCCTCCAATAATTTTACCGGAGAACTACCAGTTACATTGGCCAATCTCTCTTCGTTGTATGATTTGTAAGTTTCATACTTTTTTTAACTATGGAGTTATAAAACGACTAATTTAAAGAATATTGCTTTTGAACTCAAAGTCTTTTTATGCAGTCGAATTGGGGGCAATCAATTCTCTGGGAAGATACCTGATTTTATTCTAAGTTGGCAAAATCTATCGAGACTGTATGAACTCTACTTTAATTGCTTTTCAACTATTGGAATTAGGCTTATTTCTTGAACTCACCTATGATTACTGTACTTTGACAGGGAGATTCAAGGAAGTGGATTAAGTGGGCCAATTCCTTCTGGAATTTCATCTCTGAAAAACTTAACGCTCTTGTACGTATGAATATGGCATTTTATGCAGTAAGCAGGGTTTCAAAATCAACTTTCATTTAATTTGTTTACTTTACCATGACTCTAATGTGATATGCAGGACAATTACTGATCTAAACGGATCTGAACTTTCTCCTTTTCCAAAACTTGATAAAACTAGGATGGAAGTATTGTGAGTTTATTTCTTTGACTCTTTTTTTAATTAAAACTTCGGAGAATTCAAGCAAGAGGTACTAATAACATAATGTTATCTATGTTGTTGTTTTGCAGGATTCTGAGAAATTGTAACATCGGTGGAATGCTACCTGATGAACTTAGGACTATGAAAATAGATGACTCCTTGTAAGTGCGTACTTTCCATTTTGTCTGATTATAACTAATGATAAAATTTATTTTACATTGTTTAGATTATTTTGTAACCTTTAACTTTATTGCATTACATACTTAATGCTTTGATGATAAATCTCTAATATTTAGTTGTATGAAATTTACTGCTACTATTTAATTCTGTCACTTTTAAACTGAAGATCAATATGTTTTCTTTTTCAGAGACCTTAGCTTTAACAAGTTAACTGGACCGCTTCCGGAAAACTATGAAGGCCTAAGAAGTGTAAAATACGTGTATGAATTTTTCATCCTAACTATTCTTAACTTGATATATATAATATTTTCAATCATAAATCTATTGTTTTTAACACTATTTTTAGTTTTAGTAAGATAGATATTTGTAAGTAGCACAAACTAAGGTTTTAGAGGAAAAGTAAGGATGAGTGATTTTAGAATTTATATAGGATTCAAAACATAGAGTTATTTCTACCAATTATATGTTATGTTCATAAAGTTAATGTTCGGAAAAACATCTTTCTTTGTATTCTATTTCAAAAGTTTGGGGTTACTCATTCTAACTCTCTAATGCAACATTATTTTGTAAAGAAATCGTGTGCTTTTTTCTATTGAAAGGAAGAGATCTGGTTTCAGTAGGTTACTACAATTATTTATCTTGATAGTGATGATCACTAACTTATTTCCTATAATGTTGAGTCTTCCATATATTTTTTTTATTATGAATTTCTTAATATTGTTGTAATGTAGATATTTAACTGGAAATAATCTAAACGGAACACTGCCTTCATGGATAGAGAATGCCGAGAATATGTAAGTTTTCCTTCAAATGCTACTTATATTATTTCCAAGATGATTGAGTAAAAAATCATGTTAACTGCACCACTTTTGTTTCTTTTGCTTTTGTATTCCTTGTCTTATTTTTTGTTTCCTAATTTTTCTTTTTCACCCAATCCTACTAGAAAAATTCTATAATATTAGATATATCAATTAGAAAATGTAATTGACCTCCCTTTGTATAGTTATAAAATAAACTAAATAAAAAACTAATAAAATTGTATTAAAAACAAATGAATATTGTACTTTATAAATAAAAACAAAATTGAAAAATCATTCTGTTTTCTGTGAAATCGAAACTTTACAATGTCTCTTTTATATCTAAACTTTAAGTAAACTATATATTTTCTTAGAGCTGGGGTGTGTGCTGTAAAACTTTTGTTTCTGGTGTGTGGTTTATTTAGTATCACATCTTTAATGAAGGTTCAAATAGGAGATAAATTATCCTTCTTAATCAATTATCATTTTCTTATGTTGCTGTTAGTTTGCTTAAGTCAACAACTAATGAATACCTTTCCTTCTTCACTGTGAGAGAATCATTTTGGAACTTTATTGTCTTGGAGTTTGATTGTGCATTTTATTGATTGGATTATTGGTCGTAATATTCTTAGGTTTCTTTAAAGTCCCTTGAAGTTTCTTCTGGTTTGTATATTATTAATCTGAATCAAGTTTAATAACTTTTATGTAGAGATCTTTCATATAACAAATTCAGCATCACAAACCAAGGGAGTGATACTTGTAAACACGAAAATAGGTAAGAATCAATGCAGTTTAGTGCATTTATGTTTGCAAATATAAGTTCCTGAATCACAATCTTCTCTTATATGTATAGGAACTTATTTGCTAACTCTATCACGCGCAATGGCTTGTAAGTTTAGCATATATAATTTTTACATTATATAGTTTTCTTCATTCCCTTATTATTGCAATCTTATATTGACCTTAAGAGGATTATGTTAATGCCTAATGTCCCTTCCATCATTTTCTTAGAGGAGCAGATGCATGTTTGGAAAGTTATACTTGTTCAAAAAGTAAGTTTCTTTGAGGAGAATTTTCTACTGAATGCTTTCACATTATAATTTAGGCTTTTTAAACCTTTTAAATTTAGGTTTTCTTTAGCATCCTTTTGAAATATTCTTAAAAATGCTTAGAAGTTCAATGATTAACAACATAGGAATAGGAAGAGAGCAAAATATATTGATTGAAATTTTTATCTTAGTTTTTCTATCTCCATTGATACCTTATTAGTCTATCTTTTGTTCATAAATAGGTTTAACAATATAATACATTAAGAATTTCGATTTTGTCTGACATAAGTAGTTAGGACAAGGCTTTTATTGTTGTTGACCATCTGAAGGTTCATGAAATGTTTCACATATAGGCTAACATGGAAGTCATGAATGGTTTTCTAATTCTTTTCTAATCTAAGTTCTCTAGATGTAATTGATAAATTCAGACTAATTATCTTCTCATGTGTCCTACTTATGAAGTTGGTGCCAACCTTCGAACATACTCAAATCATATTATGTGTGTCTTGGAATATAAAATATTAGTAACATATTATCATTTTTCTTTAACTTGCTATATACCTATATAAGTTAACACGAGTATTCCTTTGATATTCATTTTCAAAGATAAGAATATAAAAATACAATTTGAAGGAATATATTTTTCTCATGTGGTTTTCTTGCTTGATGATATTTATATTGTTGCTAACTTTTTTGGTTTGTCCTAGCGTCATACAATCTTCATATAAATTGTGGTGGACCAGAGGTAACAGTCAATGGAAGCACATATCATGATGATTCAGATCCTGGAGGTCCAGCTAGATTTCTTTGGAAAGTAGGAAGAAATTGGGCAGTTAGCACTACTGGTGACTTTGTGAATGACGGCGGTGCAGGCAAATATACACCATCAAATCAATCATTGCTTTCTGTAGACAATGCTGACCTGTACGTGAATGCACGAGCTTCTCCCATTTCATTGACTTACTTTGGGTTTTGCCTGACAAATGGAAACTACACTGTACGTCTACATTTTGCTGAAATTGTGTTCATCGATGAAGAAACATTTAAAAGCTTAGGAAGGCGAGTATTTGACATCTATATTCAGGTATATGGTTAACAATTTTTTTTTGAACCTTTGTCGTAGAGAATTTGCATATAGAAAATGGAAGTGGCCTCAAAGATTGTATTATGAACACTGTTGGATTGTTCTCATACATAGAATATCATAACAATCATAAATACCATGGCTTCATTTATATATATAATCAATTGCTATTTGCTAGAATATTTAAAAAGTGATATAACATTGATATTTAAGGCTGGTAATCATCATGAAGCATTAAGATCTGAATTGAAATGAAATGTTGCAGGGCGTGCAAGTAAAGAAGGACTTCAATATTGTAGAAGAAGCAGGAGGAATTGGTAAGGCAGTGATTGAAAACTTCACTGCTGTTGTGACTAATAATACCTTGGAGATACGTTTGCATTGGGCTGGAAAAGGGACAACTACTCTCCCACAGAGATCAGTATACGGTCCTCTTATATCAGCTATAAGTATGGAATCTGGTAGGTTTTTATTCTTTGTAAGTTTCGTGTCATGCTGGGTCATCTTGATATTATCATGTAACGTACATTTCTCTTGTATGATAATGATCAAGCAGACGATCAACCTCCCTCGGAAAATGGAAGTGGGACATCTGTAGGAGCTGTGGTTGGAATTGTGGTTGCAGTAGCAGTCATTATCATCCTAGTCTTTGGTATACTTTGGTGGAAAGGCTGTTTAAGAAAGAAAAGTTCTTTAGAAAAAGGTAACTTTAAAGAAATTACTTTGTCATTATTAGCTGAAGCATGACTATTGATTCACATGCATCTATAAATTCTAAAGCCACTGTTCACCTAGTGGCTAATCACCTATTAAAATAGAGTTAATATGATAAAAATATTATGCAATATAAACACAGACACATAAAGGTGTTAACATGATTTACAAATACAAACACACACGTCAACATAGTTTGACGCAAACATGATTTACATGTAGTTTTTTTCTTGTAAAAAATCTTCATAATCTAATAACATTATTAACCACGTCTCAATACTTGATACGCTTGTATTTTCGTTTACACTTAATTATTTTGAGACAAAGTTAACCATATATTTATATATAACTAATCATGTGTGACAGCCTATAACCTAATGGTAATTTAATCACTTCTGAGACAAAATGAATCACTATCAGATAACCTCGTAACACCGTTAATCCTATATATTAGACAATAACATTCTTTTACTCTCACCACTTATGAGACTAAGTTAACCATATCTGTAGTTAACCATGTATAGTGATTCATAGCATCATTACATTATCAATTATTTGTAAGGTAAAGTTAATAATAGTTAGACATTTCAATAATCTCATGACATTATTAACCATATATTGATAACTGTACACAAAAAAAGTTCATTTACGTCTAACGAAACAACAAAATTAACCATATTTACAAATATAGTTAACTAGATTCCTGAGTGGACTCGCAGAGAAAAATTTCTAAGAATCCGTTGGTCTTCTGCACCGAAACATGTGGATTTCGAGGAATAAAAAGGAAATTATTGAAGTTGAGAAAATTTCAGTACATGCCCTGTATCTTTTTATTGGACATTTGAGACTAGTAATTATCTTATAATGTAGAAAGTTGCAGGCTTGCACCACGTGGATTATATGTAGTTTAAACATGTCATTTTTTTTAAGTACAAGAGGTCTCTGATATATTTTTTTTTCTTTAATTAACAGAGCTAAAAGGTTTAGAGCTACGAACAGGTTTATTTACTTTAAGACAAATAAAAGTAGCGACAAACAACTTTGATGAGTCCAATAAGATTGGAGAAGGGGGATTTGGTCCTGTGTACAAGGTAATTTTTCTTTATAATTTTGCATATTGATTTTCTTAAAATTATTTTACAACATTCCAAATATATAACATTCCTAGGAAATGTAGGGGTGTCTATCAGATGGGACATTAATAGCAGTCAAGCTACTCTCTTCTAAATCAAAACAAGGGAATCGTGAGTTCTTAAATGAGATAGGAATGATTTCTGCTTTGCAGCATCCTCATCTTGTTAAACTCTATGGATGTTGTGTAGAAGGAGATCAACTATTGTTGATATATGAATATATGGAAAACAATAGCCTTGCTCGTGCTTTATTTGGTAATTCTCTATGACAAACTTCCACTATCATTTATTTTATATTAACTTATTTATATGATTATATGTACTTTTGTCTGCTTTGTATCATTTTCACAAATGAAGGTCCTGAAGAACACCAAATAAAATTGGATTGGCCAACAAGATACAAGATTTGTGTTGGTATTGGTAGAGGTTTGGCATACCTTCATGAAGAATCGAGATTGAAGGTTGTTCATAGGGACATCAAGGCCACTAATGTGTTGCTTGATAAAGATCTCAGCCCAAAGATATCCGACTTTGGTTTGGCCAAACTTGATGAAGAGGAAAACACTCATATTAGCACCAGAATAGCTGGAACATAGTAAGTTCCAATGTCTTTTGTGGAAATTTCATAGATAAATATTATTTATGTATATGATTGGACTCTAAAGAAACAGAAAAAAGGATTTTATATTGATGATTCACCTGATCAAATTCGTTTTTTTTTAAGTTATCCAAATTATATGAACTGCTGAGGTAAGTGGATTAAAAGAAAAGATTAGCCTCGAATACAGTCTTAACATTAAAATAATATCTACTAATTGGGTCAAGACTAGTTGTTTTAATTGTATTAATACAAATAATTATGTTGGTTTATGTTTACGTAGCTAATAAATTTTTATTTTTTATTATGTAGTGGGTATATGGCTCCAGAATACGCCATGCATGGTTATTTGACTGATAAAGCAGATGTCTATAGCTATGGAATTGTTGTCTTGGAAATTATAAATGGAAGGAACAATACAATTCACAGGCAAAAAGAAGAATCATTCTCAATTCTTGATTGGGTAAGTACTCTCAAGTTGTGATCGTGCCAACTTTTTATGAGAATATGGACTGTAGGTAAAATTTAATTTGTTTTGAACTCTGAATTTACCATGGAATGAAATGGTTTATACTATTTTGTTTTGCAGGCACATCTATTGAAAGAGAAAGGAGATCTAATGGATCTAGTCGATAGAAGATTGGGTTCAGACTTCAATAAAGAGCAGGTACTGGTGATGATAAAAGTAGCTCTGTTATGCACTAATGTGACTGCAGCACATAGGCCAACCATGTCATCAGTGGTAAGCATGCTAGAAGGAAGAACTGTTGTTGAGGAAATGGTTACAGAGACAAGTGAGGTATTGGATGAGAAGAAGATGGAGATAATGAGACAATATTACCATGACCTAAGTATTGAAGTGCCATGGACTGCTTCATCTACATCTGCATCAGATCTTTATCCTACTCACCTAGATTCATCTTATTTGAACAATAGAGATTAGCTAGAGAGAAATTACAATATTTTCTTTTGATTATTCTCGTTGAGAGTTTGCAAGCAAAGTTCAGTTTTTCATTATAATCATTCGTGATTCCATTATACAGTTTATGTTTTCCCTTTAACTGTGAAAATAATTTGTGGCTAAAGTGTTAATAAGAGATGTTGAGTTAGCTAATGAGCTAACAAAGTTACTTGTAGACACATAAAATGCTTTTGATGTATGGAGAGATTAAAAACATATTTAATTTTTTTATTCAATTAGCCGTGTTTTGTAAGATTATTTTTGTATAATATCAAACTGATAAATTATGCTTTGTAACCTATTATGATCTTTACACGTTCTTGTCTAAAACCAGACACTTTTCTTCATCGTTCCACAACTGCTATCTTCAGATATGTTGTATATTGAATGACAGAAAGATATTTCAAAGATAAAATACCATCATCAAGTTTATTTTCATTACAATGATTTTATTGTTTTAACTTAATCCTATTTAATATACTTAACATTTTTTTAAAAGATGGTAAACATTACTGTAAGACTAATATATTTCTACAAGATTGATACCTCAAGGTTTGCCATTTATTTACTGGACATCGACATGATAAAAGAAATTTATAAACTTCATGATGGAACTAGACTAAGACTCACGATAAATCAAACAAACCTAAACTTTGGCAAGCCAGTTTTATCTCTTAAAAAAAGAACAATCTAATAAAGTCAGATATATTATTCCACCATACAAAATTCTTCCTATTAGTAATACAATAATTGACTAATTTGTCTGCACTTTTCTGAGAATGTGTGAAAGGGATGGTGTTCAAAATTGTAGACATATATCTCTTCCATCTTCCACGTAGTTGCTAAGCAACAATAATATTATTCTAAAAAGCTTGAATAATTAAGAAAGAGTTGCACCTAACCAAATGTTAAACCATCCCACCTTAATAGCATCTTCTATGGTCTATGGTCGTGGTTGCTGTCATAAATTCTGCTTCAAGGTTAAACAGTTTAAATAAGTTAACCTTATTGCCTATTAAAAGAAGAATATTTAATGAAAAAAATTTCAATAATTTTATAAATTATTTTTGCACTACAAAAAGTTCGAAAAATAAATTTCAAATAAAATTATAATAATTTTAACAAATAATGATACTAGTAAAAAAATTAAATATGAATTTTTCCATTTTTTGACATTGATTATAGAAAAAAAAATATAAACCAAACTTGTTAGTATAATTTCATTCCTATTTTCAATTTATTTTTTGGCAATCTATAAGGACATATTTCGTACGTACATTGTATATCGTTTCAATTTCGAAACATTGAACACAGCTTCAGAAGAATGGCTAACAAAATTACAGGAACAAGTGTTGCATCTTATCATGATATAGAAAAAGGTCCAGTAGCTGTAATAGTTCCTGCATATTTCTCTCTCCACCCCCCTTGAATCACATTTAAACATAGCAATCGGGCATGTGTTGTAATAGGTTTATTCCTCGTAACTTCTGTTTTTGTTTCATTTGTAGAAGATTAAGGAATTTAATAGTAACAACTATGGTGAAAGATGTTTCATGGGAGCAACAACTGCCATATACGATAAGAAAATAAGGAAAATGAAACTACTTGTGAGAAAGAAAATGAAGGAGAAAGTAAGAAGGACCCACACATTATAGGTTGGCAGACAAAGAAAAATCAAAACAAGGGAAAACCATCAACGAACCCACCAAGCTGAATTATGTATCGTACACGGTAAATTGTTCCAACTATTTAAACCAGAAAGATTTTATAAGACTACTTTGTTTAGCTTTCCATGAAAGAAATTTATACTATCATTCATTCAAACTGTCATAAATAATCATTTTATAATTACAGAATGGATAATTCGTGATAGATTGACAATGTGAAATTTTAATGACAATTTAAAGAATTTAAGTTCTAATAAAAATATTACAGCTTTTTGGATGCATCCGTGTTAACTGCATAAGCTGACAAATTCCGTGCCCTCTATAACATTTTAGAATTTGGAAAGGTTTTCATGAAAAGTTGACAAAGCCAACTGTTAGATGCTGTCACCAACTACTTTGAGATGTGTTTATACAAGAACAGTGGTCAGTGGTGTTTGCTTCTTCTATATTTTTCATTAATGTTTATCTCCCCTAATAATATTATGTCTAAAATTTTAAATCATATTGTCATGAATTATTGTTATTTTATTCAATTATATTGATAAAATTATATAAATGGACCACCACTCTATAGTTGACTTTGTCTGAGTTACACAGTTGCAGTTTAATCATTATTTTTAATGTATATTTTTCAGCTAGCATCCCTTTATTGTGTAACACCGTGTGAGACTTCTCTTGTTCAATTTCTCACCAAACCAATTAAAGTCTTATTCTGTGTTCGTTTTGGATCACTCAATAAGTTTCCCCCACCACTGTTGTCACGTAGCTATTATATACACAGATAATATCTATTCCTCAAGCTACTGAATCACTTCTCATAAACTCTAAGGTTTAATAATACTATTTACTCATCAAATCAGCTAGAGCAAGCATGAGGGTAAGTTACCCTCGTTTCTTCTTATTCCTTCTGCTCCTTTCTGTCTTTTGCTTTGCCTCCTTAGCTTCTGGAGCCACTCTGCCCCAAGATGAAGGTATGTAAATAGCTTGCACCAGTTAGTAAAAGCCACTCTCATGCACAATGAATCTTTTAGTTTATGTCTATCAATAGGAAGTTCATATTTATCCTTGAAATCAAAATGAAGATCTATTGTACATATATGATTAAACTTGATGGTTTTGATATTAACCTCCATTCGGAATTGGACTTTCATTTTACATCAATAATTGACGTAGTAAAGGTTTCTGCAAGAGATCAAATTATTGTTTTTACTTCTAATAATGGACATGGCTCCATTAAGAATTTGGTATAAGATGAGAGGTGGTAATGGTTTAGATGATGAAATGACTTGGTGATGATTTTGTTATGACAGTGGAAGCTCTGAAAGATATAAGTGAGACACTTAGGAAGAAAGACTGGGATTTCGAGGTAGATCCATGCAGTGGAGAACGTAATTGGACATCGCAAAATCAAGTGAAAGGCAGTGAAAATGAAGTGAGATGCAATTGCAACTACAACAATAACACCGTCTGTCATGTCACCCACATGTAAATCTCTCACCCATTCTCTATGTTCTTCATAGATACTCAACATTATGATAGAGTAATTATGATAAAGAAACTTAGTTAAATATGTGGTACTCATCTCATTTTTTTAAAATAAATACACTATTATTCATATTCTTAATATAATATACTTCTATAAAAACTACATAGAACCAATAAAAATAATTATTTTAATTAATTTTTAAAATAATATTACCAATGTACTAAATTAATCTTTATTATTAATGATTATTAAATTTTTCTTCTTACTATTCATCAATATAAAATGTATATACTCATAATATTTGATAAGAAACAAAACGAAATTATATATAAATTATAAGACATTCAATATTTTTTAAAAAGCTTCTTATATATTAAAGACGGGAAGATGTGACATAACTAAAGAAATGTCACCGTTATGTCACACGTTATACCAGAAGAAAACGTGATTTCTAGATTGAGAGAGGAGATAACATAAAATTTAATTAATCAAGTTTTTGACAGAGATGATTTGACGATGTGAGAAAAAAATTGTGCACAAAAATTCCTAAAAATCGCAAGAAAAATCTAGGATCAACACTTAAATGCTCTGTTTCGAGTCATCTCTAGACCTAAAGAAAATATCTTAGACTGGAACAACAAGTAGCAAATAATTGTCTACATAAATGGGTTCAGTCAACTTTGAGGTGCTCATTGATTAGCGCAGTACAGACTGTAGCGTTTGAAGATAAACACCTTTTTATCTTTGACTTAGTAGAACCCACCATCTTTGTATTTTTCAGCAACTTGTTTGTCACATGTCGTGGGTTTTTCTGGCAAGTTTTGCTTTTCTATCTTATCATTGATTTTGAATCACAATGAGAGCTAAGTCAAACATCTTAAGGTTACTTAATTTCTTTTTTTTTTTTTTTTTAATACACATTATAAGGACCCTATTCAATGTGCACGCAACAAATATATGCTTGCTGTCTAAGCATTTGTAGGTTAAAAAAATAATAGATAACAGACACATAGCCTTATCATGATACATATTTAGATGAGAATTTACAAATGATTAAGATTAAAATCTTTATCTAGCTTATTATTTTATAATATTTTTAACTATTTTCGTTTTGATAAATAAATATGTAGATTTCTGAAATCACAAAATCTCCCAGGCACTCTCCCGCAAAATCTGTTCAGATTGCCTTACCTACAAGAAATGTACGTAATTCCAAAACTTTGCTCATATTCAATAGCAGATAAAGAATTTTCTTGGTTTCTTCAATGGCCAACATCTATGTATTATTTTGCATGACAACACATTCTTTGTTGCAGTGACCTTACTCGCAACTACCTGAACGGCACAATTCCTAAGGAATGGGGCTCCACGAAACTTGTCAACATGTATGATCTTTCTGTCAGTTTGTGTGTTTAAAATCATAAATTTGTATGATACATTACCCTCACATAATGGTATTATATTAAAACAACATAAATCTAACACAAAGACTAGACTTTTAAGGTCGATGTTGGTTACTGAGATGAAATTCCAATTTCAATATTCTATACCAACAAGATTCTAATGACAATATGTTTCTTACTCATACCAAGAAGATTCTAATGACAATATGTTTCTTAATCATAACAGTTCCCTCCTTGGAAATCGATTAACGGGTTCAATACCAAAAGAGATAGCAAACATATCCACTCTTCAAAGTTTGTGAGTTTCTCGTTGTCCACACCTTATGAAAGCAAAATTTTCCATTTCATATATATGAAATTGTTAGGTAATAAATTTAAGTAGTCACAAAATGGAACTTTTTAACTTGAAATGGGCAGGGTCTTGGAGGCCAACCAACTATCTGGAAATCTTCCTCTTGAGCTTGGCAATCTAACCCAAATTCAAAGACTGTAAGCACTTTATTTTACTGTCATTTACTCATCGATCCCTATGTTAATATCCTTTGGCAAGTGGAAATGGTAAGAATTTCCTTTCCAGAGGCCAAATTTGAAATCTAGTTTGATTTCCATGTCTTAGATTCATAACTTTTTCTTGTTTGTTATTATCAATTATACAGGCTACTTTCCTCCAACAATTTTACAGGAGAGTTACCAGAAACATTGGCAAAGCTCACTACATTGCAGGATATGTAAGCTTAAAATTTTTATTACTATTTGATGATGAATAATTTAAAGACTATTGTTTTTTAACTAAAAGTAACCCTTTCTCATTTTGTTCCCTTTCATTATGCAGTCGAATTGGAGACAACCAGTTTTTTGGGAAGATACCTAATTTTATTCAAAGTTGGACAAGTCTCCAAAAACTGTATGTTATTTTATTTAACTACTTTAATTGTGTTTCTATTGTTGAATCAGCTTGTGTTATTTCCTGAAGTTGTTATTAATGTTTACAATACTTTGACAGAGTAATTCAAGGGAGTGGATTAAGTGGGCCTATTCCTTCTGAAATTTCACTTCTGAAAAACTTAACCGACTTGTATGTATGAATGAAATTATTTAGTAATCTAAGTTTCAAAATCAATGATATTTTAACTGTATTTACTTAACTATTTTTCTAATGGTGCAGGAGAATTAGTGATCTGAATGGATCTGAACATTCACCTTTTCCACAACTTACTAGCACGAATTTAAAATATCTGTGAGTTTAAATCTTTAACTCTTTTATGGAATAAAATTCAAAAAAAGTCAAGCAAGAGGTTCTAATAACATGTTGCTATCCATTTTGTTGTTTCCCAGGATTTTGAGGAATTGCAACATTAATGGAACACTGGCAACATATCTTGCGACAATGACAAATTTGAAAAACTTGTAACTACATACTTTTCCACTTCATTTGACTGCAATTATTGACTACATTTTCTTTTATATTGTTTAGTTTATTCTGTGACCTTTATACTATTTATTTTCAGGTTTCTATGAACATTTTCTTCCACTGCTTTTTAAACTCATTCTTAATGTTTTTTTTTTCAGAGACCTCAGCTTCAACCATCTGACTGGACCAATTCCAAGTACTTATGATGCCCTAAGAAAAGTGGATTACATGTAAGAAATTTATCATATTTTCCTAGTAGTTCTAATTTAGAATATGTTAACTTGAAAAAAAATATATTTAAAATGAGAGTATTGTTTATATTAAAAAACCAAATAATAAAATTAAAAATAAATTTTTAATTCTTACTATTTCTCGTAAAATGAATAGATCTTCTATAATGACCGACTAACAGATTAGATAAAACAGACTGAAAATGTCAATCTAGTTTGTCTATTTAAAGACAGACTTGAAGGTTTACTTGCCTAGCGTCATCCATTTTTTCAGTTTATTTATATATTGAGCTTGGTTCACCTTGAAAAATATAATTAAAGTCTATAAACGCTTTTTTTCATCATATTTAATTTCAAAACTTCAGGGTTAGTCACATGTTGTTTTCTAACTTAACATTTTAATTTCAAAAGGACTGTCTTTTTCTACAAAAATGGAAAAGAATCAGGGGAAAATGATATTTGGTTTGAGTACCTTATTACATTTATTTAACTAATCTTAGATAGCTTCTATATATGAATCAAATTACTATTTGATAGAAAGATTTCTATGACAATGATCTAAAATTCAGTCCTTTATAGAGAATAATAACACAGATAAATGGGTGTAATTAAGGATGACTAGCTTATTTTGCTTAATGTTGGATCATCAATAAACGATAGGTTCTGTATATCAATCCCTTGGCATTTTCTAATGTAGATATTTAACTGGAAATCTTCTCAATGGGTCAGTACCTGCATGGACAGAGAAAGCTGACAATGTGTAAGTTCTCTTTCAAATAATGCACATATATGATTCCTTGGTTTCAACAATAGACATCATGGTGAAAAAACTAGAAACATATTAGTTTTTCCTTTTTCTTGTTACCTTTCTAGAGGGACTCCTATTTTTTTTCGTTTACATAGTTTATGATTTTGTCCTTTGGCATTAAGTTATGAGGCTCCAGGTTGAACTATGATGTAATGATTCTTGATCTCTAAAGGTATATAAATTATCCTTAATAAAAAAATAATTTTAAGCATTGGTCATTTTAGTTTCTGTCGTCAAATTTCCTTATATCTCATTTCTTTGAGCTAAGGTACATGTTTAACTTTTATTTCTGGTCAATGGTTGACTTAATATCATATCTGTTATAGTTAAAAGTCTTGAAGGAAGATACGAGACTCAAAACTAGAGTATTTAGTGTAAGTTGATTTGTTTTGGGTATTCAAAACCTATTTATAGACTCAAGTAATTTTTTCTTAACTCCCTCTTTAGGTAGTAGATCTTGTTGGTCAAGGTCATGATT
Source organism: Macrotyloma uniflorum (assembly GCA_016859785.1). NCBI lineage: Eukaryota > Viridiplantae > Streptophyta > Magnoliopsida > Fabales > Fabaceae > Macrotyloma > Macrotyloma uniflorum. The sequence goes on from BDMB01000014.1 coordinate 4,381,043, forward strand.
AAAAGTCTGATTCAAGTTTTATAACTTGTATGTAGAGATATTTCATATAACAACTTCAGCATCACAAGCCAAGGGAGTCCTACATGTCAAAATGGAAATGTGTAAGAATCCTTTTAGTTATGTGCACTTTTGTTAGCAAATTTAAGAATCTAAGTCATAGTCTTCTGTTATATGTCACAGGAACTTGTTTTCTAGTTCTACAACGCACAATGACTCGTAAGTTTACTCTTTTTATTAAATTTATATATTTTTTACAATTCATTATCTTATATTGACCATGATGAGATTAGGCTAATGCATTTTTCCCCTTCCATCATTTTCTCAGAGGAACAGTTGCTTGCTTGGGAAACAATGTCTGTCAAAAAAGTAAGTTTCTGTACAGAAATTTTCTTACAAAAAAGTTTATTTGAACCTTTTTATGATGTAAAGTGGACCAAAAACTACCATGTTTATATGCAAATTATTGTTTTGGTACTCTAAAAGTTAGTAGTGTGAAATCACTTTAACATTTCATAATAGTACAAATAACAGATTTAGGTTTTCTTTGGTCTCCTTTTTGAAGTATTCTTAAAAAGTTATTCGAATACATTTTTTTCTTACTTTTCTTGAATCATTGCTAACCTTTTTATGTTTGTCCCAGGCTCATACTCCCTTCATATAAATTGTGGTGGAAAGATGGTAACAGAGTCTAGAAGAACATATGATGAAGATTTAGATAATGGAGGTCCAGCTAGATTTCACCGAAGTGGAACAAAAAATTGGGCATTTATCACTACCGGTAACTTTATGGATAATGACGGTGGCGACTACTCTATCTGGCAAAATAAATCATTGCTTTCTGTGGACAATGCTGACCTCTACATGGATGCACGAGTTTCTCCCACTTCTCTAACTTATTATGGATTTTGCTTGGGAAATGGAAACTACACAGTTAATCTACATTTTGCAGAAATCATGTTTATTAATGATCAAACATTTAACAGTTTAGGAAGACGAGTATTTGACATCTATATTCAGGTATATATATAACACTTCTTTTACATTTGTCATAAAGATTTTTCATATTGAAAATTAAAATGGTCTAGATTTTATTAGGAATATGGTTGAATTGTTTTAATCCGTGCAATTGAAATACCTTAACAATTTTATCTTTTCCGCTTTATAGTCTCTATTGGAACTTCATTAATCAAATCAATAACTATTTGCTACAATATTTTAAAACAATATGAAGATTGAAATATTTAAGGCTTGTAATCATCATGAAACATTAAGATTTGAATTAAAATGTTCCAGGGAGAGCTAGTGCAGAAGGACTTCAATATTGTAGAAGAAGCAGGAGGAATTAGTAAGGCAATCATTAAAAACTTTACTGCTGTTGTGACTAGTAATACCTTGGAGATACGCTTGTATTGGGCTGGAAAAGGGACAACTAGTCTCCCATTTAGATCAGTATATGGTCCTCTTATATCGGCTATATCCGTGGAACCTAGTGAGTTTATATTTGTATAAGTTTATTATCATGCTATGTCATCTTGATATTATCATCTAATGTAGATGTCTCTTGTATAATAATCAAACAGACTTTACACCCCCCTCAGAAAATGGAAGTAGCATATCTGTAGGAGCTGTGGTTGGAATTGTGGTTGCAGTAGCAGTTGTTATCATTCTCGTGTTTTGTATTCTTTGGTGGAAAGGCTGCTTAAGAAAGAAAAGTTCTTTAGAAAGAGGTAATTACAAACAAATTACTTCTATTGTCATGATTATCAATCAAACATTTTGCTAAAACAGAATTATTAATGTGAAAAAATGGAATTTGTACGTGTTCTGTGAGTTTCAGTATATGCCTTGATTAGTGTAACCTATTATTGATCTTCAAGACTAGTGACTTTCTTGATAAGTATAAAGTTGCACGCCTGCAGTAAACAGAGTGTAAACATGAAAATGTCTCATTATAAGAGGTCTCTGACATTTCTTCTACCTCAATTAACAGAGCTAAAGGGTTTAGACCTGCGAACTGGTGTATTTACTTTTAGAGAAATCAAAATAGCGACAAACAACTTCGATATAGCCAATAAGATTGGAGAAGGAGGATTTGGTCCTGTTTACAAGGTATTTTGCATTATATAATAAATTTTCTTTATTACCACACATTTAGATAATTTTACATTTTTTATTTTATTTTTCAACATTTCAATAACTATTTATCATTCATGATAAATGCAGGGATGTCTATCAGATGGGACACTAGTAGCAGTTAAGCAACTTTCTTCTAAATCAAAGCAAGGAAATCGTGAGTTTTTAAATGAGATAGGGATGATTTCTGCTTTGCAACATCCTTATCTTGTTAAACTTTATGGATGTTGTGTGGAGGGAGATCAACTATTACTGATATATGAATATATGGAAAACAATAGCCTAGCTCGTGCTTTATTTGGTAATTCTTCCTATATAAACTTTGGTTGTCATTTATATGATATTGTTTAACTTATTCCCATGACTATATGGTACTCATCTGATTTCTATCATTTTCCCAAATAAAGGACCTGAAGAACAACAAATAAGATTGGATTGGCCAACAAGATACAAGATTTGTGTTGGTATTGCTAGAGGTTTGGCATACCTCCATGAAGAATCAAGATTGAAGGTTGTTCATAGAGACATCAAGACCACTAATGTGTTGCTTGACAAAGATCTCAACCCAAAGATATCAGACTTTGGTTTGGCCAAACTTGATGAAGAAGAAAATACTCATATTAGCACCCGAATAGCTGGGACATAGTAAGTTCCTATATCTTGTGCTTAAGTTTTATTGGGAAAATGTTTTATGCTTAAGATTGGAGTCTAAAGAAACAAAAGTACAGGGGTTGGTGATGATTTACCTAATCAAATTCAAATTTTCAAACTATCGAGCTTAATATGGACTGCAATATTATATATAAACAAGCCGATTGTATGAAAAATTTAGTCTCTAATACAACCTAAAAAATTTAGTCTCTAATACAACCTAATAGAAGGATTGTTTTTGTTGCAGTAAAAATAATTACTGAAGATTATGCTGGTTTACCAAGTTTATGTAGCTGACACTTTTTCTTTATTATATAGTGGATATATGGCTCCAGAATATGCTATGCATGGTTATTTGACTGATAAAGCAGATGTCTATAGTTTTGGAGTTGTTGCCTTGGAAATCATAAATGGAAGGAACAATACCATTCACCGTCCAAAAGAAGAATCATTCTCTATTCTTGAATGGGTAAGTGTGTTCAACTTATGTTCATGTCAACTGTCTTTGAGAATATTAACCAACTGCTACTATGATTTAATTTAGAAATAATATTGTTGAGTTTCTATCTCTAGGATTTTAGAATAACATGCTTCAAGCTAACAATGATCAAATATATAAAAAAAGTGAAGTATTAACCATAGGCTCTTTTTTCATAGATGAAATTCTTGCTTTTGAGGTCCTTTGCCCTTCTAGCTTCTTGCTATACAACTTTGTCCATTGTTTAAAATGAAATAAATATCCAAACTAGAAGCCCATATGGACTTTGAACTCAATTATAAATTTGTTATGAAAGTTGACTTTAGAATCAAACTACGTTATTTAATATTCTTCTTTCCAGGCAAATCTGTTGAAAGATAAAGGTGATCTACTGGAGCTAGTTGATAGAAGATTGGGTTCAAACTTCAATAAAGAGGAGGTGTTGGTGATGATAAGGGTGGCTCTGTTATGCACTAATGTTACTACAGCACTAAGGCCAAGCATGTCATCAGTGGTAAGCATGCTAGAAGGAAGAACTGTGGCTGAAGAAGTATTTTCAGAGACAAGTGCTGCAATGGATGAGAAGAAGTTGGAAAAAATGAGACAATACTACCAAGAGTTGAGTATCTCAAGAGATGAGCCATGGACTTCCTCATCTACTTCTGTAGCAGATCTTTATCCTGTACACCTGGATTCTTCTTACTTGCAGAAGAGAGAATAGAGACTATGGAACAAAATTGGATTAATTTGTATAAATAATTTTGTTTGTAATTTGGTATAAAAATTCCAATGCTTTCTTTGATTCCATCGAAGGTATGTCTTCCCTCCTGATTATAACATTTTTAATTTGTAATTTTAACACTTCTTTTGATGGCATTCAAGTGTTTGTTACCATTTTGTTTATATTTTGCACTAATAGGATTAGCTCCTTGACACGTATTTGCAGAAAACAAAAGAAAAAGGGACAAACTCCCGCTCCTTACCATCTTTGTGCTGATACAAAAAAAATAAAAAAAATTAGAATAATAATATACATATATTTATCTTAAATAGATATTTATTAGACATTTTTTATTTATTTTAAAAACAAATTATTTTATAATTTTTTTTTGAAAATATTATTTTTAAGAATGGATTGAATATCTATCCATAAAACAATTGTTAATAAATGGACTGAATTTAATTTTTTATTAAATTCATATATTGGGCTACTAATATATTTTTTAATATTTTTTTTATCTTTTTTATTATAATTCAAAATAAAATAAAATTTATTTGATTTATTCCATTATCACACTTATTATAAAGATACTATAATGGTGTAGCAACATTATGTTACCGTTAGAAGAAACAAAAGAAGACTAAGTTGTTTTTTTAGAAAGTGGGAACAGAAAACTTTGTCTGAGTAATTAAAAAAATATATTGAATAAAAGGAAATTAAAATTAACAAAAATATATGAAAAAATTTGAGAAATAAATTAAAAATAAATAATATAAAAAATGAAAAAATATAAAATACATTGAAAAAAATTAATTCATAGGTAGGATTAGAAAAATGAATTCTTTCACACATTTCAAAAGTTTCACACGTCTCTCTTTATTGCATTGACTAGGTCCCGGAAATCTATTTAAAATAATTTAATACTCGAAATTGTTATATTCAGCATTTGAATGAGAATTATAAGGTGAAAAATATAGTTTTGATTATGAAAGAGAAATTTTGTAGTTTGGTTACAATTCTCTTGATTCTTTTGTTAATCTCCACTTGGAATTCAACGTTACATTTGAGAATCAATTATAGCCTTTACTTATTAAACGTAATTTTGATTAGACTTTCAATTCTTAGGATGGAGAAACCTTAGAAAAAAAAAACAAATAATAGAAGGTTGTTTTGCTATTTTTCAACCCTTGTTGTTTAGTTTTTAAAAATTTCCTTGTCTGATTATTCAAAGGGGAATAATTGGATTTTAAATTCTTGACCAACTTTTTCTATAAGTGATTGGCCTTGCTTTCTTTCTTCTTTTGAAAAAAATAACACTTTTTTTTTTTGGATAACAACAAATAAAAGGGCTCCACAAAGAATAACAATCCTACCGTGTTAGAAAGATAAGACAAGTTTATTTAAATAATTGAACAAACTAATCTTTTACTTTAGTGTTAATAAGAGTACGTTAGTTATTTAATTGTTGATTTGTTAAAAATATTACTTTAATCTTTAATTTCATAAAGAAACTTACCATTTAAATTAATCAAGTTAATGTTAATTAAAAGTTAATATGTTTCACAATATTTTCTAATTCAAAAACTTAAAGTAAATGTTTTCTAGACTTAGATATTAAAATTATTAACACTGCACTCATATCTTACCAAGTTCATTATGAGTAATTATAAAAATTAGTAGTATTTTAGTATAAATATTATCAATACATAGAACTTTATAGATTGAGTCTTATAAAAAAAAATAACATCACTTTTAATTTAGGTCTATAAATAGAGACAAAAATAATATATAATTAGTATGTCTTCTGATTGAAAAATATGTTGAAAAATAAGATTCCGGCTATTGAAAAATAAATAAATAAACACCCGTTGAATTTGTAAGACAAACTGCATATATTTTAAATTAAAATATGTTGTTGAAATTGATCACACACAAATATAAACTAGAACAATCTTAATCTATGCAAATTTAGGAATATGAATGATTGGTATAAAATGCAATTTTATGATCATGTCACCAAATTTGATTATTTTATTATGTCTCCTTATTTATTAACATAATCTTATTTAACTGTGTGAGACATTAACAATATATAACGATGAAACTCTTGAACAAAATCAAAGACTTAGCTGGTATAGCAGTGGCAAGATTGACTGAGTCTCTTTGATGATCCTGAATAACACGTTGCTGAGACTTTAAAGTCTTCCCTGGACTCTCCTTCACTCCTTCCTCCTTCCTCCTTTAATGTCCAATTTCTCATCATTCTTCTCTTCACTTTCTCCATTGCAATGACAACCAGCATGAACACCATCATTTCCTCTAATTTTTTCCTCCTTTCACTCCTTCCAATTTGCTTCACATGGCTTGCTTTTGGAGCCACCACACTGCCACAGAATGAAGGTAGAGACATGCATGACATAACAAAATATTTTTTAAGTGATCGCATTGGTTATTGAACTTCAATTTGTGTGTTTATTTTAGTGTTAGTGCTGAAAAATATAGCTAAAACACTTGGAAAGAAGGATTGGGACTTCAATGTAGATCCATGCAACTGGAACCAGACGGGAGAAAATAATATAGTTAGTTGCACCTGTAAAATACCCAATGACAGCTTCTGCCATATTCAGAAAATGTATGTCCCTTTCTCTTCACTGTCTTTAATTTTGAGAGTATTGCTTAGGTTCTCTATTACCAGTTTTTCAGTCTCAAGTTCTTCAGCATTCATCACATCTCAAATATTATCTTCCTTATTATTTGTACTTTTATGGTTTTGTTTTTTAAAAAAGAACCATATTAGTTGATTAAAATAGATAAATTTATAAATAATTCATAATTTTGACTCTCTAAGTGATGGAGACTTTTTTACCATATTCAATTGTGATTTAGAATATATTCAATGCAGAAATCTTAGTAAAGATCTTAAATTTAAAATTTAGATCTTATAAAAAAAAATTATGGAAACGTGCTCATATGACATAATGAATAGAGTTATCAGTATCCGGTTTGCCTTAGTTCAACGAGTAAACTAATAAATTCCGATTCAATCAAATTTTAGATTCATCTGGACCAACAAACTATTATAATCCGTTTTAAATAAATAAATAAATTATATTAATAAAATTAATTTTATTTTTTAGATATAATGATGTGATATATTAATTATAATACGTTTATATATATATATATATAAAACAATGTTATTTTATTTTTTAAAATATAATTATTATTTTATTAAACTATCTATCCATAAACTTATGAAGGAATTACACTAACAAAATTAGGTAAGTCATAATTTGTTTGGTTTGATATATATCATTTTGTGGGTTTTTAGTCAAAATTCATTTTAACTACTCTAAGGATAAAGAATAAAAAATTGTTTTCAATTCTTAGATGAAAGAATTTGTTATGAATATCTATTGTTCCAAGTTGCAAGAAACTTTGCCTATAAAAAAAATAGAGAATATACTCATAGAAAGAAGTGAAGTTCGTTTATTTCCAGTATTTATTTATTTATTTACTGGCTACAAATTTTGTAATTTTTAGGGATCATAATTTTTTTCAAATTTTGAAAACAGGGTTTCTTTCATTTGGGGTTTTGTTGGATGTGAAAAATGATGGCCATTGTTGGAAGAGTACTTTTTTTTCTCTCTTTTTCAACTATAATTATTATTTCAGTTCGAACAAAAACAAGAATAGCAATAGTTATTTCGCAATTATTGGTTCAAATAGAATCAGTTTTCCTAAATAAATTTTCAGATTCAAGTTTTATGAATGGAAAAAAAAAATATATGACTGGTGCAGAGATTTCATCAGAAATAGTTGATCAAATTCTTTAAGATATATTAATCATATCAAAATTGATTAATATTTTCCTTCAATAACATATCACATGCAGAAATTATATTTTTCTGAACTATATACATATCTTAAATACTCTGTTTTTATCAGTTAAATATTCTTTGTTTTTTTTATCATTCATATATATATAATATTTCTAACAATTTTTCAATTTTTGGTGACAGAGCTCTGAAATCACAGAGTCTTCAAGGCAGTCTCCCCCCACAATTGAACAAATTACTTTATCTGGAAGAAATGTATTTAATACTCTTCTTTGAAGGATAGTGAAGTAGTGTGTGTGCTAATGTTTCACTATGAATCCGATTCATTTCTTTCTTCCTTTTTTGCCTCTCTTTGGTACAGTGAACTCAGTCGTAACTACCTTAGTGGTATAATTCCTAAAGAATGGGGCTCCTCCAACCTTCAAGAAATGTATGCTTCTCTTTCCAATTATGAATTATCTTCATTATTTGTCTTGAGCATATATGATTTTGTCACATAAGGGTATTGTTTTGTGGATAGTTCTGTTGTGTAGCTTGTGTGTGAGAAAGACTATCTAATCTAGTAATACACTTTTTTTTTTTTTAACATTTTTATCTCAAACATTATATCTCTATGTCGAAATTCATGTGAGTTTCATTTTTGAATTACTTTGTTTCATGATACATGAATCTAATTATGTTTTCCTGTAGTTCACTTCTTGGAAACAGATTAACTGGTCCAATCCCAAAAGAGCTGGGAAACCTTACCAATCTTAGACGCTTGTGAGGTTCTACTTTTCCTCATTGATTGAGATTCTGTGTATAATATGTCAATGTAACATAATTTCAAATGCATAGGATCCTTGAGTTCAATCAGTTATCTGGAAATCTTCCTTCAGAACTTGGAAATCTTGTCCTCATTGAACAACTGTAAGCCCTGCATTTTAATGGTCAGCGTTATTAAGAAACACTGCTGTTTCATTTTGATTCAATTTTTCTGTCCAGTCTTCAACAACCAAGATTATATGTCAAGACAACGAAAGTGGATTTTTTTCTCTAATTTTTATTTATAAAAATACCAATGTTGATGATTTATTGTTACTGTAGGCATCTAAGCTCCAATAACTTCACTGGTCAATTGCCAGCAAATCTTTCTAGTCTTACTGCAATGAAGCAATTGTACGGTTTCTTATTTTAATTTTTGTAGTTACTTTGAATTATATTCTTAATTTTGGCTCAGAACTGATAGTAACTTTAGATGATTGTTCTCACATGAGGCAGCCGAATTAGTGATAACCAGTTATCTGGCAACATACCTGATTTGATTCAAAATTGGACAAGTCTTGATCAACTGTACGAACCATTTTGTTTCTCTCTCTGTTTTTTTTTTGTTGAAGTTTGATTTCGTTTCAATTGTTGATCCTTAAATATGATCAAAAAATGTATTCTTGTTTTGAAGACATATGCAAGGGAGCGGTTTAAGTGGACCAATTCCTCATGGAATTTCACTTCTAAATTTAACTGACTTGTAAGTATGAACACTTTTTATATCAAGTTAAACAACATTTTTAGCTTTTATAGTTGTTGTTGTTTTAAGGATTAGTCTCTGTATAAGAAAATTATAAGTGAAGTCCGTGCATATTCATAAAAATTCAGTTTTTTCGCCTCTATTACTAACAACAGAAAACATTTTCTGGTGGTGTAAGATCGATACAAAGGTTTCCTTACAATACTAAATCACCTTAAAAGACTATACAGAAATTTAAGCTTATTTCTCCTATAAAAACTAAAACTTTAAAAAGAGACAAATAAAGGCACTACACAAATAGTTTAATCTTTAATTATAACTAAGGCCTCAACGTTAAATTGCTCTTTAACTGTATTTTTTTCTTCCTTAAAATATGAAATGCAGGAGGATTAGTGACTTGAATGGTCCTGATTCAACTTTTCCACCCCTTGAAAATATGAAATATCTGAAACTTTTGTGAGTGAATTACTGTAATTATTTCATTCTAATTTTTTTTCTTTGGAGTCAGTGCCTCACTATAGGTACTGATTTGAGAAGTACGCAAATATAGATGATGAGAAATTCACAGTTTGTTATTGCAGAATTAATATATTTGATTATTTACCAGGATATTAAGGAGTTGCAATATCAATGACACATTTCCTGAGTATCTTGCAGACCTATCGATTTTAAAAGTTCTGTAAGTGCTAATTTACTCTTTTTCCAATGATATACTATACTGATAGTAAAAAAAATTTGTATTAATTTTATCTTTTTTTAAGATCATTTAAGGTCCTTGGAATTTAAAAAGTATAAACCAACCAATTAGAACATTTGGTTTTGTTTGGAGTTAACTTCTCCACATGTATGTATTTATTAAAAAAAGTTAATAAGAAAAAATGAAATTAGTTTCTCCTAAGCTAAAATTAATTTATCTGAGTTAAAAATCAGATTTTTGGAGAAGTTAGTAGAAAATTAATTTATGTATAAACTAATTTTAACTTGTAAAAAAACTGATTTTATTTTTCTCTTCTACAAGTGTTTATGGAATCTCCAAACAGATCCAACTCTATGAAAATAGTTGAACAAATAAGTGAGTTTCATGGAAAACACAGATCCAACAAATGTTTCTTGTCAGGTCTTTTGCATGTTGAACTGTGTCAAATTACATGGCTCTGTCCATTGTATACTAATCTCTGTGATGGATATAACTTGACCATGCTTCTTGTGGTCACCACATGTAAAAAATAGATATTTTAATGTTTCTTCTCTTCAGTACTTTTTGACATATTCTGGATAAAATTTCTTTTTCAGAGACCTAAGCTATAACAAATTAAATGGACCAGTGCCAAGAAACCTTCAACAATTAATAGCAACAACCTACATGTAAGAATTTGTTAACATTTTCAATTAATTTTAGTCCAAAACAGGAATTGATATTCTTTTGGTTGTTGAATAAAGTAAGGTCTAAATCTTTAGCTGGTTAGTTTTGCAGAAGCCACTATCTATTTATAAATAATCAAATGATTATTAGGTTTCAGATATTATACCCCATTTTGCCTATTTATCATATCTTTCTATATGTCTCTTTATATAACATATTCATGTTGGCTTTGGTATTAGTTTTTTATTAACTAGTGAGTGCTTGAAGGGAAAGCTCAATTCAGACACATGTAAAACTGACATCTGGGAAGTGTAGCTTAAGTAAACCAAGGCAAGTCTATGAAAAAATTGGGCAATTCTATGAATCATGTTGGAACCCTTTATCTGGCAGGTTGTTCTCATACTGCATTTCAATGGATCAGGGTCCTTTATAAAGTGCACATTGCAATTTGGAAAATATGTTGCAAAACTGATAATAAAAAATTAACAGTGAATACAAGCATGTTGATCATAAATAGTTGGTAAATGAAGGTCCAGTTAATTGATTTTCTTTTCAGTCGCTCTACTTTCTAAAGTACATCCTTCATTTTAAAGATTCAAAATTTACATTTAAACACTATTGAAACAAATGACTTACCCTTTTAACACATTCTATCTAAGATTTAAGTAGTAGCACTAGTAGCTTAATGTACAGGAATTGGACTAATTCCTAAGAAATAATTAAAATAAAGAAAAATTGACAAAAAAAATTATGTTCATAAACAGACCTTACATGTTTTGTTATGTGAAATAAACATAATATCAATTATTGAACCTTCTTAAAAGCTCTGACCTATTCATATGAATTTTTCTGATCCATGGTTTTTCTATATATGTATTGTGTCTCTACAAGGACAAAATAAGTTTTAGGTTTCTACATGGTTTCTCTTGTTAATTACTGTTATAAATCTTTGGAGCTAACATCTCTAATTAAATCAAGATATGTATGCAATTATGCTAAATAACTTATTATGCTTGGGGGAGGATCATAGGAACAATTCAAATGAATCAAATTCTATTTAGGAAAGAAAAAGAAAGCATGATTGGGAATCATTACAGATGACTATCTTATTTATCATTCGATAGCTTCATGAGTAACTGATGTGCTCTCAGCTTTGGTTCTTGTATATTATGTTACTCTAAATATTAATAAAAAAATTGCTTTAGATATTTAGCAGGAAACTTCTTCACTGGACCGGTGCCGGAGTGGACAATGGACAATAACAGAAGTTTGTGAGTTATTTTGAATATTACTCGTATACTCCCTTGAATAATTCAGATATTTGTGGTTGTAGAATTATTACATTCTTTTATTTTCTTTTTCTCCTAGTCAACACTTCATTTTTTTTTTTACTTGGAACTGTAAATTTACTTTTTCTATTTTGCATCTCATACAGGAATTTAGTCTATGTATAGTTTTTCTGCAATGAATAAGATGTAGTAGAGTATCCTGATAAGTTAAAATAACATTTTAGATGTTCATATAATCATGAAAATAAATAAGGATAATGAAATAAGTTATGATGAGGATTTTAGTTTCACAATCACCTTTTTTACTGTCTGGGTTTCCATGACCTCAACAATGTTTATCTCCTATCATTGATTTGTTTAACCAATATTTCAAAACATCATTATTATCATAGTTTATCATTCTCGTTATCATCAAAAGTTAGAGGAACGTTTCATGTTTCATGTAACATTATTTTTAAAAGATAATTTTCTTTAATAGTTAGCATAAAACTTATGTATCACTCTTATAAATCATCTTATGACTTTGTTGGTCAAGCATTTGAATAGTAAATTTCATTTGGAAAGTAAAGCGAAGAAGCACTTTTATATAAAAAATGATTTTATTGGCCTGATGAAATTGTTTCCTCTTCTAAGTTTCTGAATTATATGTTCACATTTTGCAGAGATCTTTCATACAACAACTTTAGTGTTGGAAACCAAGAGCCAAAGACATGTTACCAGGAAAATCTGTACGAAAACTTACATTGATGTGCTTTTTTGTTTTCTGCCACTCATGAAGTGATCTGAGTGTTAACTATCTCTTTCTATGTCACAGGAACTTGTTTGCAAGTTTTTCAAGGAATAACTTGTGAGTTTTATAAGTGCTAATTTTTATAACATGTAGATATAGACTATTTCACTTTTCTTTCTCTTATGCAATTTATATTGTTTAAGTTATTATTTTTATCCCCTCTTGCTCTCTCAGAGGACCACTTTCTTGTGACAGCAGCAATAGAACCTGTACTAAAAGTAAGTTAACGAAATATGTAACTTCTGTGAACTCAATAGTCTTACTAATATTGTCAAGGTAGTATTGTAATTCTCTTTTGCCAACTTATGGACGTACTAAGTTATCTTTAATTGTCTTCATTCCTTAAATTCAATTTGATTCCTTACCTCCTTCACCATCAACAAAAGAAAAGAAAATGGCAACCTAGTGCTATAACTAATATTATATGCAAAGCAGGAAAAAAAAAATAATGTGTGATGAAATAATATAATTTGAATGAATTTCCTTTCCTTTTACATTTCATTTTGTGCTTGACTTCTATAATGGTTTTAAATATTAACCCTTTGTTTCTTGTTCCAGAAGTTACATCTCTACATATAAATTGTGGTGGAAATCAGATTACTGTTGGAGGCGTAACATATGATGAAGATATATATCCAGCTGGACCAACAGTATATAAATTAAGTAGAAATAACTGGGCACTGAGCAACACAGGTCACTTCCTGGACAATGCTACTATTCCTCCAGGACAGTTTCTACCCTATACCACAGAAAATGAAACAAGGCTTTACATGGCTAATGCTGAATTATATAAGAAAGCACGTGTTACTCCTATTTCTTTGACTTATTATGGATTTTGTTTAGAAAATGGAATCTACACAGTAAAGCTTCACTTTGCTGAAATCATGTTCACTGATGATAAAACATACAGCGACTTAGGGAGGCGTGTATTTGATGTATACATTCAGGTACAGGACTTTTGATCCTTTCATGGAATGTTTTCTAATATATAAATTCATGTAATATATTAAAATATAGAAACATGGTATTAAATAAATATCATTTAGAAAACATGAAATGAGTTTCTCCATGAGTTAAAATTAACTTGTGCAAAAAATTGAAAAATAAAAATTTAGAAAAGTTATATGAAAGAGTTTCTACTCATTAATTTATATATATGCTAATTTTAACTTAAGCAGTTTCATTTTTTTTTTCTCTCTTAGAGGTTCTCATAGAGAAGTTTTCTCAAACAGATCCCTTGCCCTTAGTTGTAATAAGTTCATTGACTTCATTAGTAGAATCAGTTTCCACAATAATTTTGAATAGAATTCATTGACAAAATTTATTTAGGCTTGTATTCGAGATATTGTAGGGAGAGCGTGTGTTGAAAGATTTTAACATTGCAAATGAAGCACAAGAAGTTGGAAAGGAACTCATAAAACAATTTCTTGCTCATGTGAGTGGTAATGACCTAGAGATACGTTTCTACTGGGCTGGAAAAGGGACAACACATATCCCATATAAATCAGTAAATGGTCCTCTCATATCTGCCATTTCTGTCAACTATGGTGGGTTTTCATGTAAGTTTATTTCTTTGATTTTCACCTTTATGGTATTATCTTATTCATTTGGCTCTTGTGCAATAATCAAACAGATTCTATAGGTGGAAACAAAACAAAAGAAGACTCTACAGGTGGTATGTCTGTAGGAGTTATTGTTGTAATTGCAGTTCTATTGGTGAGTGTTGTCATCTTGATTACTGTTAGCATACTTTGGTGGAGGGGTTTCATTAGTGATTGTTGTCATCCTTGGTGGCATACTTTGGTGGAGTTATGTTCAAACTCAAACTTTGCGGCTCACTTTAGAGGAAAGAAACATTTATTAATGAAAGGTAATCACAAAGTTACTACATTTGCTATCATGATTTTCATTTTCCAATCATTCACCTGAAACATTTGAGAATCATCAAGCACAAAAGTGATTTGTTTTTTTTCATGAGATTTAACCATTTATTCTAGTTTCTTATCTTTCTCATTCTATATAATAAAATCTAAGACAATGAATGGACAATCTAATCTAAATAATGATGTCCAAATGTTTTCAATTTGCTGATAATAGGTGGATTAACGTCTTTACTTCCAAAAATTTCGTAGATAATATATATATAAGTTTTCGTTTATTTGCAGATCCTAGGGATATAGACTTGCAAACTGGTGTTTTTACCTTGCATCAAATTAAAGTTGCAACAAATAACTTTAATATTTCCAATAAGGTTGGAGAAGGAGGCTTTGGTCCTGTTTATAAGGTATCCCAATTATATAATATATATTTTGTTTAATCTTACTGTATTTATGGATATTAAAGACTAAATTTTTGTTTTAAAGTTCTACTAAAATGTATGCATGATGCAGGGCATTCTGACAAACAGCAAACAAATTGCAGTTAAACAACTTTCATCCAAATCAGAGCAAGGAACCCGTGAGTTTATAAATGAGATAGGCATGATCTCAGCTCTGCAGCACCCTAATCTTGTTAAACTTTATGGTTGTTGTGTTGAGGGTGATCAATTGTTGTTAGTATATGAATATATGGAAAACAATAGCCTTTCACATGCTTTATTTGGTAAGTCATTGCTCTAATATACTCTTGTTTGGTTCTTTCTTGTGCGGCATTTCAATCATAAAAAGTTTACATGGTTATATGACTTGCTGTCTAATTTTTGTCACTCACAAAAGACTCAGAAGATAGCTATTTAAAACTGAATTGGCCAACAAGAAAAAATATTTGTGTTGGCATTGCTAGAGGTTTAGCTTTCCTGCATGAAGAATCTAGACTGAAAGTTGTTCATAGAGACTTAAAGATCTCTAATGTGTTGCTTGATGAAGACCTGAATCCAAAGATATCTGATTTTGGTTTCGCCAGACTTCTTGAGGGGGACAATACACACATAAGCACCAGAATTGCAGGGACTTGGTGAGTTTCAATATTATATTTTTTGAGAAAAATAGAATATGAACTATTAGTATAAAGTGGTTTTACACTGCCATTCAATCATAAATCACCATGCAAGTTTGTTGACTTTGATGATCATTAAGTTATACAAAATATACTCTCTAATTGGTTAACAGTATAAAAGAATTTACAGTGAGAGAGTATGTTCATTAAGCTCAAATATTTTTATCTAGATATTTTTAAAATGTATTTTTAAAGGTGATTGTACACTGAAAAGCATTACCAAATCCAATCTAGAAAGGTTTTTATCAAAAATCAAGAGTGTTGTTTAACATAAAGTTGCTGAAATTTGTATTTCAATTGTGCAGGGGATATATGGCACCAGAGTATGCCATGCATGGTTATCTAACTGAGAAAGCAGATGTTTATAGTTTTGGAGTTGTTACCTTGGAAATTGTAAGTGGAAAGAGAAACACTATTTGGCAGTCAAAGGGGGAAGCTTTCTATCTTCTGGATTGGGTAACTTCTATTTTCAACATTCTCCATTGTTTATATCGTTCTGAATATTCATAGTAAATATACTTTTCTGAGGGTTAATCTATGATTCAATTTTCATCTTGGGTCACCCTACAAGAAAAATATTGCATGCATTTCACCTTTCATGATTTTTCTAAAAAATTATCCAAATGACACCATTGTCTTTTTTTAAATTCTAGTTGCAGTCAAAGTGGCCAATATCCTATGATAAAGAATCTTAACACTTAAAACAGTGTTAGATACTTGCTATTCATCCATAGGTTGTGTTTCAGATAATATACTCTCAAATCAAAACGGTTTTTGTTTTTTTCTTTCTACAGGCACGTTTGTTGAAAGAAAGAGGTAACATAATGGAGTTAGTTGATCCAAAGTTGTTGGGTTTAGGTTTCGTTGAAGATGAGGTAATGTTGATTATCGAAGTGGCTCTCCTTTGCACCAATGTCACTTCAAGCCTAAGGCCCTCTATGTCTTTAGTTCTAAGCATGCTTGAGGGCAGAACAATGGTCCCAGAGTTTGTTTCACTATCTAGGGAAGTAATGGATGAGATGAAGTTGGAGGTAATGAGAGAGTTTTACAGTCAAATGGATGAAAATAAAGCAAGTGAGATACGAAGTTTGAGCTTAACAATAGGTGTTCCATCGACTAGTTCATCTTCATCAGCTACACACCTTAATTTGGCTCACCTTGATGCTTCTTCCTGAGAGAAAAACAAATTAAGAATCTCTATGAATTGTATTCATTTGCATGTATGTCCTATGAGTTTGAATTGTAGGACACTATCTTGGTTGACAGAACCCTCATACAATTTATTTTGAAATGATGTTTGATTGAATTTATTATATATGTTGCTGTGTTTCATGTTATGTTTAAGTATTCATTTGCTTTTTTTATTGTTAAACAAAATTTACTTTTAATTTTTATATTTATTAATTATCTCTTCTAATTTTTATATATGCTATTTTTAATCTAATTTAGTATCTACAAATCTATATGATTAAAAAAAATAATATGTATAAAGATTAAAAAATATTAAAAATGATATATCTAGAGATTAAAATAAATAAACTTTAGTATTTTGTAATTTTTTTAAAACATTATTTTAAGTAATGCTTTTAAAAATTTTAACTTCTACTTTTTGTTTTTATTTTTTTCCATTTTCCCTTTTAGTATTTAGTAAATTTCATTCTTACCTTTTTACATAACAATTTTATTCTTCATCTTGCATGATTTATATTCTTACAAATTTTATTCAAACATTATTTATTATATTTTTTTAACATTATATTTTAATTATCATATTAATAAATATAATAAAAATATGACATTTACTTAAGTGTACGTTAATTTATTTTATTTAATAACTCTTTAAAAATTCTTTTAAGTATATTATCAAATCAGTTGTATAATAAATAATAAGAAAAAAATAATATAACAATTAAAAAAAAATGAAATTAAATAATTTACATATATAAAAAAAAATATCCCAAGTTAAAAATGAATAAAAAATTCTAATTATAAATATCCCGCAATATATTTTATCAATGAAATTAAACTTAATTTATACAAATGTATCATACAAACATACTTCTATTTGCTATCTTACATTTATCTACTATCAACAAGACAATTTACCAAACATTAAGACAATAAGATGACTTCACAGATTTTGACTAATTTTTCAACTTTCACCTTGTTTTTTTTTTTTTTTTTCATTTTCAGCTTACTTTTCAACTACGTATAAAAACAATCTTACTTTTCAATTACTTATATGATATTTTCATTTATTCTAGCATTGAGCAAGATATTTTTCATTTAATTTTAGTGAAAAAATCATTGTTTAACAGGTAATTTTATCGATATGGGGCCTATAACACTAGTAAAACCTAACCTAGAAGCCAGAGTCAATAACCCCAAACATCAGATAAATACCAACCTTTCAAGTTTAAGCAAGGAAAGGAAGAGGAAAGACTTGAAAACTAAGAGAAGAAATAAACATTATATCATTTACCTCAATTCAAGGCAACAATATATATCAACTAAAAGAAGTACAGAGAACCATTGATTAAACTGCAAAACCACCAGTGAATTACATATGCTCTTGATCAAAACATCCTAAAAAGGCCGTTGTAATCCTCCTAAACCGAATAGGGAATGAATGAAAGCTGATTCACTGACCAGAGGGATACTCACAAATGTTCCCAGAAGCGCACACCTTATGCACTTTATCATTATAAAAATAAATGTCAATGCCACACCAGCCCAGTAATATGACCCCAATGTTCCCCCCGGGAAGTGTATAAGTGGCATGAAGTTGCTCGAAATATACACTATCTGCAGAGCAAGTTCCAGTAGCATTCCCGTCATTACATGGAATCTGAAGATAAGGGGCAAGTCCCTGTTTTTTACCACTAATACAATAGCCAGATAGCAGTATAACATAGGAAACCAGATTGGTAATCGGTTGACACCTCCTGGGATATAGAAAATTAAACTCTGAAAGAAAGGAAATTTTTGAATAATAGGTTCTAGATAAAACCCAGTTGCAGACATCTGCAATGCTATTAGATAGGGAATACAGGATAAAGCCCTCCACCACCATTCTGGCTTCTCAGCATTTGCAGGGATTCGGAAACCAGACGAATGATATATAAATGCTTGTCCACAGAACTTAGAATTACATCTTTGAGACACAGGAGGTCTGAGTGAGAGGCGAGCTTCTGTATCAGTAAATAGTGGAGATGAAACAGTATTGAGTTGCATAGCTGAATTACCTGATACAAAAAAAATAAAAATTGGGGGATTAAACAACTATTTGAGAACTAGAACTAAATAATACATACCATTTAAAAAAAAAGTATTGCATTTGGATGACATGGTTTATAAGTGTCTTCGTACAATTGTCTTAGCATTAAAAAAAAGGTTGTGACCAGATTAGCTAAATCAACATACAAGTCTCAAATATCCTATCATTTCATTATTCTAATAGCAAATACTTTTGCAAAGATCTAATGTTTTATTAAATCAAATTAATGAAATTTAAATATTAAAATTAGATAAAAAAAAATTATAATAAAATGTTGGTAAGCAAGATGCTAACTTACGAAGAGAATTGCCTGCAAAAGCTTTCATGGTATGATTCTTGACCCTTTTGATTACAATGCCTCTTTTTGGAATCGAATCTTTATTTCTAGTTTAAAACCAATAACAAAGAAAAGGTGAGTTTCAAATGTAAATAGAGAAACAAGGGATACCATGATATAACAATACCAATTCATCAGTTTTGAAGGACGAGACAAAGTATACATTGAAAAAAGTTGCTCTAACATGACACAATTACTACACACAAGTTTGCCCGGATTTTCAAATTCCTCGTGATTATAATTCATAACTAGGATTAACCTAGAGAGTGCATTCTGAATTTCATAATTTAATTAACACAACCTATCAAATCAAATCCTCCTCCCTATAAAATCCAACAGGCACATAATGGAATCATTTTGCTTCTTCAAATTACAACAAACGATGACTCATGAGACAATGGATCCATGCTTATGATCTACCCAAAATGGCTAAGGGGACATCAACAATCACGGGCAGTGAGAGATCCCCATAACTCAAGGATTAATAAGCATGATTTCCAAATTTAGTGTTATGAAATACAAATCAACCCTCGTTAGAAGACCTATTTCCAACAACCCTTAATGTTTTTGACAATGAAAAGAAGGTTCTATATCAAAAAACTGAAGAGGATTAGTCAATCACCAAATTCAATGCAATTGCTTGCGTATTACATGAAAAGCACTAGCGTTACATCGGTCACTATACAAAGATAATATATTCCATCAAAGTACCAAACTAATGACATTTAGGTCATCTTAAATCACAGAATTACAAACATGGGTTTCCTCATAATACAAATTATAGAACATCTGCAAAACATTATGAGGAAATGCTCCACTTGTTTGAATCATTGAGGATGTAATAAATTTATAAGCTAAGAGCAATAATCATAATCATAATAATAATGATGATGAAAGTAAATATAAATATACAAGAGCAGCTTATGTATCAGATGAGAAAAAAAAAAAAACAAAAGTAGTGAATTGTAAGTAGTGGGAGGGATACAATACCTTCTGAAACCGAGAGAAGCAGGAGAGGGAGGAGCACGGAGAAGAGAAGAGTGGGTTAGTGCCAATTGAGATGCCATCTTCTCTCTTCTTTGTCACAGGGTCACTATAAAATGAAGAGAACGAAGTTATAGACATACAGCGATGCTTACAGCATGATAAAAATACCAAAAGCTAATCAGCTATATTTCTCAATCTAATAGGTGTGAATTATATTTTAGACAGCAAATAAATCTTAGGAACAAGTTGAATCTGATCCTTATAATCAGAAACTGTATGACCCCAAAATGCAGAATCACAAAAGAAAAATAGAAGTTGGACCAAATAACTTCAAAAGAACCAAAAAAGAAACACCTCTCTAATGAAAAACTTAAAAAGAAAAACAAAAGCTAATCACCACCCAAGATCAGAAAGGGCACAGAGGAAGAGGTCACAACAAATTAAATCAAACCCCAGAAAATATCAGAATTCAAGAACAGATTAACTTTGTAAATTCCATAGACAAGAACCAGTTATTGGAGGCTTGGCTGAAAGGGTTTTATGGCAATCAACACTACAAAGAGAGAGAATCAATGATGTAAGGACAGGACAGACTTCACTGCAAATAACCAGATCCCCAACATCGATTTTGCAACAACTGTATGAAAACTAAACCCCTGAAAATTTTACTACCCGTACCCCATATCTTAGTTGACACAATTAAAACAGAGACTGTTAAGATCTCCCTGTTATCATATTTTCCCATTCCAGAAATTAAGCGAGCAGAGAAATCATAGCATGCACATGATAATTAATTTGGTATCTTTTCAACTAACATCCACGCAATAAGTTAGACTGGCTATCGCAATCATCACTTACCACCACAACACAGAACTAACTATGAAATTGAAATTTAAAAAGTAGTAATATAAAAAATTGCAGAGCCAGAGAGGTAGCAATTTACATTCCAGTTTTCTCATCACCCCATTCAGAAGCCTCCGGCAAGGTGGAAACTTTATACACGCATAGTTATGCACTGAACATTTAATAACATTTCTGAACCTTACCTAGCGGGATAAGGCTTAGCAATAACAGTACACCGAACAGAAAACGATTCTGAATGGGAACAATTCACGATAACAAATATCAATATACGAGAAGCAAACACTAACTAGCGAAATTTAAAAAACCCTAATAACATAAAAGAAAATTTTCAGGTACTTAGACGAAAATTCTTCTCTCTGCAAAAAGATAAGCACTCTCTAATGAATGATTCAAGAAATGAGAAGATATCATCGCCCCCAGATAAATTTAAATGAAAATAAAAGTAAACAACAAAACAATTTATGAAAACCCAGAATTGAAGAGAAAATTACCAAGGTAAGAGGGGGGGAGAGAAAGCACCTTATTGTATTCACTTCTGCTTTAGGCTTATTGCTAATGCGTTATTACCTATGTCCTAATAGCTAATATATTTTTCTACTTTCCATATATATATTTTTTTCTCTTCAATTTTTTATTTGAAATTGGATTTTCATATATTTTCAGGATAATATAATTTTAAAACTAATTATTAGAAAAAATATTAAGAATCTTATATTCTCTTTATACCAATGTCGTTGAAATTGATTAAAAATTACAAATATTTATGTATTTTAGATATATGTCTCTCTTAATTTAGATGTAAAATATATTAAAAATCTGATTTCTAACAAATTTCAATTAATAATAAAAAGTGGTCTTAGAAGGGATTGTTGTTAGCACTCATATTTTAATAAATTTATATGAACATTTTCATTTAAACCTTATATTTAAAAGTTACTTATTTTAATTCTTACGTTACACATACTATTTTAATCCGTTTTGGTTTTTATACATATAATTTTTAATTTTTTTCATAGTTTTCATTGTCCAAACTCATACTGACTAAAAAGAAAGTAAAAAAAAGTGATATTTAAACATAAAGATTAAAAGGTTAAATTTATTTAATTATAAAGATCAAATGAATATTTTGACTAAATTTTGGTATGAACTAATCTTTACATATATGTCATAAAATCTAATTTAAGTTTCACAAATACTTGTCTTTCTGTAAAAGTAATATTAAATCGAAAAAATAATATAAAATCATTTTATTTAAACACTCAATTAATAAAAGAAAAAGAAAAAGAAAATATAATTATTTTACATGTGTGAAAAAAATTGGAAATCAACCCAGTTTCATCCTTAATAGCAACAGAACCTCCCAAGTAGGCTAAAAAAAATGTCCTGTCTATGAGCTAAAAACCGTAATCAAGTAATCAAGAAGATGTGCTTCCCTAAAAATGTGTGATGGTTGAATTTATAAATTTTAATAATTATAAATATTTTTTTACAATTAATATAACGGTCAATATATATATATATATATATATATATATATATATTAAAAACAATTTATGACCAATAAAGTGTATTCCTATTTTCATTTTCATTTTCATTTATAATTTTTTTATTGTTTGAAACTCATTTATACAATTAAAAATTATCACAAAATATATCATCTTTTAAAATTATTTAACATTTATTAGAGGTTTAAGAAATTGTGAAAGATTAGTTGGATATATATATATATATATATATATATATATATTTAATTAATTTACTAAATATTTTAAATTTAAAAAATTATTTATTAATTACTTTTCAATAATTTTATAATCAATAATTAAATTATCTATTTCATTTAAATTATTTCAGAAAATGATAATTTATCATCATAAAAAAATTGAGAATCTAAAGTAATAAAGTCTATTTATTTATTTTTAATTTTTTTTAATAATATGTATAATATACTTTTCATACATATTTAAGTCATAATACATAAATTATCAGTTTGATTTTTCTAAAAAGTAATTAAACCCATAATTTTTAATTACAATTTAATTTCATAAAATTTTTAGTTAAATATATTTCATATTAATTAAGATGAAATAAAATCTCTTTCTAAATAGTAAACTTTACATATTTCTAAGTTTGAAATAAGAAAAATAATACTACAATATTTTTTTCCTGTCGTGATTATTTTTTCCAATTGTTGTACAATATTTTATTTATTAAAGATTTCTTAAAAATTTAAGCGAGACCAAAATAAATAACATGGGTTTTAAAGAAAGAAAACAAGAATAGTGTTAACTAGGCATAGGCACAAAGTAGAGAAGAAGTAAAAGAAGAGGGAGATGAATTATTTCTCAGACTCTCTTTCTCTCTATCCATCAGTCATAAAGAACAGCCACTCAAGTAAAAAATCTCTTTCAACAGTCCAATCTCATCGAAATGAATAATAAAGGTGGCACTTAGTGTGTGGAGTGCCTCATGTGAGATGAAGAAGAAAGACAGAAGAAAGACACATACTCCTCCAATCTTACACTCTTGTTGCCTTCTACCTAGCAACACTTTCATTAACCTTGTGTGCCAGTGACTCTCCTCACAATGGCTACCACCACCATGATTCTAAAACTAAGGGTAATTCCATCAATGCTACACTATTTTTTTATTATCCCTAATTTTCCCCTTCTCCTCCAATTCTCATTATTCATCAATGTGACAAATTAAAAATAAAAAAATACACCTTATATCTTATCCATAACACTTTTCCAAAAATAATAAAGAATTAATACACTAATTATTTTTTAAAAAAGAGAAAAATACGCTATTAGATACCATAAAATAATAGAACAATAAAAGTATCTTGAATAACTAAAAGAAATAGAACATTGAAAAATATTTTTTCTGCTTTTCTTACTTTATACCTGAACACTAATGGAAACCATTAGCTACGAAATAGGGATGTAGAAGTATGGAACGAAAACATAGATGATAAAAGTAGTGATGTAGAAATACCGAATAACTAAACTAAAATGCGAAACAAAAACAGTGAAATAAAAACAAAGATGAAAAATTTATACCATAATTTGTTTGAATAGAAAAAAATATTAGCGAATCAATCAACGCAAAGAAAAATGAATGTGATGCGAAAGAAATTAGAAAAAACTTAATGTAGAACTTGAGATACAATGAATCATATAATTGAAAATCCTAATACGAAAACTTTAGTAAAGAGAGAGTGAAAATTAAATTTATGTGAATTCATTTTAGTGCTTAATTGACGAACAAGAAGCTTGAGTGACTCCAATATCAACGATCAAATTCATCGAGATAATACAATGGAGGAGCATATATTCTTATAGGATTTTTTATTGTTGGTATTTGAGGCTATAGTATAAACAAAAAGACCACATTCGATTTTTCATTTTATTTTATAGTGATTGTATATATATTGATGGTATCTGAGGTAATCTGAACCGAAATGTTTGGCAGTAGGTATTACTTTTTCACAAACCTGTTCAAAAATTCCAATAAACTGTTTCTTAATAATAAACTGTGCAATGACATTTTCTGTCAATCAAATATTGAGACCAACGGATCTTTGGCAACCGCCGATACCCTACATTTACATCAGGTCATCTGATGGTGACAACCCTTTGTGGATATTTTGTTCATCCCTCTATCAAATTAAAAAAACCCAGGTGTTAAGACAAAAAAAAAGAGAAGATCCACATCTATTCTCTTGTGATGATGCCAAGTAGAGGGGCTGCGATTTTTATTGCTGATCTGCATGGGGTGTTTACTTCAACATGAGACAGATGACAAGATGTTGATCGTCAATAACATGGCATGAAATTGGACACGCCATGCATTAATCGATAGCTGAAACGTGCAGGAAACTATGCTGAAGCCTATTGGGAAACTAGAACGTTAGAGTTCAGGAATTCAAGTCGTTTCTTGGTTAAATTGATCTTTTCTTCAGCTTCTGTGGCTTTTTCACGCACCCCGCGGACCACATCTTCCGGTGCCTTCTTTACGAACTGTAAAAAGGACACAGCAATAAATAATTTGGCAAACACTTGTAGCACTTTTATGCATACATGTCAGAATAATTTTATACGAACACTATTGTAGTACTAGAAGAGCCTATACAGCTGTTAAACAAAAATATCACCAGATAATACTCAACCACTTCAGTAGTTGTTTAGTACTCGAAAAACTCATCCTTAAAAGCTGGTTAATTGTTAAAGAGAGAAGAACTAAACTCTTAATTCTATTACTCAACGTGAGATTTTGAAACTTCATAATACTCAAGTTGTTCTTTTCATATATCTAAATACTTGATTTAGATTTTATATTATCTTAAAAAATAGTGTTAAAAAATCTGGAACACTAATTTGCTACCTTTGCACTTTGTTTAGAATCATTTTGTATCTACCTATATTATTCGATTTTGGTACACTTAAGCAGCATAAATAGATCCGGAACAAGCCTTTCTGCATATTTATAAAATAATGAAGGTAAGAAATATACTTGAGGAGAATTGAGTTTAGATATCAATCCATCATACTCCTTCTGCATCTTGGAAAGACGCTTTGAAAGTCGTTCAACTTCTGCAGAAATATCAACCATATCGGCCAGGGGGAGATATGCCTCTAGTCCCTCTCCAACCACGAGATGAACTGACTGATCAGCATTTCCTAAAGTATATTACATGACATTGGTTCAGCCACCATTACTTATTTAGAGCCAAATAGACAAAAGACGAGGAAAAAAAATGCAATTTCAATTTTCAACCAGGGAGTGCAGAGTTCAGTAGAAATCATGCCTGGAGAAGAATTCGTGAATTGCAGATTTTGTAAATCCAGCCGAGAGAGAAGTGCTAGAACCTCTCTTTCTTCCTGATGAAATACATGATACACCATAACATTATTTAGTATCACAAGAACAAGAGCAGAGGAGAAAATCTACGAACATCATCAAGGTGACAGTTCCCATGTTTCCTAGAAATCTCCTCCAAGTATGGGGCACGTAGATAGAGAGAAAAGGTCAAGAGAAAACTATATTAAAAGCATACTTAGTATGATTTATGTATTCAAAATAAAGAAAAAAAAATCAGATGACCATAAATAAAATTGCAATTGAGTTTCCTTTTCACAAGCACCGGAGCTAGAGAAATGAAGATTAATCACACTTACAGCAACATATTCTATAACTTCATTGTTTGCAACCACAGATGCTGATATACGTTTTGCAGGCTCAACAGAATATTCTGCCCGAGCATTCCTGATAGCTCTAACCTAAATAAGGAAAAAAAAAAAAAACAATAAAAAGATAAGGACTCACCAAAGAAGTATGATTATTGTATCATATTCCGGAGAAGTATTGAAAAGGATGAGAGAATAAAATAAAGATATGAACTAACCAAAGAAGTATGATTGTTGTATCATGTTCCAAAAAAAAAAAAACTTTAAAGGGTGAGAGAAGAAAATCGAGATATGAATGAACTCACCAAAGCCTGCAAATTTTCAAACTTTTTAATAGAACTGGTGTTCCTTGGAAGATGAGTCTCTGGCCAAGGTGATACAATGAGAGCATCTTTCCGGTTAGGGAGTGCCTATTCACAGAAAAAAATAAAAATATAATAAATTTTTCATCCTATAATTACTGAACTTGAATTAATATTGAGATATAATACTAAGTAATTGCTCGGGTAGAAATTACTTTCTTTTTATGCAAAGCATCACATAGACGAAGAATTAGTGAGTACTACTTCCTAGATTTAATATACATGAACCTAGTGGATATTCTAACAAATATGTTTTTCTTATATTTGTTGAATGTGTGTAATACGCACACACATTATCTTTATTTATAATGTAATTAAGGATACAAAGAATAACATCAATCCCTGATTTCTAGCAAACCAAACTGTTAGAGAGATAGCAATTATTAGTGATTAGCAAAAGCTCCTTTCTTGTTTGTAACGGAGGGGGCAGACAAGTTAGAGGGAGAAAATTGCTCCTTTGGATCAGAATTATAACTAGGAATAAAAGGGCAAATAGAGTATCAAACAGTTTGTGGAAGTAAAACGGTTGTTGAAAAATGTGTTAGATTATTGAAATCAGTTCTGAAATCACTTGAATTGAGAAAATCAGAGATTTAGAGGAAAGTACACTGAACCTGCTTTAGTAAGCACTCGGCAGACATGGTATTTATATATAAATTAAAGAATAAACGCATCTCTGTTAACGAGACAAAAGTGTGCTGAACCTACTTTAATCAGCCCTTAGAGAATACAAGTTATTTCTAAAAATTAAAGAGTACATGCATTTCCTGTTTTCAAGACAAAGAATTTATACTATTTTGTATGTGATATGCATTAGAGAACACACCTGAAAATCTAGCTATTAAGGGAGGAGAAGCTAAGAACCCCAACTGCGACTTGGAGAAGTGTAGACTTCTTCAGATTCAATCATTCATATTTATTTATTTGGGACACAAATCATCATCATAAATATGTTTTCTATTAAGTCCCATCAAACTTACAGCAATAAATTGTACAAAAATAGAAAAGCATCACTAAATAGCATTATATAGAGTTCATCAAATTTACCTGCCACAGCTCCTCAGTTACAAATGGCATGAAAGGATGCAGCACTTTGAGTATGTTTTCGAAAGTATATAACAGAACAGCCTGTGCCACTGAAGCAACAGAGTTGCCTTCAACTCCAGAGTGGTAAAGACGCTCTTTACTAGCTTCAATGTACCTAAAAGATCAGAGAGCATTACTCAAAATCAAGGCAAAGACCCACAAAGATCACCATATAGAAAAAAAAAACACTACTACCAGTATAAAAGAAACGTACCAATCAGCAAAATCAGCCCAAAAGAAATCATATGTTTCTCGTCCCACTTCTCCAAAATAAAATTTGTCATAGCTTGCACTGACAGATTCAACGAGCAAATGAAGTTTTGATACCTAAAAATTTGAATCAAGATTATCACAGCTAAACAACATTAGCAACATATAAAATATGTAAAAAGAAAACCGCCTTACCACCCAACACTCAGGTAAAGGAAGATTAACCACAGTGTCTTCACTCTCAAACTGAACACAAAAAAAAAAAGTCTTAGTAAGAAAAAATATTGAGTATTAAGCAAACAGCAGCCAAACTAGAAATAACTGCAACCAATATTAACTAAACTTCCTTTATTAAAATAAGTGTCCAATAAATTGACAATACTACTTAGTTGCCTCTTTTGTCCAATAGTACAGAAAAACCAGCAAGACAACTTTAAACTATACTAATACTTACAAGCTGTCAAACTTGGAACAGCAGTTTATTGTTTTTTTTTTTTCACTTTCCAATGTTTGGAGAGTTACTGTCCAATATTCATGTTGAGAGTTCATGAAGATTAGTTAGAATTTGATGAAGATTTGTTTAGATTTGGTTTAGTACTATTCTTGCAATATTACCAATTTTATCTTTTCATTTAACGTTAGATTGTATGATCCTACAATCAAGGGACTCTCTCCTTTTGTATGAAGGTTGTCAAACTCTAGAGTTAACTCTTAAATCTTAAACTCTTATGAGTTTCCGATCCTAGATACAGAAACAAGTTTGAGGTAAACTCTTTGCAGAGTAAACTCAGGTAAACTCTTTAAATTTGAGGTAACTTGCATAAACTCTCAAACTCAAACTCAGGAGAAAGTTAACGAGTTCGAAATCAAAGGTAATTTCTGTTTGACTTTTACCCCACAATGACAATATTTTATCATACTCAAATTATGTGAATAAATTAACTCATTTTTAAATGTTTTCACTTTAACAACTTATAATTTATATATGAAAATATGTTAAATGCTTATTGAAGTGCTTAAATAAATTCTAAGTTGCTTAAAGCAACTTACCATTGGAGGAATCTTAGTTAACATAATAAGTTGCTTAAAAAAATTAAAATTTGTTTCATCAAGCAACTTATATTAATTAATATCATTATGTACCATAATAAAATTTAAATTAAAAAAAATATATATAAAATAGTGAGTTGCTTAAAAATTTTTCTGTAAGTTAGTTTAATAATGATATGACACAGTAGGACCAATATTTTATATTTTTCAATGTAAAAGCAACTTATGTGAATTGCTCCCATTGGAGATGTCCTAAGTTGCTTAGAGGACTGAGGATATTGTATATTTGTTCCAAGATGGATGCTTATGATCTTTAAGAAGCTTGAAGGGAAGTGTTGAGATTTTATGAAGATTTGTTGAGAGTTATTTATATTTGATTTAGTATTATTCTTACAGTATTATCATGTTAACGATTTCATTTAATGTTAGATTGCATCATCCCTATAATGAAGGGATTCTCTCCCTCTATTAATTCCTGATTTATATAAATGAAGGGCCTGAGGACTACTTCTCCTCAAGCTTTTCAGCAACCCAGTCTAGTTCTTCATAATTTTCAAAAGAAAAATACCATTTAAGTCTTGGCTCTTTATAAATCTGGGCAACAATTCTTATGTCTACTTCCAAGAGGACCACAAGTTTCCCTCAAGCCCTTTCGATATCTTTATCTCTTCTCGTCCTCACATAAGTTGTTTAGCATGCAAGATAATGTTGTTTCATAGAGCTGTAATTTTTCTCACAACTTTCTCTGAAGTGCTTTTGTGCAAAGCTTTTATCCCACAATTTGAATGGGTTATGCAGGTGCTTTTCTTCTTGATAGGGAAATGAAAAGCCCTGTCAAAGGTCATGTCTTTTATTTGCTATGGTGCTTAAAAGAATAATTACCAATGACATTTTTTATGTCTGTAAGATCCATCAGGTTTTTTTCTTGATAATGTGTGGAATGTAGTGAATGAAACCAAGCACATACCTGTTCTTACACTGCTGTGCTTCAGACTTGGAATTCCTTATTCAGAATTTATGTTGAGTATTGGGAATCAGGTCCCTAATTTAATTGTTAATTTTAGGTGAAAGAGGATAACTTTTGTTACAATGTGCAACATATGCTGCACCGCAACTAGTTGTTGCATAACTAGTTGATTTTACATTTAATTTTTTTTTCCTGCTTTGTAGTATTCGTTATCTTCCTTCCCCTTTGTAATTTTCTTCCCCTGTTTTAATTAATTTCTTCTTTTATCTAAAGATAATAAGTAGAACATAATTTTTTGATAAAAGAGAGCAAATAAGAAAGAGGGGATTTACAAAGTGCTAACTGGGGGTCATCCTTTTAAACATAAGTCATATAAAAAGGAGGGGAGGGGGGTAGCTTTCTAACTCTTGGATGCTAAAATTGTCTCTACCTTATAAGACAATATTTTTTCCCAAGCAGAAGCATCATTCTCATTAGGCAGGTTCTGCAATATAAATTTTCCAGCATTCCACAATTTGTTTGTGAAGGCTTTGTTGGAGGTCAACCGCTCAGTCGACAAATTAAGGTCCTAGAAGAGAAAAACACCATCCCATCTGTGTCTTAAGATAATCAACTTCTTCAACGAATAAACATTGGTCTACAATTATAATACAGCAAAACAAACCTGGCCAGCTGTGCCTAAAGCTAGTGTGAAACGTAAAGCATCTGTCCCGAATTCTTTGATAGTGTCAAGGGGGTCCACTACATTTCCCAATGTTTTAGACATTTTTCTCCCCTGAAAATAATACAATTGTTACACAATCAGTTTCCAGAGATGCATAGGTTTGAAGCAGTGGAAATTAGCAATACAAGTATAAAAGCCTAAATCAAAATTGTAAAAGATAAGATTTGATACACCTGAAGTTTATAGGTTTAAAATCCAACCATGTTTACGCAATGATTTTGTTGAAAATATTTAAAACATCTAAAAATTACATAATTGAGTATGTCACTCATTTCTGCTCTTTAACAAAAATAATTATCGAAGTCCTTCCATGTTTGACGAAATCAATTTCGAATTTCTCAAACACTCGAATTAGAATTTCAATGAGTTGGATGTGCTGAATTTGTAGATTAAAATAATACATAATTATGATGATATGCAATTAAGGTTTGTATACTTCGGATTTCCTTATTTTACTTCCAACTGCAATAAGTTTAGAAAGTAACAATTATCCGCATGTGCTGACCAATACAAATTGATTCAACTTTCTTTAACAGTTTTACGACACATGCATATAATGCCTAATACTTATAGAATTGTATAGGATAAAGGTTCTAATACAATTAACTGATGTGATGTCAAATTTTTTTTCACCTATTACACCAAAGTGAAAAGCTTCTGTATTAACCAAGACAATAAGTCAAAATGAAGATACATAGGAAATATCTTGAAATCATTGTTATCAATATCAGATAATAGAAAATCCTTAATATCGGATGTCATTCAAGTTATGGGGGAAGAATGCGGACAAAAGAAAAAACAATATATATATATATATATATATATATATATATATATATATATATGAGGGGGATCTACTTACTCTAAGAGTAAGAATTAGAGACTTATTCTTAATCTTTACTATTCATTTTTTGGTAATCCATTGGTCTAATATTCTAATTTATCTTAACCATTAGATTACAAATAAATGAATGGTTAGGATGAAAAGTAAGTGCATTTATGCTTACTCTTGAAATAAGAGGATCCCTCCTCTCTCTCTCTCTATATATATATATATATATGAATAAAAATAAAATGCATAAATATAATTGAAATACAAAAAATAAAATAAAAGATGTGTTAGGAATTGGAGTTGAAGTTATTTTAACTTTGGTTTGAAATAGCAAAGATAAGGGAATAAAGACGTGTTAGATTGAAAAGATGAGTAGAAACAAAGGAGTTCTAAAATAGAGAAGAAAAGAGGGTTGTTCAGTTGTAATTTAAGTTTAGTTTGAAGGGTTAATGAGGATGTGAGGGGTAGTAAATTTTCTTAAGATAAAATTTGGATAGTAAAGAAAATAAAAGAGAAATAGGGTGCAGTAAAATTTTGTTTTTAAAAAGAATGCTGAAAATTTTTGTTTTAAAGTAAAAAAGCATAGAAAACTTCTGTTAAAAAGAGTCTAGTAAAAATTGTTTACTAGGAAAAAGAGTTAGGCTAGAAGTGTTTTTTTGGGCCCAAAACTTTCTGGTTTAAAATACCACAAACTTGACCCATGCAGATGAGCCTTAGTTGTGCAGAACTAGGGTTAGCCTCACGTCGTGCAGACTCGAGGCTTCTTCTACCTTGCAACACGAGGAGAAGTAGTGAAGGATCAAGATTTTCACCATTGTCATTCTGCAACGCCATTCCATGGCAGCCAAAGCAGCCATCATACAAAAACCAATTCACCACCGCCTAGCTGTGGCGGTTGGAAAAATTTCAGTTACCGTTTTCCGCCATGACACCACCATGACCAATATTTGATAACACTACTTGAGATGCCAAGTTTCCAACTAAGTGTTGCATATTCAAGAGCAAAATGGAAGCACATGACTTGCCATGTTTGAACTGCTCCATATATTTCATGATGGAACAGCAGCATAAAGTTTGTCAAATAACAAAGCCTTATTTAAAATCATGAAACAGAAGAAAGCAGTTTAGGTAACACCGTAGTAACTACAAGATACCGGATTGTTTCTTTCTGCCCCGCACAATTTTCTTGTGGCACTGGAATAGGCTTTCTAGAATGTAAAAAATACATTCCGAAAAGAAAAGTCCAACCAGAATGCATGTCAGGTGATCAAGAAAATTTTGAGATGCAGGAAATTGGAAACCAAAATACATATATAACTTGAAATCACCTGTGAATCCCTGATGAGTCCGTGCAAATAAACGTAAGAAAATGGAACAGTCCCGGTGAATTCTATCCCCATCATCACCATTCTTGCCACCCAAAAGAACAGTATGTCATGCCTGTCATAAGGTAAAAAGTAACATCACTTTATAGAATTTCAGCTAAGGAAATAATTATCAGGAAAATAACTTATAGCTTTCATTATGATTTTAGTCCTTGAAATTTGGGATAATACTAGTTTAGTTTAATCATGATTTTAGTCTCTGAAATTTAGGGTAATTTTAGTTTTGGTCTCTCAAATTTAGAACTGTTTATTTTAATCCCTCAAAATTGAGAAAATATTATTTTAATCGCTAAACATCATATTTGAGGGATTAAAATGACATTTTAAAGTTATTTTTAATCCTTCAAATTCATTGGTAAGGGACTAAAACCATATTTTATTAAAATGAGAGGGTGTATTGGAAACCTCAAATCTCACATCAATTAAAGATAGTGTCAAAATACAATATATAAGTGAGCAAAATCTTTCCCTTATAAGCCGATTTTATAGAGTTGAGGTAGGTCTAAACTACTTTGTAATAAAAAGGTGATATTGATAAAAAAAGGACAAAGAATCTAAAGCTCACTAGGAAAAGTCCAAATTGAATAGATCTAGGAATGATCAGGGCACTCAATGCCATAAACTGGCACCCTGCAACCATATACCAAAGAGATTATACATGGCACTCAACTCCCATATCCTTGGGAGCAGCAAGAAGATGCTCAATGCCATTGTCGAGTTTTAAAGAATTGTATTTATTAATTGTTAGAATTATTGCTAGGGTAGTTGAGTTCCCTATAATTATTCCTTGAGTAGCTAAGCTCTCAATAATTATTATTAGAGTAGTTGAGAAGTTTTTTATAATTATGACTAGACTAGTTGGGGAATAGGGATCATGTGTAGCTAGTTCTATAGGTTAGTGATCTAGATTGTATTTCAAATTTAAGACTCATGTAATGATTTTAATCTAACCTTTATCTATATTTTTATGTGAGTTTGTTTTTTCACTAGGTTTACAGTTTTTTACATCTTAAAGACTAGTGATTAAAATTGGGATTTATGTTTTTTTAAAAAACTTTAATAAATCTGAAATTGGGATTAAATACTTGATAATTGAACTTATAGGAATTAGATTCAAATTATTGGAGAACTTTTGAACCTTAACTTTATCCATATTATATGATTTTTTGAATAAGATTGGAAATTGTATAATTTAGCTTTCCTTTATCTCAAGGAACATCCACACCATGTGGAAGAAGAAAAAATGATTCAAAAGAAGAAGATTTTCATCTTATCCCAATGATGAAAATGATAAGAAAGAAAAGAATCCAGTTATATGCTACGAGTGCAAGAATCTAGTCAAAATGTCTAGATCAAGAGAAGATGAAGAACTAAAGACCCAACTTTGTCAACAAAGACAAGAAGAGATTGATGTCCATATGGGAAGACCTAGACACCTCAGACTTAGAAAAAGAGGAAGAGAAGGAGATCAATCTCTATCTCATAGGTGAGTTACATCAAGAACATCATTAGACGAGTCTGATGACAAGGTCAATTTTACAAATATTCATTTAGCTATTGAGGCTTATAATGAACTTCTCTCCAACTCCTGTCTTCTTTTTGAAGCATACAAAGTTAGAGAAGAACATATCCCTAGTAGAAATTCTTCATGAAATAGACAATCTATTGCATGAGAACGAGACACCATAGAAGTCATAACCAAGTCTTTCAATGGAAACAAGAGACTTAATCTCTTGATAAAGTCATCACAATATCCTTTCCACAAATCTGGTTTAGACTATACTAGAAAGGGGAGCTCATCATAAGCCAAAGATAGAGTTATACATTTTGTTAAAGCTAGTAGCACAACTTATCATCAAGCATGTACTTCCAATAGGACTAGACCTATAAAAACTAATAAGGAAAGACCCAAGTCAAGATGGGCACCTAAAGATAAAGTTATTTCTAATATAGATATGCTTGGCAACAAAAAGGAAACCTTGATCATGGTACCTAAACAATGAGTGCTCATATCACATGATGGACAAAAAAGGTCTATATTCCAAGAGTTAAAAAAGAAAAAGGAAGGATCAATAACCTTCAGAGAAAACTAGAAAGGAAGAATAGTCAAAATAGGAAGGATAGGTATGTATCCTTCAACGTCTATTGATAACTTGCTTTTAGTAGACAATCTCAAATAAAATTTGTTGAACATAAATCAATTATGTGATAGTAGATATAATGTTATATTTGAAAGAGACTAGTGTATAGTTAGAGATGACAACAACCAACACATTTTTTCTCTCAAGAGACGAGACAACTAGTACAAGATTGAATTAGCAACTCAAAAAATTTCATATTTAATGTTAATCAAAGATCATAGGATCTAGCATAAGAAATGTGGACATGCTATCATGAGATTAATCTCAAAGTTATAGAAACACAACCTCAATTGCAAGTCACATCATTCAAAGACGATCTCTTTTGTGAGGCTTGCAGTAAGGAAAAACAAATCAAAGAGTATTTCAAAAGCAAAAGCATAATTTCCATAGAAAAAACTCAAGTTGTTATATATCGATTTGTTCGGTCCAACAAGGACTACGTCTACCAGTGGCAAAAGATATGGTCTAATCATTGTGGACGACTGTATTAGATGAACATGGATAAAATTCTTAACCCACAAGAATGAGTCCTTTGATACCTTCTATAGATTTTGTAAAAAGGTACAAAATGAAAAGAACTTATCTATTATTTCTATAATAAGTGACCGGGTTGAAAAATTTGAAATAAAATTTTTTAGCATTTTTGCAATAAAAATTATATAAACCATAATTTTTCAAATCTAAGAACACTTCAACAGAATAGTGTTATGGAGAAGAAATATAAGTCTTTGCAAGAAATGGCTAGAACAATACTGAATGCTGATTCCATGTCTAAGTACTTCTGGAGTGAAGTAGTAAATACAGCTTGCTATATATAAAATAGAATCTATATTAGGCCAATTATATTAAAACTCCATATGAGCAATAGAAGAATAAAAAGTCCATCATTTCATATTTTCATCCTTTTGGATGTCAATACTTTATCCTTAATATGAAGGAAGTTTTGGGTAAGTTTGATTTCAAAAGTGATGAAGGAATGCGACTTTATATTCCAAAACATGTAAGGCTTATAGATTCTACAACTCTAGAACATCTAAGGTTGAGGAAACCATTCAAGTGATTTATTGACGATGAGTTTGA
The DNA here is from genome assembly GCA_016859785.1 of Macrotyloma uniflorum. Taxonomy (NCBI): domain Eukaryota; kingdom Viridiplantae; phylum Streptophyta; class Magnoliopsida; order Fabales; family Fabaceae; genus Macrotyloma; species Macrotyloma uniflorum. The sequence goes on from BDMB01000014.1 coordinate 4,417,299, forward strand.
TAAGGAATTATCAGAGCTAGATGTTGCTTTTGTAGATCTAAAGATAGTTGATAAATTCATCGATACAAAATCAACCTAAAGAGTGTAATAAACTATCAAACGTTCTCAAAGAAGAGAGAGAACCAGTTGGTTCCAAACGTATGTAATGAAGAATCATCCTCTAGAAGCCATCATTGGTAACCCAACAAAGGATATAATGACAAGATCCTTCTACAGACAACAATATTGTATATTTCACCCAACATCCTATACTACTCGATGTGGAACTTGGACACCCCATAATTCCGAAGTTCTTATCATAGAGATAGAAAGAAAGAACAATATTGTATTTTTCAATATAGAAGATTACAAAAGGTGTTAAGCTTCTCGGTACAATATGTGTTTATAGAGAAGCTACATCTAGGCAAGGTGACGATTGTTGTCGCAATAGTTATAACGGTAACTCTCACTAATAAATAGAAGAAAAATGATAATTGATATTCTCATAGACCCCTAATTTAGGTTGCATAATGTTGGAAGACATGTAAACATACAATGTAATTATAGTAGGTCAAATGTTAGGGAAATCAACGTTTTTCCAATATTTGTAACAAACTTGACTCATACAACATATATGCTACAACTTGAAAGAGAGTGTTAAAGTTATCATTTGTCATTATTTACTTTATCAGTTCTAGCAACCAACGTGCTGACATGATTCTCTCAAGGATCTTGTGTTAATGATATTTTTAATAAGCTTATCTCATATGATACATATGCTCCTACTTGAAGGGGTAGATATAATTTGATTATGTTAGAAATATTATTTGATTACATTAAATAGGGAGACATGATATGATTTGATAGGGAAATATCTTACCAATTATTTTTTATTATTAGATATTAATTTTGTTCCTATTACCGTCTATCTTCTTCATTATAAATACGAATACTTGTGTGTACATAACACAGAATTCATTATATTCCTTCTTTATTATATTCACTAATCCTTTCAACAATTAACTTATGCGTAATAGTTACCCAGCATTAGGATAGCATTTATTGCAGAATAGCCAGTTCAAGCCTAACAGTCATATTGTATCTGAACTATATTCTCCATAGGGAAACTCAATGTTTTGATCTGCATTTTTTCTAAGTCTAATAAAATCTTCACTGTCATTAAGGATCAGAAGAACATACCCAGTTTCAAGCATTGTAGTAGGATAGAGTCGCTTAAAATCCTCTGCACATATATCTGGCCATCCAAGGGTACTAAAAGGCCATAGCGCACTGATAAAATATGAGTCTATAGTTAGTCCAAACAATTGACAGAAAAATCACAAGAAATCTAAAAAGTCCTGTAGATCCGATTTCAGAACTGAAAATGAGCACATCAAGTTTAAGAATTGCCCAAAAATAAGGTAAAATATTTTCATCAAACGATTTGAGCAAATATAACACAATTAGCACGTGATGGCTTAGAAAATTGAAACTCAAAAAGAAAAAAACGCTAAGCAATACATGCTTCATAGGACACCAATGATTGTCATATTGAAAAATCTCAAAGAACACCAAAATATTCTTTATTTTACACATTAATATCTAGGTTTAAAATGCCTATCTAAAAATGTTTCCAAAAGATTTCAGCAATCCTTCCAAAAAGGAACAACAGAGCATTCGTTTTCTTTCACCCATTTCGATGTTCACAATCCAGCAGAAGTAATGTCAAACTTCAAAGTTTTGAGCAGACCACGTGGATACATGATTCTAGCACAACTTTACCCCAAAAGGCAAAATTACAAACACATGGAGAAATTTTAGAAAACATACAAATATGAAAAGAAAAGTTTACAAAGAGATGAGGATATATTTGGAATCAACAAAAAAGAAAACAGGAAATCAAAGGTGCAAAGATGCCCGATATATACGGAAACACCATTAAATACATTACTGAAATTACTAACCAATCTTTGAAGCAGAGATCAAGAACATATAAAACTGTAAAGAGGACAAGGGAAATTGTCATTTAGAAACATAAAGAAGGAAGGAAGGGAGATAGGATTCCATAGACTTCAATTATCTGTCAGTACCCAGGCAATGGCATACAATTCAATTGATGTGGGGGGAGGGGGGATAAAAAGCAGAAATATGGGACACAAAAAGCATAAAGAGGAAAACAAAAATGAAATGTGTTAATCTATTTACCAAGTACCAAAGGACACGGCAGGTTCAGCAGTTTAAATAAAAAATATCATGTCATACACTCAATCCCCTCGCATATACTAAGATGCCTAAATACATTTACAAACGCTAGTTAGAGACATGACAACATTCTCATTTTTAAGACGTACAAAAAAAAAAGTCATGTAGATGCATGTAAAATTGAAAGAGATAAATAAAATAAACTACCTAGAAAACCAAGTATCAAGAACATCAGGATCTTGATATATTTCTACATCCTTCCCATATTTCTTGTGAGCTTTCTCAAGTGCTTCCTTAGCATTTCTAGCAACTATATATTCCTCTTCATTGTCTTTTCCAGCAATGTACCATACAGGTATCCTGTGTCCCCACCATAGTTGTCTGCTTATACACCAATCCTTAATGTTGGAGAGCCAATGGTTGTAAATCTGCCATGGACATAATTGCACTATTATTTTTTCTGTTCAAACAAAAATATATAAGAAACAAGAGAAAGTACACAAGTGGAAGGGTAAGGTATTGTCTAAAATGTAATACCAAAAAGAAAAGGAGGTACACAAGAGTGGATGAGGCTGTCCATAAATCTGTATGGTTTTGCATCAAAGAAAACCACTATTGTCATGGTGTAGATATAAGTGTCATAAAAAGAGCAGGATCTGTACACTGGCTGAACTTTGGGAGGTGGAGGTACCCCTTGCTGGATCAGGATCTTCATGAGACAGTCATTGTAAAAACTAAGGTATGGCTGCCCAGCCCAAGTGATTGGATGACAGTGTAATAAACTCTCGCCTGGTCAATTTAAGGGAGGGTGCACAAATACATGGTCTTATGTGCCAAGGACTATTTCTAAAACTTTAACTAGAAACCTCTAAGTCAAAAGGCACCTTATCGTTGTTTGAATCAAAGTGAGTTTGATTGCTTGGCGCATCAATAAAATCTTGAACACCAATTAATGGAATAGGCTAATTTCCCTATCAATGAAATCTGTATTGAAGAGCAAGTTCCTGTTAGGAACCAAATATGAAAAGAGAGAAGGAAAAGAAAGGTTTTTATTGAATAAAATGAAATGAACAAGAAATAGGAGAACACTCTCTACTCTAAGAACTTCCCCATTCCCAGAGAATTTCTCCTTTCTCCTTTCGTAAAGAGCCAATGCCTAATCTACAAAATGAACCCCTTATTTTCATTCCCCTTACATCCTCTTATCACAAGAATTCCCCCCTCATTAACCCCCTAACTAACTAATCAATACCCTAATTCAATTAACTAACTCCCCCTTTTCCATACTCCTAACATTACCACCCCTTCTAAAAACAACCTTGTCCTCAAGGTTGAAAACAATATATTGATAACAAATAATATTTCATGTAATTGTTTTCCCAAAATCTACTCACACAGTACTGCCCATCTTCATTCCATTATTTACCTTTTGACAAAAAACTTTTAGTGGCCTTTGTAGTCAATTGAATCACATTGTAGTCACTCATTAGTTTCCCTTGCTAGCAGTATGTTTTGGACCAAATATTTTCTAGAATGATATACTTAGAAAGTAGATATGGAACTAACTCAACTCTACAAAAATAGTTTGTAAAGTGAGGTTTGTACTTAATTTATATACTATAATTTGACCTTATTTATCTAGTCGATAGGATTTCTAACAAACTCCATCACATAGAGGATATGGGTGATTCCAACACACTTCCTCATGCAAGAATTGGACATCTTGAGAGCATAAACTTACAAATGATTGAATAGCTGCCCGATAGCGAGTGGAATAATAGACTCAACAAACCTTGTTAGGATAGACTCTAATACCATCTTAAAAAGTAGATAAGGGTCTAACTTAACCTTATAAAACTAGCTTATAAGGTGAGGTTTATACTTTACTTATTTATTATGATGTGGCCTAATCTCTAATTGATTTGGAATCTCTAATAAATATGAATGTGCTTGACTTGACTTGGGTAAGTGTTGTATGAGACTCACTGTAGGAGTTTGAAACAAATACTTAATTTAAGCCCATGCAAGGTTTCCAACTTGAGACATTGGATGGTCTTTGATGGGGAGCTCTTAACAACCAACTCTACATCTCTAATGCTTTGACCAACAACGTCTAATTCTATTGATTTTCTATTTGGTGGTTCCAAGAATGATAATTGGATGACAAGGTGTTCATCTTGTGTTTCTTCTCCATGCAACTACCAAAGGTGGTTGATTACACCTTTCTTGTCCAAGAATAAACCCTAACATTATAGCATTCTGTCCCAATCCCTTGGTTTCTTGACATCATTGGTAGAATTGAATGGTTGACTTATTTGAGATCTTTTATCCTTCAATCTTCTAGGTGTGAGATGGATTTGTCTCTAACCTTTCCTCATCTTTCAACTTTTTTTCTTCAAGAACAATGTCCTGACTCATAAATATCTTGTGTTGTTTGAGCTTGCAAAATTGACTTTCCATTGCACGCAAATTGATTGCCTCCATCATAATCACTTCCTTCTTCATTTCTCATCTATGTTGTTGACTAATTTTTCTCCACAATCTAAAAATGTCTTTTCTTTCTTGAATTGAACACATAATTCCTTGATTTGCGTCATATCTAGCAGACTTTGATTTATGAAAACTATTCTAGCAAAAAGACTAAGGCACAATAGATAGGCTTCAAGTGTAGGGTATTTAAGTGTAGGGTCCTCCTTTTAATAGCTAGCTTTTGATGTTCGGTTCTCCATAACGCTTAGGCACTTAACAATATGAAATATAATATAAATTCTTTAAGGGGGTGTTAAGACTTAGTAAAGAGATTGTCAAGGAAAAATTTTAGTGAAGAAAACATTCAGTACACAAGAAAAATCATTGTATTATTTTAGGCAATAAAACAACCTTTGACTATATGCATGTAAGACGGGTGTGTATGTTTAATAATGAATGTGCAAACCTTCTCAAATCTTTCAGGAATTATGGTCAATTCTCTTTTTTCAACTGCTTGAAGTGCTTTCTCGGCAAGAGGCTCCATACTCACAAACCACTGCTTACTAACAAGTGGCTCTATCACCTAATTGAACAATGAGTAAAAAAACCTCCCAGTGAGAAACAAATCAGAAAGAAAATATAGTGCAAATTATCACCTAAGAACATGCTTTCTTACTTCTCCACCACGTTGGGATCTGGGAACTCGTAATGTGTGTGGTTCCTTTTTAACAGCTAATCCTGTCTCCTCAAGCTCTGCCCAGAGTTTTTTTCGCCCCTCAAAACGATCAAGGCCACTAGTATTATAGAGATGATTTCCATATATTAGTCACAACAACATATGGTTAACAACTTAATAAAATAGTTCAAAAAATACCTGTACAACCCAGTAACATCATTTAGTGTCCCATCCTTATTCATCACGTTAAGTATCGGAAGACCAAGCTTTCGAGCAAGTAAATAGTCATTATGGTCATGTCCTGGACTAATTTTCAACACTCCAGTCCCAAAATCTTTATCCACATGCTGTGACACATAATATCAATCAATATAGACTAATAATGACAAGGATTTCACATTAGAATTGTCCACGAAATATTATTGGTTGCAAATCATTTGTGGCAAAAGAAAAAATATTTAGAAAATGTATTAAAAAAATGTTCAATTTGTAACAAGGAAATATTATTGGCACAAACACAAGTTAGAAATAAAAAGTAGCTATTAGAACACACAAGGTATTATCGATTGGGATTGTACTAGTTGTATTAGAACACACAATAATAATTTAAAACTACTTTGGTCGAACAAATTGCAAGTTCTATACCTTGTCAGCAATGATAGGAACATGACGGCCAAATGTCTGAGGTACAATTGCCATCATACCAATATACTTGGAATATCGATCATCCTGCAATTTATAGCAAAATACAAGATTTTGGGATTAGAAAGGAAAAAATTATAAACATTATTTTCTTATATTTAGATTATAAGGTCAAACATATGATATTTTAATGTGCAAGAATCTAAATAGTCAAAGCCAAATGCATGTAGGATGTTGGGGTATTAAATATACTTCTTTTTTCAATATATTAAAATTCCACGGTCTCAATTTTTACATTAAATAGGGGAATTGGAGGTTGATGTATCCTTGTATTAGTGTTGATATGTATTATAGAATAGAGTGATACTCCTTGTAGTTTTCTTCATTCTTTGTCTTTCTTTCAATCTTGTGATGGTTCCTTGTTCAATTAGTTGGTTGGTTGTTTGACTAAGCACTGTTAGATAGTTTTCTATCAAGTTTTCCTCCTCAACTATGTATAGTTGCTTTGTAATACTCTTCTTAGGTTTTAATAACCTTTTTATTACAAAAATAAAAGTTATGTTTTTATTTATGAATCTCCTTGAACTTTAATATGGTATCAAGAGCCAAACATGATCTCTAAGCCACTTCAAGGCTTCCAATTGTATCCCTCCTCTTCCCTCTTCACCACCATTGCCTTCATCAACTACTATTACCTTCTCACACTCAATTTCTTAGAAACTTGATTCGAACTATTATCTCCTCTAATGCCAACAAGTTGAATCAATGATCAAGGGACAAAAGTTGCATCGACCAAAATATATTACCATCGCGGATTGCAATGTGGATCGTGACAAATTCTTACCTAGCATGGGAGAAATAAGATCAACTCTTACTTATATGGCTTCAATCTTCGATTTCGAAGGAAATGCTTACATGTGTCATCAATTGCAAATCGTCTAGACAACTACAAACAAGATATATGTGTATTATCATCTGCACACAAAGATGAAGGCTCAACAACTTTGAATTGAGCTTCACAACAATTTACTAGAAAGTCATATTGATTCTAACTATCTTAGTGCTATTCTCCCAAAGCAAAAAGATACTAAATGTTTACGAGTGTCACCTTTCGTAAAGAGACTTTTTTTCTTTCTTTCTTCCATTCAAGATGCTAGTTTTATCATAAGCCTTACATATTCCATCACTAGAATCATTGTTATCTCCTACTCATGAGACTCCACATCAAGATACACTCAAAGTCTCTCTCTTACTCCCAAGTCCATTTTGACCACCATCACCATCTTTCATCACCTACCAATGCAAAACACAAAGGACTAGTCCAATTTTACATGGTAAGACCTGTGTTTCATGTCCTTCACCATCATCTACCTATACCACAATTCCTAATAATGAAGATTTTAGTTGGCCTACTATTGCCCTTCTAAAAGGTATTCATCCTATTTATAATTTTCAAAGTTATCATCAAATATCTCCTTCATATTTCTCCTTCCTCTCATCCTTGTCATCTATTACTATTCTTAAAATTGCAAATGATTAATAATGATTGGGATGCTAACTTAGCTAAGATTTTAGTTAGTATAGTCATGCATAAGTGGGAGGGTCAAACCAAACCCACAAGAAATATCTAAAATATGGAAGCCCACATTTATCTCACAAAAATCAAATGAAATAAAGGGAGGAACACCTTCCTACCAAAAATAACCCTGATTTTTAATCCTAGAGGAAGCTAGACTATAAAAAATGTAATTTCTTAGTATTATCTTGTGAACGACTTTGTAAAAGTTATTTTTTGTTCTACCTATCTGTCCCCTAGGGTCCTAACTTTTTATGTGTTAAAAATAATATTGTATTTTTCATTTTCTTATGTATGTATCCAACTTTAGGGTTATGGTTTGAGGCACGAAGCTAACCTTTGTCTTGTACTCTCTCCTATATAAATAAATATACATCAGTGGTAAAAATACATTGATTTTCCAGTATGTTTTATTGAAGTATATGTTTTCTTCGTACTTCTTTTTTCAGACTTTTCTTATATGAGCGTGAATCTGCTGAGAGTTAGTCTTTCAAGCATCCATTCTCATCTACAATTAACAAGCCAAAAGATGGTTAAAAATAATTCCCATTTAAAGTTCTATTTCTTATAGAGAGAGTAAGAGGAAATATGAATGCTCAACTATGTTCCACCAGTGCACACAAAACATAACTTACTGTTCATGTTTAACTAGACTACAACCCTACCAAGACAAGAAATCTATCCTACATTTGGATGAACTGCTAGTGCCACATCACCAAATAAAGTCTCTGGTCGTGTTGTAGCCACTGTCAAGAAGTCACTCCTACAAAACGAGTAAACTCTAAACCATCACCGCAACAGTAATTGAAAATCTATAAAGGTGCATCCACAGAGAAAATAAATCTCATGTCAAAGTATGAAAATAAAAGAAATCTACATAAAACAAAAATTATCAAATTAAGATGGAAAGATGATACAAGTTTTTGTCATTACTATAATAGACATTGAAGATTAAATATTTCTAATTCATACGTTCTGGTCTAATGATCAACAAATATTTTACCCACAAGCAGAAATAAGAAAGAGTTAGGATAGATTTCTGTGTTAATAATCTGAAATTTTCAAGCAAACTGAAGAATTAAGACAATGACTTAAATGTTGAAGGGAAACTGGACTCAATTTTCCCTTAGGTCTATACCTATGGGCCCAAGATCTAAGTAAGGCCCAATTTAGAATGTACAGACATGAATTAGAGGAGAGTTGGTTATGGAGAAGGAAAGAAAATACTGGTTCTGTTATATAGGAGGTGGAGCACAATGTAAGGAGAAATTAATCCTTTGATTGGAGTCTATTAGAGCATACTTACTCATGTTTATTAAAAGCCAGTAGTATACACGTTACCTCGCTGTATCTTTTTCTTTTCAATACATGTAACTAAACAAAATATAGTCAGATGGGTACAGCTGGATTACAGCTGGAGAGACTCTAAATAATGGTTCGTCTCTGTACAGTGTAATTTTCACTTTTCAGAATCAATAGAAAACAATTTATTCTTTTTTTCTCAAATCCCTAAACACAATATGGTATCATAGAGCTAGGGTTTAATCTCTTTGTTGGGGTTCAATTCATCTTCCCTTTCTTTCCTCCTCCACTGCCTATCACCACCAACAATAGCTATTGTGTCCAATGGCAGATCCGGCTGATTAATGAAAGGGTTTGGGTTTTCAGGAATATCAAAAGGCTATGTTGAACAAAAAAGGTACAGAGAAAAAAATGAATGAATGGGTTTAAATCTTTGGGAGATAGATGACCAAGAATAAGACCTTAAAGTCTGTATAGAGACAATAAACAGAGAACATAGACCAATAGAATAAAGAGAAGAGAAAAAAGGAAAAAAAAAACAGACAAAAGCACAGAACAGATAAATTTACGAGAATAAAAGAGCAAGGAGAACAAGATTGCAAGAGAAGACTGGAATAAAAAAAAAACGAGAATGAGAATAAGCAAAAGAGAGATGTAAAGGAAAAACTGCGATATGAGTGGCCAGAATGTCACCAGAGGGTCACATTGGTTTTCGTAGGATCAGAAGGGAAGAGAGGAAACAAGTGAAACATGATAGTGAAGAACTTTGACAGGGTTTGCTCCAAGCTGAAACCTATTTTTTTTATCTAAAATTAGTTAAAAAAATGCCCCTCTAATGTTAATATTGGAGTCCCTTCTCAGGTTTTGGACACCATAACAGTGCAAAAGCACTGTGAGATGCTGCTATTACAGCAGCTACAGTGAAGTCTGATGCTATGGCAGTGCATATGGTGGCAAGTAGCTAATATAGGACGCTGTTGAGCTTAGTAGCTTCTGAAAAATGCTTTTACAAAAAAAGAATACATATATATATATATATATATATATATATAACATTAAATAATTTAAGGAAGCATCCACAACGTACCTTCCAGCAACACGATACTTAATATGATACAGATATCCAGACTCTTCTGAATATTCAACTTCCTAAGCATAAAAAGGAAGGTTCAATGTGAACATTTCAAGAACCAATTAAGTAGTAACTAACAAGAGTATGATACAATCCAAATCATAAATTACTTACCAAGTCAGAAACAGCAGTTTGTAGAGTAGGTGACCAGTTTACCATATATGAACCTGAAGCAAACAGAAACATAGAAGATTTGCATCATACACCTCAAGATAATGTGTAAAATGTGAATACAACATGTACATGCATACAAATTTAACATTTAACAGTGCTGAATTGAAAGTCACTCTCAAAACCAAAATGAACATCATCAGGAAAAAAGAATAAAGTGAAGCTTCTAAAGTGATAAATTACTTCCAGGAAATATTTTTGAGAAGAGAAAGAGGAAGTTCAACATTTAGGGAGTGGATAGAAAAAATACTGGACTCTTTGCAGAGTTAATAGATGTACAACAGCTTCTTTATCATATCCAATTGAGTATGTTGTATGTTATGCCTATGAAAACCCTTTCGGCATTTAATGAAAAATTCATTCAGATAAAGAAGATAATACAAAACAGATGATACATAATTTTCCTAGATCAACCAAAGAAAAACCAGAAAGTTCTGTTAGTGGAAACACTTATCTATCTTTTAAAATCTATACATTAAAAACAGATATGTGGTTCTCCAAGGCTACAGAGCTATTCCAACATATATAGCTGCTGCATAATTTGATGATTGGGTCATATTGAGCTTTATTGTGCAATAATCACAAAAAAAATTCTAACTTCCAAAAAAAAACATTTGTAAGTATCAACCGGATTACAAAAATGGTTGGGAGTGTCTTGAGTGAGTAGACAATTGGGACATAGTGGAAACATGTTCTTAAAAAACAATGCAATTTCTCTTCCAGGTCACACAACCAAACCACAGCTCGGCAAACCTGCTCCAAGCCCCCAAATTGCAATGCTACGTGCAAACAGGATCGGAAATGGCAGAAAACTAATAGAATCATGTAGATATTATTGCAATTTTGACGACAATGCTTCCAAGATTTCATATTTACAAACATTAAATAAAACTAAGGTAGTGTTTGACTCAACTTTCTTGAGTTTCTCTTTAAAGGGAGAAGCTGAATCAAACACATTTACTGAATAACTCTCAAAAAATTAAATAGCATAATTTTTATAAAAGGAAAAAAAGGTAACCTTTAAAAGATGTTAGTTAATGGATATTTAGAAAAAAAAAATTACATATGTAGTTCCAATTTTGGGTAAGTATTTATATTCAATTATGGAAGTACGGAGAATTTTCCCATCAAAGTATTGAAAAGAAAACATTACTTAATTGAAAAAAAAACCAAGTTGACATTAATTTAGTCAAAACATGTTAATGTGACAATAATTTAGCTTAGAATTAAAAAATATCAATTGGGTTGCATAAGCATTGAAAGTTGAGGGTTCGTAATATAACTTATAGGGGAGAGAGGACAAGTAAATATGAAAGGGCTAGAACGTGTTACCTATTATTCCCACTAACCATTCATATCTCACAGTTTAATTAACTGAGCTGACTCAAGGAAACAGGTTATTAATAAATGACATTTACTCTATCAAATTCATATCAAAACAAACAATTTATTTCTTCAAATAAACTAAATCAAACACACACCAAAACAAAGCGTAACTGATATATATATATATATATATATACACTATATTGTAACTTCAGTTATACCTTGATAAATCAAACCTTTCTCATGAAGTCTAACAAATGCCTCAACTACAGCTTCTGCATAAATTATAAAGCAAGTATCAGTATATATATTACAGCGTGAATAAACAAATGCTAACAGGACAGCAATGTTGGATTTATATAGATGAGAAAATTCAGGTAAATTTAACAGATATTGAAAAATAATAATAGTACTAAATAAAAACAGTTATCCGAATTAAAACAGCACCAATTATCTATATTTGCATCACCATAATTTATCCAATATGTGTCTATACACTTTCTTAGCTAGAGCTCTAACAAGTAGAAAACTGTCTTACGACTTAGCTGTTCATCAAGTGTAAAGTGCTCTCTAGACCAATCACAAGAAGCACCGAGTCTCTTGATCTGGTTTGTGATAGTTCCACCATATCTGAATGAAGTAAACAAATATTATGAAATTGAGAAGGATGGAGAGAGAAGATAAAAATATATCAATGAAGAAACGGTTTTACAGATAATAATTTAATCATAGGCAATATCTAGTTCTGCAAAACACAGAACTTCATGATTCATCATCGTACTAATTGTGTGTTGATTATGTTGAATGTTAGAATATTTGCTGAAAATGCTTGAGTTCGAATCCAGTTGGTCATGGGTTGGAATCTGGAAACATCATCTTAGCATATGCAAGGGTAAGGTTGCATACAATGTCCCGTTACTTCACATACTATGGAGCCTTCATGGCACCATGGTGCTTTTTAATAAGAATAGTTTCTGAATTACTATTTCGGGCACTGTTAGGAAACCAGAAAAATTTACACAAGTATTTGAAAAACACAAGCACAGAATTGTATATTAAGAAAAATGCATAGTGCCCAGAACCTGTCTCCTCAGAAAAAGTTCTCTGTCCACCCATATGCTCTAACAGACATAGTAAACTGTCAGCTGATCTACAAGTTTAACAAACCTCAAACATACAACAAACTGTCAGCCCATCTCACACGTACTTTCTTTTACTGTAAACCTTCCACCCCTTGGGCCTGTTTCCTCCCCAATAATTGGCCCATCACCTAAACCATAGGCTCTATCAGGCACCATTTGAATTTCTTCATAGCAAGATGATTCCTTCACAGGAGACACTATGAACAAAATACAGAAGGGCATGAATTATACCTGAAGAATAGAATTGTAATCATTCAAGGAAGAAAAAAAAAGAGTTTCTTTGAACAATGTTATTAACGGAACTAGGCAAAATATAACTTGAATAGTTTAAAGAAACATGCCCACTCTGAAAGGTGGTGACAGTCCCCCTTGAGAGACATTTGGCTGCGTTCTAACACCCAAGCCATGTTCATGGCAACACCCAAATTACCTAGTCCTCAGAAATCGACATCAATGCTTAATTGTTCTAACAACCCTACTGTGAAAAGCTCCACATGATGGTGAGGTTTGAGGTCAGAAGTTTTGGATAGTAAGGATTGAAGCTAGCATTGCTAATCCTCTACAGAACCTGGCTGCTTTTGGTTGGCAAGCTCACCCAATGAATTATATTACTCATTGTTGGAGCAAATCAAATATGATATCTTTATTTGAAGATCCCCAATTCAGATATGGTTTTTCTGCTTCTATTTGGTCAAAACATTACTGCATCTCCCCTATAAGATGAAACGCTGTGAACTTTATCTCCATCGACTATCCTTTGATTATAAAATAAAATTCACAACGTTTCAGCCATCCCAAAAGATCCTCAATGCCATCATAAGTGGGAAATTCCATTTTGGAATAATAGGGAACTAAGGACCTCCAAATTGTAAGTCACTTTTGTCTCCTGAACCTTTATTGCCTCCTTTGTTACCACTATTTGTTTTCCCTAAATTCTTGTGACCCATGTTGCCTTTCTATACCAAGTTGTTATGAACCTACAGAAAAGAATATTTCTTGCAACCTATGGTGAAAGTAAAAAGCAAACTCATACTTGACAGAGTCCCTCTTAGAGAAGGATTGGGACTCCGTTGATTTGTGTAGTTCGAGGTTTCTGTTCGTTTCTCCTACAGCACTGCCTTGAAAAAATACATTGTAGCCTCCTTCGTGTCAACCTCTACCCCAATGTTCTAGGTTTCTATTTCCACTTCCTTGTCTTTGTCTAGCAACATAACCTTGGCTGAAAAGGGCCCCCGCATTTATAACACTATCTTTTTTCTTCAGATCGATCAATTCCTAGTAAGATAAGTGGTGCACCCCTTGATCCCATGGACCAAAATGACGCTTCTCATTATCAGAAAAAAGAAGGAGAATAACATGATAGATGAGATAATTCCAGTATCATTACTCAAAAGGAATAAGATATACAATAGGGAGAAGATCCTATAGCCATAGAGCAAGCTCCTTCAAGGAAAAGATTTTAAAGAACATTCCTTATCCATAATAGAATTTTCTCCTCGACAAAAGATCCCCTACTCTCCTATTTTTCTCAGCTATATTCTCCCTACCCCTCTCACTCCTTAACTCATTCCTTTACATCTTTTGCCACCTCAATCCTTCTCTTCACACCCTTTTTTCTGATTTCATACACCATCCAAACCTTGGGCTTACTGCTAGTGTCTAAGCCCACATTCTTAGTCCTATCTTAATCAATATGGGATTTTAACATATCCCCTCACATTGAGAATATGAGAGATTTTCAATTTCAAACATAACCCCTCACAATCTAGGATATTGGTGGTCCAATAACAATTCAATATTAGGTGATACAATAGGTCCAACATATTTATTAGGAAAGATTCATTATCAGGTGATACAATAGGTCCAACATATCTACTAAGAAAGACTCTGATACCATCTTAGAAAATGGAAAGCCTAATTCAACCTTATAAATCCGCTTGTAAGATAAGGTTTGCACCTCACTTATATACTATAATTTCAATATTTAGATCTTCTTAAGATAGGAAAAGATAAAGAAACAAGAGAAACTGAAATAAATGAAGAGATATCATAATCCTAGTTAGTTGTCCACATCATATTCCTTTAAGACTAAGTAATTGTGGAAGTGGAACTAGGATATTAGGAGCAAAGTATAGTTTAGACATTAAACATAGAGAAAATGGCTGTCAGATGATTTTTTTTAAATCAGATTCTTATCTCTTAACATTTATATTACAGTTCATACACCCAATATTTTACAACTTTCCAGTTCTAATCTCTTGTGATATGAAATGATGAGATTTTTTCCTTTCTTTTGATATAGGCAAATCATTGGCTGCACAAAAACAAAAAATAAAGATGGTAGAAAAATAAGCAAGGATATGAACATATACTTCTCTTTCCACTGCCAAACCCTTTTTGTGAATTCATCTCTATTCATTTCAGTCCTTTTTATTCCTTCAGAAGCAAGCATTCTTTCAACAACCAACTGGGAGAAAGAAAACAAAACTGAGTGGAGAACTAGGATATTCAACAGAATGACATAAGAAAAAAAAGCAAGCAGCAATCCTATCTGACAAAATAAAACTGTGTAGTAAGAGACTGCATAACGATTGAATGTTGAATGATTTGTTAAGGTAGACCATGGAAGGAATACATGACATTTAAAAATCCAAAAAATAGAGCTGAGGGAGAAAATCATATAGACAAAACAATAAAAGTGGCCATACAATTCAGAAATTCCAACAATAGAAAAAATAAACCAGTGTAAACATGACACATCTTCTTGGTTTCTTTTCTTTAATAAAATCATCAATAGCAAGAGCTTAAGAGAAGCAAAAGGAATCCAACAAAAAACTAAGCGAAAGAAGAGACATTAGAGAACTTAGCAAACTATCAAAGTCATGTAGATCCATTAGAAAGCGCATTACAATTCTCCTTAATAATTGTAGTAAAAGTGCAGCACCCTACTGACTCTGGAGGGTTGTAGTTCAGTTAGTTACATAGCTGTCATTTGACAACTATTTAGTTAGTTGTTTTTATGTTCAGTTAGTTCTCCCAACTCTAGTTGTCTTCTCTAATTGTTTTGTAAAAGTGAATTCATTTGATCAATAACAATAGTTTTTATCTTTTCAACTCTCTTCCCCCCAATTTCCTATAAAGCTTTTCTTCCATTTTCCTACCAAAACATGAAGAAATTTAAGAAGGAGACCCATTATTTGCTTTTGAACTCCCAGTATTTACAATTCACAACCAAAACAAGTTGTCATTAAAAACATTCCCTTCCGTCAAAGCCTTAAAGCAAATTCATTAGAACTATCACTAGAACTAGTACACGTCCAAACTATATGAAAAACTATCTATTTGCAGCAAATTTCCTAAATCGCATTCAAAAATCTATGGAAACATACAAAAAAAAAGCCTGTTACATCCTATGGTGTACTACTATAATAGATAGATAGAGACAGACAAACAAACAAAGAGAAAGAAGTAAAATGAATAATAAAAATCAGCAAAGCAACTAACCAACCTGAGTCGCAATTCCAGCATGATCAGTCCCTGGAAGCCAAAGCGTAGGCCTTCCCTTCATGCGGTTGTACCTAATCATAATATCCTACATGGATACATGGATAAGCATGATAAAAAAAGATATATATATATTACTCACACAAATTGTAAAAGATTTGTAGAGCACCCACAACTTGGTCTCACTTAACAACTTAAACAAGAGAAAAACATAAAAAGGTAATAAATAACATTTTTTCTTATTTTTTTCCAATTTGATATTAAACACCCTATCCACATAAATAATAATCAACCAACCAAAACACTTCTCCAAAATTAAAAAATAATAAATTTTACAGCTAAAATAGATCAAATAAAAAAAATTGTTTCATTTTATTATTTAACCTTTTTATATCTTCTAATTCATATTTTTCATTATTTTAAATATAGAAAAATGAGTTGTAACAAAAAAAAAGAATGAATGATTCAAATTTAAAATAAATAATCTATCAGGCATTCTTTTCCGTTAGTATTTTAACTAACTTGACAATCACTGTTGCATAAAATTGCACAATAAAACCCAATATGCCCAATCATCAAATTATACAGCAACTATATGTTTTGGAATAGTTGTGAGGTTCTTCTAAAAGACCAATGTTATAGCTTAAAAATGTTGAATGAGTACTATCAGAAATCCATTGTTATAATTACCTTAGCATCACATTAACAAAAAAAGGAACCTTTATGGAAGTACCAAAGTACAAAAAGTAAACTTAACTGCATAAGTGTCCATGTCTTAGTGTACATAAATAACATCATGCATAGACTAGAAATAAAATAAAAAATTGAAACCTCAAGTGTCACAAACATGGCATGACCCATGTGCAGGGAACCGGTGACATTGGGTGGCGGCATCGGTATCACGAAAGGATCAGTTCCCCTGTCAAAGTTTGGCCTAAAATACCCTTGAGACTCCCACCTAGCTTCCAATAATCACAATCAAAACATAACTCACAATAAAACATACTAAATTACTACATGTTCTAGAGTACTTTGAGATTCAGCAACAAACCAAATAAACAATAGAAGAATACACATTCTTTAAAGTTTGAACCCTTACCAATAAATAAATAAATAACGTAATGTCTAGGACTCGAAAATGCACCAAAACAGCCAGAACCAAATTTTGTATCAATACAGGACATCAAGGGATAAAAATTAAATTATTTGAATGCACAAAGTTATATCTAGCAAAGTTCTCAGCAAAAACAACATCACTAAATAACCTTGAACTGTGTCAGAATAGCATATCACTAATTTGAAAAGTATACATACCAATTGTATATGCGTTCTTCCGCGGCAAAGTCGAAGGATTTAGCAACCTCAGGAGATGTAAAGACACTATTTTCTCTCTCTGACGCAGCAACTGAAACACAATAAAGAAACAAATTTAACTATGTTAAACCTAACTCTGTTAAGCCGATACTTCTTCGTTGTAATGCGAGAAAAGATAGAGAGCTACACAGAAAGTTATAATTGAAGAGATATTGCAGTTGGAAGAGAACCTGAAATATAACGGCGAGTGCGAGAGAGAGGAATGCGACGACGGCGCGTGAAGAAGGCAAGAGAGTTGCGAGAAGAGAAGGGACAGAAGAGACGAGAAGAAGAGGAGTAATAAGAAGCTGATAGAGAGAGCATGGTAGACATGGTTCACCGTTTCACTTCAGAGCAGCAAAATATGAAGCATTCGGCAGTTGAAAGGATGGGATGAGGAGCCAAAATGCCACATCTCCCACTATAAATAAATTGACCAATATTCTATGTTTTGTTGAAGTGTCTAAACTTTTTCTAATCCCTAATTAAATTTCAGAAAAAAAAAATCCACTATTGATAATTAATCTCACTAATTTAAAATAGTAGTTTTTTTATTTAAAGTCTTTCTATCAAAGTGGATGGTCTAGAAGAAAAAACTAATGGTTAAGCAACTTTTCTCTTAATCAAATTCTTTAATAATGATTAATACAAAATTAAAATATAGAAATGAATTTTTCTTAATTTCTTTTTAATCTTTAAACAAATATTTTATCAGATTTAGTTAAAAACTATTTTTTCTTTATATTTGTAGTATTTATCATTAAAAGTCATCATTAAATCATGACAGGTAAAATATAAAAATAGATTAAATAAAAAAAATGATGATTTAAATTTAACTAAATCAATTTAACTCAATTCATTTATTCCATCATTTAAACGAATTTAAGTCAAATCAATTCTTACATTTATAGGTTAGTTCATTTTAAAAATAATAATTATATTTTAAAAGACATTATTCTTTTATTAATATATATATATATATATATATTAATTTACATATTAAAACATTATACATAAAATTAAAAGTAATTTTAATTTTGAAAATATATACTTTATTTTTAATTTTGATATTTAAAATTCTATTTTATTTTTTAAAAAATCAAAATAATTCATTAACTTTAGAAACAGATCCAAGTAAAAAAAAATTATCTATTTCTAAATACAAGCCAGAAATGGTCGACACAAAAATTTTGGATAACTCGAAAGGTCTATTTAATACCCTAACCATTTTAGAAGTTTCACATGGAAGTTATTTTTTGGTAAATTTTATTTTTAGTCCCTTAATTTTTTCATAAAATTTATTTCTAATCCTTTAATATTTTACTTACCATTTTTAGTTTCCTAATAATATTTTTAATTAATTTAAATCCCTTAACAATATTTTATAATCAATTTTAGTCTTTCAATATTTGTTTACCATTATTTTTAGTTAGAATGGTAAAACTTAACCTAAACTCGTAAGCCTGCTATCGATTTAGGCTCAGTCGAGCTTAAGACTTTAATTTTTTTTTTTTAGTTGATAGTAAAACCATATCTTATCCATAAAAAAAATGGTTTCAGAGAATTCGGAATATTAAAGAAAAAATACAAATTTTGAAATGGACACCTAATATTATAATGATTTTATATTCTATTTAAAAAAAATTCTTTTTTTATACCAAAACAAAACATTTATAAAATTTAATTCCTATAATTTCTAAAATAGAAATTTAATATATATATATATATAGGTTAAGTTAATTCTTATTTACATAAATAAGACATAAAATAACAATTATATATATATATATATATATATATAATATGTAAAATAAATTTTAAAAAAAAAGTATGATTCAATAAAAAATATTAAATTTCTAACTTTACCTATAAACTATAAAATAAGTTACATTATCATATATTTAAAACGATAAATTATAAGTTACCTATTCACATATGTCCAAGTAAAGTCCCTTTATATTCCGTGGTAGGTTCTCCCCTGGGGTGCGCTGCTGAGAGAATCACAAAATAACAAAAAAAAAATTAGCACTTGAAAAAGTAAGTTCTTAATTATTGTAATTTGTAAAAACTAATGCTTGCGTTAGTCCTCTTTCTCTATGTGTGTTCTTTGATTCAAACATGTAATGCTGAATGAAAGTCCATGAACCAATTGTTTAAGTTGCATGGTTTTCTCAACAGACATGCCGCTAAAGCCACCAAAAGTGGTGTTGATTGCGAAAATAGAAGATGATTGAGAGCTTGATACTCTGGAAGCTATAAAGATTATATTTTAAAGCTTATAAAATCCATCAGTCATTGTACATGAAAAGGAGGGATCTTTTAGTTAAGCTATTGGAGACTTGCTGCAGTAAGATATCAATTACACAGCTACACTCATTGTGTTTGAAAGTGGGTCTTGCCCACGATAGTTTCATTGTTACCAAGCTTAATGTTCTTTATGCTAGATATGCATCACTTTGTCATGCACATAAGCTGTTTGAAGAAACACCTTGTAAAACTGTCTATCTATGGAATGCTTTGCTTAGGAGCTATTTTTTGGAGGGAAAATGGGTAGAGACCTTATCTCTATTCCATCAAATGAGTGCTGATGCAGTGTCAATTGAGGAAAGACCTGACAATCACACAATGTCTATTGCTTTAAAATCATGTGCAGGTTTGCGGAAGTTTGAGCAGGGGAAAATGATTCATGGATTTCTCAAGAAGAAGATAGATAACGACATGTTTGTAGGGTCTGCTCTCATTGAGTTGTATTCAAAGTGTGGACAAATGAATGATGCTGTGAAAGTGTTTACGGAGTATCCAAAACCAGATGTGGTTTTATGGACTTCAATAATTACTGGGTACGAGCAGAATGAAAGTCCTGAACTTGCACTTGCGTTTTTCTCCCGAATGGGTGTGTTGGAGCAAGTAAGTCCTGATCCCGTAACACTTGTTAGTGCTGCTTCTGCTTGCGCTCAGTTATCTGATTTTAACCTTGGAAGAAGTGTACATGGATTTGTAATACGAAGGGGTTTTAACACGAGGCTATGTTTGGCAAATTCTATGCTAAATATGTATGGAAAAATTGGTTCCATCAAGAGTGCAGCCAATTTGTTCAGAGATATGCCGAATAAGGATATTATATCTTGGAGCTCAATGGTTGCTTGTTATGCTGATAATGGAGCTGAAACCAATGCTTTAGATCTTTTCAATGAAATGATAGATAAGAGAATTGAACCCAATAGGGTTACTGTGGTTAGTGCATTGCGAGCTTGTGCTGCCAGTAAAAATTTGGAAGAAGGTACGCATATTCATAAATTAGCAATCAATTATGGTTTTGAGTTGGATATCACTGTCTCTACAACACTTGTTGACATGTACATGAAGTGTTTTTCCCCTGTAAAAGCAATTGACCTTTTCAACAGAATGCCCAAGAAGGATGTAGTTTCTTGGGCTGTTTTATTTAGTGGCTATGCTGAAGTTGGAATGGCACACAAGTCCCTGGGGGTTTTCTGCAATATGCTATCCAATGGGACAAGACCTGATGCTATTGCTGTAGTGAAGATTCTTTCTGCTAGTTCACAATTGGGAATTCTTCAACAAGCTATATGTCTTCATGCTTTTGTAACTAAAAGTGGATTTGAAAATAATGAATTTATTGGAGCGTCACTCATAGAGTTGTATGCAAAATGTAGTAGCATAGATAATGCAAACAAGGTTTTCAAAGGATTGACACATAAAGATGTTGTTACCTGGAGCTCAATAATTTCAGCTTACGGATTCCATGGGCAAGGAGAAGAGGCGTTGAAATTATTTTACCAGATGATTAATCATTCATATAGTCAACCTAACGATGTAACCTTCGTCTCAATTCTATCTGCCTGTAGTCATGCAGGTTTGATTGAAGATGGGATAAAGATGTTTCATATCATGGTGAATGAGTACCAATTGATGCCCAATTCTGAGCATTACGGGATAATGGTTGATCTTCTTGGTCGAATGGGAGAGTTGGATAAGGCCTTGGACTTGATTAATGACATGCCCTTGCAAGCTGGGCCTCATGTATGGGGAGCCTTACTTGGTGCATGTCGTATACATCAAAATATAAAGATGGGGGAGCTTGCAGCTCAAAATCTTTTCCCGTTAGACCCTAATCATGCAGGGTATTATATACTCTTATCAAATATATATTGTGTGGACAAGAATTGGCATGATGCTGCAAAACTCAGGACATTGATAAAGGAGAATAGGTTAAAGAAGATTGTTGGTCAAAGTATGGTTGAGATAAAGAATCAAGTTCACAGTTTCAAAGTTGGTGATAGATTACATGGTGAATCTAATCAGATTTATGAAATGCTGAGAAAATTAGATGCAAAAATGAGGGAAGAAGGTTATGATCCTCCAGTTACACAGGAAATACAATTCTAGTATTAACTCTGTGTGAGGAACGTTGAATCTGATGGGGAAGTTACGATGGCATAACCAAGCCATGCATACAAAAATGTGGCCACCACTTTCCAAATTCCACCTCCAATTACCTTTTTACCCCCCAAATTTTCATGCATATCATATACCAATCAATCCCTGTCCGTCTCCATCTTTAACGATCCAGATTTATTACAGAACCTTGAGAACACGGTTCTTGTGGGCTTGTCAATAATGTTAGGATGGCCTAGGAAGGTTGAAAAATACCTTGAAATCTAAATGGTTAGATGATTTTAGGGATGGTTTTAGGATATTTGAATATTATTTGTTTAGTTTTTATTTAATTCCCTAAATCCAGATGATGATACTTGTAAGACCATTATCCAGTTGTTGACATCTTTCAGATTATATAAGTGTGCTCGCCCTTACTTGTTATCATCAATGAAATATATCAATTATATCTTTTATCTTCTCAATAACTCTTTAATGGTAGATAGCTTAATTTTACAGTAGTGTAGTTGGTAGCTTCCTTTCAGATTGGAAAAGTTATCAGTGGCTCCAAATACCTTTGCAGGCACTTTTTCTGCAGTTTGATTGGTTCTGTCCAAGAAGCCCATTTGAGAATTAAGTACATTAGTTGACAGGGGCTCATTCCTTCAGATGGATTTGTTCTGATTGTATTATGGTAAACATTTCTTTTTATGATGATGACTATTTTTGTTTATGAATCTTGTTGGGGCAGCTCTACCAAGATTACGTTGTTTGGCCGAGCACATATTATTTGGACCATCTATAGGAAAAACGAAGGCTTCAATATTTTTGTGTAATTCGTAGTGATTTAAGCCTTTGTAGATGTCCTGTTTCTGATGGAATAGTTTTGAAGTTCTTTAGTTGCTGACCTTAGTTTATGGTATCAGAACAAGAGATCTAATCTCATGCGTGTAAAACAAATTCCATGGGCAAACTGAAACAACTAGAGTTTCCTTGTCAGCTTCCCCTGACTGTCCTCCATCATGAGTTTCCATGCTAATCTTGTCTTCTTCGGAAAAAAGCAAGATGGGAGAGGGAGTTTTGAACGATGGTTGGCACTAATTGGCCATCCACCATTTTATATATTAAATACACTAAATGTTAACCTTTTTATATTTTTAAAATAATAAGTGTATTTAATTTTTATTACTTTTTATTATTTATTATGAAAAAATTATAAGAAGATGTATAACATTATTATTTTCTTAAAAGTAAAATACCTTTATTTATTAATTTTTAATATTTTATGTTCCAAGTTAATATTTGACAATTCTCACTTATGGTTTTTATTATTTTCTTTTAGATAATTTAAATGTGTATTTATTTTTTAATCAAGTATTTTCATCTAACTTTCATTAAAAAAATAATCATAAAGAATTAATTAAAAGTGCAACCAATGTTTTGTAAGCACAATCAAATCAATTGTGAAACCAAGATTGATGATATTGACATACCAACTCCAATTAATAGTTCATACACTTAGAATACAAGTCAGCAACTCTTATCCATACAAGCTACACTATTAGAATTTTTAAAATTTTATGGATTTTTCCTGTATTTTTTTTTTATCTTCAAATTCACATAAAAAATTATAAAGAAAAAAAAAATCTATAAAATTTTATAAAATATAAACACTTTTAGTACCTAACGGCAACTCTTTTGGTTTAGACACTCTGAAAGCAACCTATGATTCGAAAATTAAAGTAGTTGTAAGTGAACTTAATTACTTTTACTATTGTTTACAATAAGAGATACGCACTAATAATTATATAATCTTTGACTAGTTGAGCTAGGTTAGATCTTCTCTTCTAATATGTGAAATTTTTATTAGAAGAGATACACACAAATTAAAATATTTTGTCAAATTTTATAACTTTTATTATGTTTGTACGTATATCTTACTGAAAATTTTGAGTGTCGGTTATGATAGATAGTCTAGTTGAATATGTGGTTAGATTTTTTTCTGAAGTTATGTATGAGTGTCGGTTATAACTTTTATTATGTTTGTACGTATATCTAAACATATTTATGTATGACATTATATACTGAATCCATTATTTTAATAATTTAAGGAAATATTTTTTTTCTCTAATTCAAATGATTTAATTTTTTAAACTTTGATTTATCTTTAGTTCTAATTCTTGTAATTTTTTTTGTTAAGAATAGTTCAATTGGTAACATGACATGAAAATAAATATATCTAACAAAAAAAATTCAATCAATTAACATATAAGAGACCATAAAGGGTCTACCTTATTTATTTGCAAGATTATGGAGTCAAGCGGTCAACTCAAGTCAACCACAAAATCACAATTTATAGAGCAATATATACTAAAGCAAACACAAACATAAATTTTAATTTTTCTTTTAATTTTTTGTGGATCATAAAGAGAGAGAAATCCCAAACCATTCAATGTCTGCATTCTCCTTTCTTGACCTTTTCTTTGTCCCCTCCATTATTCAGTCTTTCTCTCTTTCTCTTTCTCTTTCCCACATGTGATCCAAATCACCAACGTTTCCATTATTCCAAGAATCAGCAAGCATGAAGACAACCACTTTCTCTGAACTTCTGCTCCTTTCACTACTTGCCTCTTGCTTGCCATCACTTAATGGAGCCACTACTGACCCAGATGAAGGTATGATATAAACATTCTACATATATATTTCCTTCGATCTAAGTTCAGTCAAATTGTTAGAGTTACTATAATGATTCGATCAGGGTAATTTTATCTTGAAAATGACATATTTGTAAGTTTTGAGAGGAACAAAGTTGAAAATCAAGTTTAAGGACAAAAAGTATCTAAATTTCTGGTTTTGCAGACATTAATGTTTTTAAGTATGTTAGAATTCTTATGACGATGATAAATAATGTCTGCCTTTATATTAGTGACTTTATTATAACCTATTTCTTCCTCAATTCTTAAATACTTAAATTTTGATGTTAAAATCTATCTGTTGATTACCCTTAAATTTGTTTTTGCAGTGAAAGCTCTGAGAAATATAGGTAAAACACTTGGTAAAGATTGGGACTTCAATGTAGATCCATGCAGTCAAAATCCTAACTGGACTACGGATTTTCAGCAGAAAGATGTTTGGAAAAATTATGTTCTCTGCAATTGCTCTATTCCTGGTGACAACTTCTGCCATGTAATTATCATGTAAGTTTCTTTTACTTTGAATGACTTCGAGCTATAATCTTTGCTTGAATTATATAAACGACGCTACAAATTTAAGTTTTCTTTATTTTCTTAAAATTCTATTTTTTTTTCCATTTCATATTATTTTATTTTGTACATTAATATGAAATATTTCCCAGTTGTATTTGTAACAAATTTCTGTCAAAAACTTGACTATATATCACCTTTGATTATTACTTTGGATGTGTGCTCTAAGTCATATTTGTTTTGTTTTAGATTTTTCTATTCTAGGGTTTAAAAAACTAAAGAACTTTAAACTAGTAGTTTTTGTCATAGTGAAGAAAACTTTTAGAAAGAACCTTTTGAAACGTTTTTAGCTTTTATTGATCTTTTTCTTCCATTATTTCACAGCTCAAAATGTAAATATATATAATACTTTTAACTATTAATAGAAAAAAATAATATAAATTTACTATGTTCTTTGAATTTAATTATTATTTCTTATTTTTTATTTTATTTTTGAAAATAGTTTTCAAGCTCTAAAATATTAGGTCAATTGTTGTCTTATTTTTTTCTTAAATATTTACGAATGGGTTTGTACGATATATCTTTTGAAAAGATTAGGTCAAATATTCTCTTATTTTTATAATTTTTTTTTCATAATTTTGTAAATTTGGATTACTTAAAAATGGCTTTGTAGTTAAATTGACTCCGTGAAAAAGGGTCAACTCAATTTCTAACTTGTAAGTAATTATTGTACGATATATCTTTCGAAAAGATTCTTTCTCATCTTATCAAAATTTCGTACGAATATAATCCATAAATAATAAATTAATGCTTATGCATCTTAAATAATTTGAAGTTATATACGTGTATATATATTTATAAGTAAAATTAATAACAAAATTTTGTTTAATGATGTTTGGGAACATGTTTTGAACTCTCTAAAAATAAACTCAAGATATATTTGAACTTCTTGCACCAACTTAGATTCACAACCACATAAATAGATTTCCAAACATGGCCTTAGTATGTGGATCGAGTTTGGGTGAATGTTTTAAAAGCCCTAAAAATGTCTCTGTGGTGAAAACTTGTATTATATGTTTAAAACTATTATGTATTTATAGTCTTGACCAATTTGTATATAAGACTAAATTCGATTTTTATTTATAAAAAATAATAAAAACTAATCACATGTTGTATTAAAATTAATCAAGATCATAATGATCTTAAACAATATGATAATTTCTCTTCTGTCACGGCAATTATGCAATATGATTTAGTTGATTTTTGTTTTTGGTCTCTCTATATATTAGTCAATAGAAATGTACTAATTCATGATTCATTAACGTAGTATTAACTAAAGCAATGGAAAGTTGGATTTCAGAACCCTAATTGTAGCGTAATATAACTTTTTTTTGGTAGATAACTACGTGTAAATTAAAATAATATCATTATTATTTATGAAGATAAATTATTTTTCTTGATAAGATTTTCTAATTATTCTTAATTTTTTCGTGGTAAATATACGAATAGTTATCTCGCAGGACAAAATCTTCAAGGCAGTCTCCCACAAGAACTGGCCGGGTTACCCTACATTCAAGAAATGTATGTTCTCTCTCCTACCCACAAATAATAATAATAAATTCATTTATATTGAATTAGTTAATTAACTATTATTTTTTTATAGTTATTATTTAAGATTTTTTAAGAAAATAAAATATAATTTTTTTTTTAAATTTAATAGAATATTTATAACATTTTATATATTGCAAGTATGAGAATGTTTCATTTTGATTTTGTCACTTTGAAACAGTGACTTCTCCCGTAATTATCTTAACGGGACAATTCCTCAAGAATGGGAAACCTTAAAATTTCTGAACACCATGTACGTTTTCTCTCTCCTTCCATTTTTATGTTTTTATTTTTTCTTCATTGATGTTTAATTCAAGTGATTTGTATGTTCTTTTAAAATAATATTTCATCATCATCTAATCAACTTAGTTTTTTCTGTTACTTTATGTGATGTCTAATACACATTTGTTTAGTGTTGTGAAGGTTTTCTTCAAATCCAAACACTCTTAAATTTAGTTGTTAGCTAAAGTTTGTTATACGAGTGTGTTGTATATATAAAGGAAATAGTGTTGTACAACAAAAAGTGTAGAGTTAAAGAGTGAAATAACTTCTTATATATTTCTTATTTGAACATTGTCTTAATATTTTGGATCGAAGATAATTCTTTCATCATTATTTTTGTAATTTTTTCATTTTTATTTTCATTTGAGTTATTAAATTTCTTTAATCATTATAATCAATTTCAGTTGTTTCTAAGATAAATATCATAATTTTGATATATGATTTGTATTTTTTACTATAGGGAATTAGTGGGAAATCGACTAAGTGGTCCATTTCCTAAGGTGCTGACAAATATCACATCTCTTAAAAATTTGTGAGTTTTTTTTTATATCTATGGTAACTATTTTTTTTTTAATCTTACAAATATATATATATATATATATATATATATTATATCACTATGACTTACTTGGTTTAATTAAATTCAATAGGATCCTGGAGTCCAATAATTTCTCTGGAAAAGTTCCTCCAGAACTTGGGCATCTTCCTCACTTAGAAAGATTGTAAGGCAACCCTTAATTTCTGTGCAATATAATTTTCAAGGTGTCAATTTAAATTCTTGATTATGATGATATACCATATTATGAAGGAGTAAAATTCACATCTTATTGAACTTAATACAAACTTATTCATACAATAAATGGTGCATGGAGCTACACATAATAGAACTAAACAGAAAAAAATGGTAAAAGAATTCAATTGAATATATTAACGAACAAAGTGATGTGGTAGAGGTTAATATTATAAATTTTCACAGAATAAATAATAATTATATAACTAAAAAAATATTAAAATTTTAAATTTTAAGATTTTGAATAGAAAATAAAATAATATTATCTTATATAATTATTATATATAATTATTATTTACATGTTAGTATATATTTATCTGCGTTATTTCTTTTTTAAATACTTATTTCAAAATAAATTAAAATTTATATTAAATAAAAATAAAAAATCTAAATAATATATAAATAAATAAAAAATATATAAATTTTTAATTTTAATATTTCAAATAAAAAATAAAATCATATTTTTTATATAATTATTATTTATTATAATAAAATATTCTAATATTAAGTACATATTAAATTAAATACTCGAATATAAGTCAATCAACTTTTACAAAAACAATATTAATAAACATGGGTAAAATATAGTAAAATGAAAAGAAAAAGTTCATTTCTATTATTTTTTTTTCTGGGTTGGTGAAAAACGATTAACTGTAACCCTAAATTCATTACATAATTTCTTGATGTCACAGGCTACTTAACTCCAACAGTTTTACAGGAGAGTGGCCAGAAACACTTTCCAATCTTACTACATTGATAGACGTGTAAGCTTCCTATTTTTATTTTTCCACCATGTCCTTTCATTACATTGATTTATTCTCTTATTCATTATAATTATGGTGTCATAAAAAAATAATTTTAAAATGATTGTGATTTTAACTATTCAATACACCACTAATCATTTTTTGCATCTATGCTATTCAAAACGATAATAAAACTTAAGAGAGTAATTTATCAGCTCAAATTAGAACTAATTTGATAAAATTATTACTCCCTTTTATTTATTTATTATTTTTTTTTACATTCTATAAAAAACAGAAAACAAAAATTATACAGAAGAATTATTATTTTGAAAATTTATATATTATCCTTATAAGATCAGTGTTGTAAAAAGTGATTGACAGCATAAAGATAAATTTGAGCCATATAATTGTCAAAACGAATTTGGTATAATAAATAGATTCGAAAATCCGCTAAATAAATTAGATTAGGTTAAAAAAGAATATAATTTAAATTTAATTGAATTATTTTTAATTTTTTTCATTTAATTTATAGAACAAATAGATTTAAACTGAATTGACTTATTATATTTTATAAAATATTAAAAATATATTATTTTATTAAAATATATAAATATATTATAGTTTATAGATTATATATTATATTTCAAATTAAAATTAATTTTATTAATATAATTTAAATATGAATCACAAACTGTATTTTTAGATGGTAAATACTTGTTGGGTGGTGATGAGATAAAGAGAAAAAGAAAATAATACATCATTCTAAAAGTGAAGTTTGAAAATGTTTATAATTATGTGAATTAGAAGATATATATAAAAAGTTGAAATAGTATGATTAATTTTTTATCATAAAAATAAAATGTTATTCCAAAATGAAAAAGTGAATATTAAAAAAAATTTATATTTAATTCAAATTAAAACATGATCATAAATTATAAATAGAATGACAAATAATTTTGGAACATATATTCATTATTCATTGTTAATTTTATATCTTGGATACATTAAGAGTTTCATATCTATAGAAAATATTAATTGTATTAATTTCTTATACCTAAATCTATTAAGAGGATTATAGTATTAAATATCCATACTTTGTACAAAATCTATTAATAATATAATTTTTGCTGATAAAAAAAAAATTAACAGTTGATCTCATTTATCTAATGTATTTTTTTTAAATTATAAAATATTAATATATAAAATTTTATAACTTTTTTTAATTTCAACCCCTACCCATTTACTAGATAAATAAGTTTTCATAGGATGGAAGCAGAATTTAATATATCTATTGGAGTGAATTTTTGTTGAGAATTTATTGTGATTTTTTTATGCTTACTTTTTAACACGATGCAGAAGACTTGGCGGGAATCAATTCTCTGGATATACCTAATTTTATTGAAAGATGGACAAAACTTCAAATATTGTGAGAACCATTTCTCCTCAAAACTCCACATTTTGATTCACCATATCTTTACCATCACTTTTGTTTGGACAGAGATATTACAGGTAGTGGCTTAGAAGGACCATTTCCATCTGCATTTTCATTTCTTCAAAACTTAACTCAATTGTAAGTATGATTTTTCTTCAGTTCTGGATTTTATTTTATTTTGGTAATTTTAAAATAAAATAGAAAATGAACTATTCTACTTGTTATTTACTTTTATAAGTATATTCTCCTTCAATGCCCCTGACACATTGTTAAAATATTAAATGCAGGGAAGTTACTGATTTAAATGGACCCGAGTCAACTTTTCCCTCAGTTAATTTAACACAATTGAAAAGATTGTGAGTATTTTGTTCCCTTTACTTTAATGATATATGATAATAAACATAAATCATAGTATATGATTCGAATTTTAATGATATATTCTGGATATGAAATTTATTTCATATTTTTTAATTGAAAAATATTACAAGTTACAATTTCAAAGGCTAAAATAATAATTATTCTATGTTTAACCATATTCTGCAGGATTTTAAGGAATTGCAATATTAAAGACACAATACCAGAGTATATTGGAAACTTGAAAATCTTGTAAGTGCTGATTCACTCATTTCTTAATGTTTACTTCAGATTTTTCATACAAATAGTTTCTTCACATCACCACAACATGAATTAACAAAGTTTGTTACTATTTAATCGTATAAATTTTATTTTAAAATATTTTTAATTTTTTCTTGAAACTTTATATTAAAAATAAAACATAATATTAAAAAATATAATATAAAAAAATATTTACAATAAAATTTATAAGAAGATAACACATTATTCTCAAATTTAAAAAAAAATAAAAAATATATATTTTTAAAAAAATAATTTAAAATTAACTTTTAATATTGAAGATTACACCTCATTCGATTGAATTAAATTTAAAATTAATTTTTAATATTGAATATTATAAAAAAACAAATGTAAGGTTTTATCGTGAATCAAAATTTAATGTGCCTCATTTTATTAGCATTTGTTGACTGATAAATAATTTTTTTTTTCTTTCAGGGATCTCAGCTATAACAAATTAAGTGGAAAAATTCCAAACACCTTTATAGGGCCAACTGATGCCAATATGTACGTATTCGAATTTTTCAATAGCTTGGTGAAATTATTTAATTTTCAAAAACTTGAGTTACATAATGTTTGGATTACCAAAAGTAGTACATTTTAAGATTAAGTAATAAAAAAAAAGAAATTAATAGAATTTTTTTAGAATCACTAAAATGTGAACTTTACATATTTTAAAAGAACAAAAATAACATTTTGATGGGTTCGTCATTATGAGTCTATTCAATTTTTTTTTTCATATATATATAGATATTTGACTGGAAACTTTCTCACTGGATCAAGAGATGAGTGGAGTCTACCTTCTAAGACCATGTGAGTTATTTATTTTATTTTTGAAACACATGTTTCTCTTTGAGTCAAATTATTGAATTGTTCTTCATGGTAAAATATACATTTTTTTTACATATTATTTTCTTTATCACATTTTACGTTTTGTGCACAGAGATCTCTCATACAACAATTTCACCAACGATAACCAAGAGGCACCAGAATGTCAAGATCTGAAAAAGTAATATTGCATCCATGTTCATAATTTTGTTATTTCATGAAGTTATATATTTGATATTAATCTATGTCATATATATTCCTAGGAATCTTTTTGCAAGCTTTTCAAGTCAGAATAACTCGTAAGCTTCAAGAGATATGCTCTTACTTGTTTTGAAATGTTAGAGTTGGATATGCTCTTACTTGTTTTGTCCCTTCTATTACTCTTTCAGAGGACCTGTTTCTTGTACAACAAGGACAAAATGTCTGACACGTAAGTTGATCGAACAACTATTTTTGTAAATTGTTTATCGAAATTTCACTGTTCCTTTAGTATTTAGAATTTGAAACTGTTTATGCTTAAATTTGTCATATATAAATTTGAAAAATTAGAAATATAAACCACATGCATTTGCAATGCAAAGCTATGTAATGGTCTGAGAGTAGGAGGAAAATAGATTTTTTCGAAAAGGTTCTTACTATTACTCTCCTCTTTTCAGCCTCTTACTCCTTCCATATAAATTGTGGTGGTGCAAATGAGATAACCATTGGAGACAAAAAATATGATCGTGATTATTTAACCTCCGAAGGAGCAGTAATGTTTCCAAATTGGGGAATTAGCAATACTGGTTTCCTATTAGACAGTGACAGTGAAGCTGAAGCTTATCAGTACACAGTACAAAATATATCAAGGCTTTCTATGTCTGATGCTGAAGCTAAATTATACATGAGTGCACGAATGTCTCCCCTTTCTTTAACTTACTATGGTTTTTGCTTGGTAAATGGAAATTACACAGTAAGACTCCACTTTGCTGAGATAATGTTCACAGATGATAACACATACAAAAGCCTAGGTAGACGTATCTTTGATGTTTACATTCAGGTATGAATTACTATATTTTTCACAAACAATTTCTCACATGCTTAAGCAATTCTTGCCATCACCATTTCAGGTTATTTTAAACTAGTATATATATCCAGTTTAATTTAACTTTGTCTCACCTTAATTTAACTATGTCATTTTAGTCTGTTGAAAGGATCAGACAAGTGGTTTAACTTTACGAGTTAATTGAAGAGTAACTTCTTTACATAGATAAATTCTAGTACCTGATTGTAAATCAAATATAATCTTTTATATGAATTATAGATGCATATTTACTTTATAAATATATAGAAATGTAGTAGATAAACATGTAGGATTAGAAATTAGTTATTACCTTGATTTCAAAGTTCAAAATTCAACTTAAATAACACAATATGTTTTAAATTTTATCTGACTGCATGTGTGTGTGTAAATTTCAAGAAAAAATTGAGTTTGAATTTGGAATAATGCAGGGAAAAAGAGTATTGAAGGATTTCAATAGAGCAGATAAAGCACAGGGGACAGGAAAGGCACGTATAGAAAATTTTACTGCTTCTGTGAGTAACACAACCTTAGAGATTCGTTTCTTTTGGACAGGGAAAGGGTCAACTGGTATTCCAAAGAGATCAGTATATGGCCCTCTTATTTCAGCAATATCTGTCACTTCTGGTGGGTTGCCTTTTCTCCAACTTGTATTTCTTTTGTTCTTACATTAAGAATATTATCTTATACATGTAATTCTTCTTATCACAAACAGACTCTAAACCCCCATCTCCACCAAGACATACCCGGCTCGTGGTTGTTATTGTGGTTGTGACATCGATTATTCTCATTGTGGTTGTTGGCATACTTTGGTGGAGACTTTGCCTTAAAAATAATAATTCATTAGCTAAAGGTGAGTATGAAAGCATCTACTTTCTTATTTGGTGGTTATACATATATCTGCTAATGTCATAAAAAGTTTAACAATATAACATGTAGAATTAGTGTAGTGAAAGGAGTGGTGTCTAGTTAAAACTTTCCGTCTTTAATTTAGGGTAATGATTACTATGAAAAATGCTTACTCTCTCAAAAACATTAATGATGACTTGGTTTGATCTAATTGTAGAATTCAAGGATTTAGATTTGAAAACTGGTTTATTTACCTTACGTCAAATCAAAGTAGCAACAAATAACTTCAATATTTCCAACAAGATTGGAGAAGGAGGATTTGGTCCTGTATATAAGGTAAATCCTAAAAATGTATTTTTCTTTTGAATTTTGTCATTCATTTGTTGCAATTGCTGATATTAATTAGTCACTGACTTATTTCATTTTATAAAATGCATTTCATTCCCTAAATGTAGGGCATTTTATGGGATGGCACAATGATAGCAGTGAAGCAACTTTCATCTAAATCAAAACAAGGAAACCGAGAGTTCGTAAATGAGATAGGCTTGATCTCAGCTTTGAACCACCCTTGTCTGGTAAAACTTTATGGTTGTTGTGTTGAGGGAGATCAACTATTCTTGGTATATGAATATTTGGAAAACAATAGCCTTGCACGTGCTTTATTCGGTAAATGATTAATTTATATGTTCAACCTTGATTTCTTTTTTTATTTGACATTGCAACATTATTTTGATTGAATATTTCTTGTCTATTTTTATCACAAAGGTAGTGAAGAACTTTGTTTAAAGTTAAATTGGCCAACAAGGCAGAAGATCTGCATAGGTATTGCTAGAGGTTTGGCTTTCCTGCATGAAGAATCAAGATTCAAAGTTGTCCATAGGGACATCAAGGCCACTAATGTGTTGCTTGACAAAGATCTAAATCCAAAAATATCTGATTTTGGTTTAGCCAAACTCGATGAGGAAGACAACACTCATATAAGCACTCGAATAGCTGGAACCTAGTCAGTTTTTATTTTCTTGTCATCTTTGATTTTTTTTCTTAAATAGAACTTTTGGTGAAAATATATCTTATCCATCCTGATAAATTACACAAAATTTCAAATATTAATAAAAGAAGAAATCAAAGCCTAATATACTTTTTGATGATGTGATAATATTATTCTATTTTGCAGTGGATATATGGCTCTGAATATGCAATGCATGGTTATTTGACAGACAAAGCAGATGTCTATAGTTTTGGAATTGTTGCCTTAGAAATTGTCAGTGGAAAGAGTAACATAATTCGCCGATCAAAGGAGGAAACAATGGTCCTTCTTGATTGGGTAATTGTGAATCATTATCTATTTACCCTATCTACTGTATTGTGTTAAAGAAATAGTGTCATAAAATTTCGCACTTCTGATTTTCATAAATGTTACTAAAATGAAGTCTGTGACATGATTTTCAATGTAAGTTATGATTTTATTGTAAAGACTCTCATTGGTTTTTCCTTTCCAAGGCAGGCACATATGTTGAGAGAAG
This sequence comes from Macrotyloma uniflorum, assembly GCA_016859785.1. NCBI lineage: Eukaryota > Viridiplantae > Streptophyta > Magnoliopsida > Fabales > Fabaceae > Macrotyloma > Macrotyloma uniflorum. Next base: position 4,452,116 of record BDMB01000014.1, read on the forward strand.
AAGGCAAATTAATGGAGTTAGTTGATGAAAGACTAGGTTCAAATTTCAATGAAGAAGAAGCGATGGTGATGATTAATGTGGCTCTTCTGTGCACCAATGTCACTTCGAATCTTAGACCCGCCATGTCTTCAGTTGTAAGCATGCTTGAAGGCAAAAGTTTTGTTCCAGAATTTGTTTCAAATAGAAGTGAAGTAATGGATGAAATGAAGTTAGAAGCAATGAGACAACATTATAAGAAAGTAGAACAAAGCGAGATAACTCTGAGAGAAAGTCAAAGTTTATCAATTGAATGGCCTTCATCTTCATCTGCTGATCTCTATCCCATTGACCATAATTCATCATACTTGGAGACAAGGAAATTAAGAGATTCTATATAAAATTATATTAGTCTTTATAATTTCATGTATTTATATTTCAAATGTTTATTTTAAAAAGGATTTTTTAATAATAAAAAGACAAATTCTATAATATTGAAACAGGTATAAGTTTTATCGGTTAGATTAACATATTATATTGAATAAAAAAATTGTTGCCTTATATCTAGAGTTTGAATTTTAAAAAATTCAACATTCAATCTAGATTGGATTTTTTTTTTTTAATTTCTTCAAATTGATTTGTATTTTTTAATTTAATTTAAATTTAGATTAAATGCACATTCATTTAATTATTTTATTTGGATAAAATTGACATCAAAATTATTATATATGATAAATTCAAATTAATTTTTATTTGAATTAATTTAATAGTCATATTTTTTTTTTAAATAATTAAGATATTTTTCAAGATTAAATTAGTAATTTAGGAGAGAGTGATTATATATCTAAACTAATAACAGTTTCAATATATATGTTTTATTTGTCATTTTTAATATAATGATTTATTATTTATTGAAATTATTTTATTTTCTTATTAATTTTTAGGAAATAAATAATAATTTATGTGATAAATAAAAAATATTTTAAAAACTTAATATGTTGATTTGGCAACGTTGTTTAAATAAAAAAAATTACAAATTGAATAAAAAATATATCTCAGTTAAAACAAATAAATTTTTTTCTTACCACCACGATTTTAGATTTTAAAAATAAAAAAATAATTCAATACATGTTCTATCTAAAATTTAATTAATTGAATTATATATAGAATTCAAAAATATAGATTTTGATTTAAAATAATATATTAAAATAATATAATATAATTTAAATTTAAATAATCTTAAATTAGAAATTGTAAATCATTAACTTAGTGATTAGATAGCTATTCCTACCTCCATCTCAAATCATCATTTACAAAATAAATTTTATAATAAAACTTTACGTACTTGTAAGAAAGTCATTTTTCTTATAGATACTAACTTATGAAGCATTTTTAATTTCACTTACATTATTCTCTAAAATTATGGCTGTTTTCAGTAAAGTTAAATTGATTTTTCTGCTCAGTTATTTATTGGGCCGAAAGCCCATTTATATAAGGCTCCACCCTACCCTAACATCTCATGTTAATCTCAAGTCTAAGAGTTTGTTTAGTTTAAAGAGTAGATTTAATAAAGTGGAAAAAGAAGAAAATGAAGAGAAAAAGAAGAGAAAGAGAAGAGAAATTGAGATTGTTTGGATTAAGAGAAAGGAGTGGAAATGAATAAAAAGTAAATAAAATTTTTTATTATTTAATTTTTTTTAATATTTTAAAATTTATTATTATTATAAAATAAAAAAATTATTATTATTATTATATTTTAAATTATTTTTAATTTATTATAATAAGAAAATAAATATATTATTTTAATATTATTAATATTTTTAAATCATTTATTTTAAAATTAAAATAAATAATTATTAATAATTTTATTTAATATTTATTATTATTAATTATTTATTATTTTAATATTATATTAATTTATTATTATAATATTTTAATATATTCAATTCATTACTTAAAATGTTAACACGTCTGTTTCTATCCCTTTCTTTGCAAATGGTTGAGAATATATAGTCGATGAAATTTTTATCGAAAATCAGATTTTTTTGCATCGTTGATTTCGCTTTCTTCGCAAATCAGTTCCTCTCATCTTTTCGTCGTCTAATCTAAACACAGACTAAAATAATAGAAATTAATATAATGATTACAAATGATAGTGTTTGAATATTCTTCAATAATGAAATCACATAGGCAAGATCACATGATACAGACTAAAATAATAGAAATTAATATAATGATTACAAATGATAGTGTTTGAATATTCTTCAATAATGAAATCACATAGGCAAGATCACATGATACAGACTAAAATAATAGAAATTAATATAATGATTACAAATGATAGTGTTTGAATATTCTTCAATAATGAAATCACATAGGCAAGATCACATGATACAGACTAAAATAATAGAAATTAATATAATGATTACAAATGATAGTGTTTGAATATTCTTCAATAATGAAATCACATATGCAAGATCACATGATACATCAGAATGCGTGCATCTCTACGACTTTTCAGCTTGGTAAAGATGAACGAAACAAGACAATTTTGGTCATAAAGTTGGAAAGAGACAGGCAAATATCGTACACATAGTATTCAGACAAGTCAATTATTGGACCAAAAATAAGAATTTGCAACGTCTCTTCTTATTCCTTTGTTTCTAAATTTAGGTTTATTACCTAATCGTCTCATAAATTGGTTTATATTTACTCTCCAATACCGTTCTCATCAAAATAAAGATAAAATGCACTTGAATGACTGCATGGAAAAGACATTAGCCGCCAAGGTAGACTTTGATTTGCTATCAATAGGTTTGAATATTTTTCTTGACAAACAATTGCAAAATAATACATGTTTAGTTTTTATATAATAAATATTAAAAAATATTTTATATTAATATTTTTAAACATTTAATCTACATAAAAACTAGTTTAATCTATAAATGGTGTTTTATTTTTTTTTGTACTTTTATAAACATTTATAGAAAATTTTGTTTGAATAAAATTTAAATATTTTTCTAAGGATTTAAATCCTTTCCTCTATTCCTTTCTCCTTTCTCTTTTCTTGGACGTTTCCAAAGTTCTCCTACTTTGCTTTGCTTTTCACTGATGAAAATAATTAAACTTCTTTCTCTCTCAAATTCGAAGCAGAAATACTCCAAGTACAATCTACCTTTAGATTGATTCCTTTGCAACCCATCTGAACTTTTTTTCCATATTCCTAATTCTATCCTCAATCAGCATGAAGAAGATCACTCCCTCTCAGTTTCTCTTCCTTTCACTCCTTCTATGCTTCAGTTCTGTTGCTTTTGGAGTCAACTCTACCACTCACCCAGAAGAAGGTATGATCTCTGTCTATATATATATATATATGTTAAGATATGTGCGTAAGTTTGGAAGATTACTAAGAAGTAGTTTGCTGATAGTCCTTTGAAATTGTCTTATGTATAGTGGAAGCTTTGAAAGTTATAGGGAACATCCTTGGTAACAAGAATTGGGATACAAGTATAGATCCATGCAGTAATGAACCTCCCTGGAATGTAAGTATGGACAATGACGCAGCCAACACTGTCATCTGCAGTTGCAATATTTCCACCGACGGCTTCTGCCATGTCGTCAGAATGTAAGTTTTTTACAGTTTGATTCTCAATTTTTTTAGTATTATCTGTGATCAAGGTATTCCCTTTTCGATGAAATTCGGAGATCTTTTCATACACTTTGATCTTTTAAATCGATTAATAATTATATTTAAAGTTTATCGTCTTTGGTTTTTCAAAAAAATTTGTATATTGGCATAGCATTTGTTTGTGCGTTAATTATCTAAATAGGACTACGAATAATAAAGTGTTTATGTTGGAAACCGAAGTAGTTTATGTAAAAATGGAATTTGAATTCTTTTCATATTTGTGATATTTTATAATGCATATACTAACCTAATATAGAAATTATCAGACTATATCAGTGTAATTTTTTTTTGGATAAGTAAAATCATAAAAGGGTTTCTCAGATTATTTATCATAATTTCATTATAATAAATGCTGAAATTTTTTTTAATCAATATTCAAATTTATTATAATTATTCAATTTATAAGTTGAATTATTTTATAAGTTATATGTAGTTTCAATTCTTTCATTATTTTTATTTATAATAAAAGTTTAAGATTATTTTTATCAAGAATGATAATAAATATTAAATGTTTTTTATTTTTTTAAAGATTAATATACATGTTTTTAAGAATTAAAGAAATAATTTTAAAATCTTAGAATATATTATTTTAAAATTTTTATGTATAGAAATTAAACTCTAATAATTAAGAAGAGATATGTTTTTAACCGTTTATTGACTTAATTCAGGAAAATAGAATTTTTAGAGAGATGAATTACATTTTAATTGTTACAATACACTATAATTTTTTTTTCATTATAACCTAATTCACACCGGAAATTCTTTTTTTATAGAGTTTTCTTGCAAACTTTAGACATTGTAATATATTCTACTTTAGTGGTACTTTTGTAATTTTGAGTGTCACAATATAGCTCTCCCTGAAAAAAGCTTACATATTTTGATGTAGATTTTCTTTCATTTATATCGTCAAGCATGTTTGCATCAGTATATCATTTTAATATAGGGTTTTCATTACCAAAACATAAACACCTTTTGGTAGTTTCATTTAGATACCTTAGTATCCATATCACAGTATTTTAGTACTCCTTACCAGGATTTGACAAGAATCGACTCACAACTCCAACTACATAAGCAATGTCTAGTCTTATATAGATCATGATATACATAAGATTGCCTACTATAGATGAATAAGCTACCTTGCTCATCTCTTGCTTATTTTCTTCACTTGTAGGGAAATGTTCTTTACACAACTTCAAATGCTTAATAAGTGAAACATTTACTGGTTTTGTTGTGTCCACATTGAATCTTTTGAGTGTCTTATCAATATATTTTTCTTGTGACAACCACAATAGTCTTTTGAAACGATCTCTTATAATTTTATTATAAGAATTTGATTCACATGTCTTAAGTCCTTTATAATGAAAGACTTGCTTAAGAATTTCTTTAGGCTAACAATATTTTTCTTGATATGACCATTTTATGAATACAATTATTATCATTATACCTTTTTATAAGTACTAGTAATTGACTAACGTCTTTGAAAAATTGTGCTTAATCATAAAAGATTCAAACTTTTTATACCACTACTTGGGGGTCTACTTATAGAAACTTTTCTTTAGATGACATACTAAGTATTTTTTACTTGATTCTTCAAACCCTTCTAGTTATTCCTGGTAAATTTTTTTCTTCAAATTCTCTATGAAAGAATGTAATCTTTACATCAAGTTGCTCAATCCCTAAGTCTAGGCAAACAATTAGAACTAGGACTAGCCTTATAGAGGACATTTTTACTACTAGTGAGAAAATCTCTTTAAAATTTATGCCTTTTTTTTTAATCTCCCTTCTTCAAACTTCAGCTTGTATATTCACTTATTCTTTGGTGACCATCTTCCTTTGAGTAACTCTACAAGGTCATGTGTTTGGTTCTCATGTAATGAGATCATTTCCTCATTCATGACTTTAATTTGTTTTTTTTTTATTTTTCATCTTTATAACTTCTTTAAAGCTTTGCAGTTTACCATTAGCAGTGAATACAACATATTCATCACATGAGTACCTACTAGAAGAACGTTTAACTCTTAAAGATTGTCTTAACTCAGGTTGCATTTGATCTTCTTCCACTAACTATTGTTCTAGATCTATTTTATTACTAGGATTTGTGAAGTGCATGCCTTACTTCTTTTAGCATGAGCTTGCTTCTTGCATATGTTGACATGAACATATCTTCTATGCCAACAATTTTGCTTGTAACATGGTTTTCCATTTTAACAGTATCAAAATCTCCCTTCTTATAATTTGTAAAGAAATATTTTTGTGGACTTACATGGAGTAAGGCACCATAATCTATAATCTATGAACAATCACCATAAACAACATTAAGGTAATTGCCTTCTCCAATGAGGAAAATATCTTCATTTGAAACAATAATTATAGTGGACTTTTCATTTTTCTTCTTAGCTTCTAATAAATCTACATGGAAAAACCTAGATTTTTGAATTCTTTGCAAATATCTACACTAAAATTTTTTGTCCTAGTTTGTCCAGTAGTCTCATTTTTGTTTCATCTGTCAACCATATTAGCCTTAGACGGTTAAGGAATATCTCATTCCTTTCTTTTAGATTCTTTATTCAACAGATATCTAAAATAATATCCATTAAGAGTTTTCTATCAAGCACAAATTGTTGAAGGTGACCACCAAATGTCTCATTTCTAAAATAATGAACAGAGGAGCAAAGTGCTTGCAACTAGTTAGTTGATTGACTAAGCTTTTGAAACCATTCAGATGTTCTATCATGCTTTGATTGTCCTTATATTCCATATTCACTTATTATTTGATAAGATGCACTTTATTTTTGAGATTTTTTTTAATCATAAATTTATACTTGGATCACAACTCATAAGCATTAGTGTATGTCTGTACATGTGTAAACAAAATTTTATCAATATACTTTTGAATCATAGCCATAAATTCATAGGCTTCCATTCTTTGTCATGAACTTCCGATACGAGTAATTATCAATAATAAATTTAAGCATATTTTTATCATGTGAGATAACTTTTTCTATCTTGAATAGCATAAGCTTATTCTCTTGAATAAAGAGAGTTTTAATATTATTATTGAAAAATAAAATAATTTATGCAAAAGTGAAAAAATTTCTTTTTATCTATATAACTTAAAATAAACTTACGAGAAAAAAAAAAGAAAAAAAAATAATATACAATATTTTTAACTTAAAAAATTTACTTAATGTAGAAAAGAAAAATTACAAAACTAAATTAATATAAAAATTCTATTATAAAAAATAAGATTATAAAAAAAAAATTATTAACACACTAACTCACTTTTTAAATAATTTATCACTGAAAACTTTATTTTTTCTCTCAATAAATACTCAAATTTATTATTAGCCTTCAATTTATAAATTAATTTTTCTACAGTTCCTCCAATTATTTCAAAACTCTATAATGAATATTTCAAACTTCTACACTAAATATGACGGTTGATATAAAATATTTTCATCTTTTTAAAAATAAATATATTTGTTTTCAAAAGTTAAAAAGATAATTTTAAAACAAATTATTATTTAATTTTCATATATAGAAAAAATATATATTTCCATTAATTTATCCTAAGTTAAAGACGCGTAAGTGGTTTCAATATTCTACGTAAAATCACTAATGATAATTTAGTATCCAATATTAGTCTCTAAGTCTTCTCTAAAGTCTTCTCTAATAATAGTAATGATGGGTATTGTTAACTTTTTTTTTTATTTTTTGGCTTCTCAAGTTGCTATAATAAATAAAACCATTGAAAAGGATATATAGAAGACTGATGCCTCATGTCAGTCCCAAAAGTCTTTTTCTCTAATAATGATGGGTAGTTTAGCTTTGCCTTTCAACTAACTATAATAAATGTACTGAAAAGGACTAGATGATTTTTATATATAAAAGAAAAATCATTTATAAAAGTTATAATTAATTTAAATAATAATTTTATAAGTTTATAAAAAAGTTCTTGTTTTTTAATTATAAATATTTATAAAGAAGTTAATATAATAAAATAAACATTTTCATTTTTCAATTTACAGATTGCTGAAAACACAAAATCTTGCAGGGACGCTTCCACCCGAACTGATAAGGTTGCCTTACCTTGAAGAAATGTACGTAATAATTTTTTTTATTTGAAGAACAATCGATATGTTTATTTTACTTGCATATATTTTTAATATTAAATGCTGATTTATGGATATCAATTACAATATAATGAATTTCTTTGATTTTGTTTATTTTGATGCAGTGACCTCAGTCGCAATTACCTTAATGGTACGATACCTGCTGCATGGGGCTCCTCCAAACTTCGAAAAATGTATTTCTGTTTCTCCACTTTTCTTCTTTACTCTACTTTTTCTTTATTTGTTCCTCAAACATTTATCTAATTCGTGTCTTCCATTTTTATGGTAGTTCTCTTCTTGGAAATCGACTCACTGATACCATCCCAGAAGAGATAGGAAACATCACAACTCTCGAAAGTTTGTGAGTTTTTGGCTAAACGAATAACAACTTTCCCTTTCCAATTTGAATGTATATGCTTCATTATAACTTACTACTATTCAATAGGGTCTTGGAATTCAATCAATTCACTGGAAATCTTCCTCCACATCTTGGAAACCTTTCTCACATTCAAAGACTGTGAGCCCTGTATTATATTCCTACTTTATTTATTTCATTCAACTTTGCTGTTGAATTATCCAGGTACTGGAAGAGATCAAACACATAATATTATAGATCTCTTTTACATTGTCACCTAACATAAACTATATTATGTTAACTTTTTAAAGATACATGAACAGATTCATATTCATGCTTTTTTATATTAAATTTTACTGTCCCTACAGACATCTTTCCTCTAACAACTTTACTGGAAAGCTTCCTGAAACTTTGGCTAAACTTGAAACACTGACAGAACTGTAAGATTCCCATTTTATTGTCTATAGTTAACTTGAATAATTTTGTTGAAACTTTTGTTTTTTCTTTTAGCTACTTTGAATTTTATTTCGTTCACACTTTCTATTGTTTACATGCAGCCGTCTTAACGACAATAATTTCTCTGGAAAGATTCCTGATTTTATTCAAAGATGGACAAATCTAACAATGCTGTACGAACCATTTACTGTTGGACAAAAATGTACTGTTGTGTTATATTTTCTATTTTTTCTTTTGTTAAATCTGCGTCAACTCTATTGTTCTTCTACAGAGAACTTCAAGGGAGTGGTTTAAGTGGGCCAATTCCTTCTCAAATTTCATTTCTGCACAACTTAGACGATTTGTAAGTACAGTGTTTCATAAATTAATCATGATTTTAATGTTAAACCTTTTCCTTATTTCCATCAAAATATTGCATAATGCAGGAGAATTAGTGACTTGATTAATGGGTCTGATTCTACTTTCCCACAGATTAATAACATGGCAAATTTGCAAACATTGTGAGTTAATTAATTGCTTTCGTTACTATTTTTGTGAGTGTCATAACATTGATTTAAGACGTACATGGTTGAAATGAAGAGATTGCGTGTTAACATAAATTTGCTGCAAAAATTCACAAATTTGATGTTGTTTCGTAGGATACTAAGGAATTGCCAAATTAATGACACATTACCTCCATATCTTGGTAACATGACAAGCATTACCGAAATGAAAACCTTGTACGTATGAACTCTTTAATTTGTAAAATTTTCTAGTATTCGTCATATATCTTAATGTTCACAAAAAAAAAAAAATCTTAATGTTTTATTATTTCCTTTATTTAGCATTTCTCAACTTATATTGGACAATATTTCTCTTTCAGAGACCTGAGCTTTAACAAATTAAGCGGAGAGATTCCAGAGACATTTCAAAAACTATCACAAATAACTCGCGTGTAAGTCAATTTTAGATGTTGTTTTGTGTGAAAAAATATATAACTTCTATTTATTTATAAGATTAAATATATATTTTGTCTTCAATTAATTATTGGATTTTTTTCTTGATTCTCAATATTTTTTTTTCATACCTAATAATTTTTTATTTTATTTTTGTCCTTAAACAAAATCTAATAGTAAGGTAAAAAATATTTAAGTTTATTTTATATTTTAAAATTTTTTATAGAAAAAAAATTATTGTTGAGTTGTGTTTTAAAATTAGATAGCACTTTCAAATAGCATTTTTCATGAGCAAAAATAGAAATTTAGGGGGTGAAATTACTTCAAAAATGTATATTGTTTATTGGTTGGAATTTTGGTAACTAGTTGACATTTTCCATCTATATATCAAAAGTCATCCCACCAATATAAACAATTTTTATTATATGAGATAATACTATCCAATTAGTAAATAAAAATTGATACTCAATACAAGTCAATCATTAGTAATACATAATTTTTATTATCTATTTTTTCCCCTCTTATAATGTATTAGAAACACATTTTTATTTTTATTTTTATTTTTTTATATGTGCTGACATTTTTAACACAATTTCGTAATTTGTAAGAAAATATTATTCTGATTTGAGGAAAGAGGAAAAAGGAAGAGGGTGAGATTAAGGATAATTAGCTTAATATATGATTTCAATAAATTGACTAGTACATAATTAACATTTTTTTTACTTGTTTTTCTTAGGTATTTCACTGGAAACTTATTCACTGGAACGGTGCCCATGTGGGTAGCTGAAGGAGTTAAATCTAATAAAGTTAAACGCATGTAAGTTATATATTTCGAACCCTAATTTATGCTTTCTTGATTTAAATAACAAGTTTGATAATATTTTTGTATAATAATAAGTTTGATAATATTTTTGTATAATAACCCTAATTTATCTTAGTATCTGAATTTCATTTTACATGTATGCATAGAGATCTTTCATATAACAACTTCACCAATGAAAAGTCTGAGCCATGCCAACAGACTGCAGGAAAAATGTAAGAACTTAAGTATTCTATTTCTTTTGATTTGGTAAATTTATCAAAATATTTGTATGAGTGTTAAGCATATCTTATATGGCACAGGAACTTGTTTGCAAGCTTCCCAATGAAGCAAAAGTAAGTTTTATATTTTCCAGCTCCAAATTAAGCTTCTCACTAATCACACTCAAGCTTAAGGTTTGTGGTTCAACGTTTATGCTAACTTCTTTTTTTGCCTCCTCTTGATATTCCTACAGTGGATCTGTTTATTGTCCAAGTACTGCAACCTGTACAAAAAGTAAGTTTAAGTAATTTCTTCAAACTAAGTTCTTACTGTTAAGAATAGTACTATTTTTGAGGTACAAAACAGAAGGGACAAATTATTTCCCTTCAAGCATATACAAGAACGTTAAAAATTTTGTGTTTGATTTCTTCACAGAATAGGTTTTACATTTAGGCATTCTTTTGTTGCAAAATTTAGACCATTTTGGTTTGAATGTATCTATCTACACAACACGTTAATCAATGTTAAGGTTTATAAAACCGTAAGAGAGAAATCAAACAATAAACTTTTAACAATCTTCACAAAGAGGTTTAATTTTTCTAATTTTTAAATATGGTTGCCGTTTTTTTTTTTTTACATCAGCAAAAACAGATATATTAATAAAATTGGTACCAGAAGTACTAAAAACAATTACAAATACATAATTGTACAAAGATGTGCGGAAAATTCAGCACTTAACAAATAATTATCTCTCCCATTACTATTGAATGACTTAACCTACCCAACACAAGATAAATGATTTATACACCATTGAGCAAAAGTCCCAAAATTCTTGTTAACTCTATTGATGATCCATGACCAAGTTCTGACTTGAATTAAACTAAAAATCTCTTCAGCACTTACTATTCCGAAATAACACCTCATTTCTATGTAGCCAAATAGACCAAATCACTCCAACCCAGAGTATATTCCATATACTCTTAAGATCTTTATTTCCCGTCATCCGACAATGTTGAAGTAAATGTCTTTTTATGATTACTTGCCCTACATGTACTTATTCTAAACCACAAATAACATTTATCCCAAACAACACTAGCTACCTTACATTCAAATAATAAATGTTCAACGTTTTCACTTTGCAGTCTACATAAATCACAATTGAGATTTGCCAATTGGATTCCTCTTTTTTGTAAGTTATCCTTTGTTGCTATTCCTCTAATTGCCGCTCTCCAAACCAGATGTACTGCTTTAGGAATTGCTTTAATCTTCCATAGCCTTGTGAAAAATTCTTTATCCAACTCTTGCAAGTCTTGGTCCTGTTGAAAACTCTCCCATATAAGATTATATGCAGAATGTACAGAGTAACTTCCCAGCTCACCACTCTTCCATAACCATTTATCTTCGTCACCCTCTTTTGGCTGCTTAGAATTTATAATATTTATTAATCTTTCCAATAGGAGTTCTTCCCATTGAAACCACCCCCTCCTCCACCTCATATTCCACTCCCATTCATCTTCCTTCCAGCAACCCATTTCCTCAATAGTCCCATTCTGATTGATAGAGTTGAGATACAACCTATGGAATTTGGATTTAAGTGTTTCATCCCCTACCCATTTGTCATGCCAGAACTTAATCTTCCTACCATTCCCCACCTTCCATTCAATTTCATTTTGAAACCATTTCCCTTCCACTTCATTTGCCCCACAAATTTTTCTTAGATCTCTTCACCAAGTAGAACAATCATTTTCTCCTATCAAATCATCTAGACCTCTCCACCCCCCATATTTTGATAACATTACCTGTTTCCATATCCCTCCACTTTCATGTTCAAGTCGCCACCTCCACTTGGCCAAAAGAGCAATATTAAAACACCTGATATCAGTTATTCCAAGCCCCCCTTTGCATCTTTCTTTACAAACTGTATTCCACTTCACCCAATAGATTTTCCTCCCGTCATTCCCCCACCCCCACAGGAACCTTTTCTGTATCTTCATTACCTCCTTAATCACGGTACTAGGCATTTTGAAAAATGACAAATAAAATAAAGGTACCGAATTCAACACATTTTTAAGTAGAGATACCCGACCACCGAAAGATATATTTTTACCTTTCCATTTTGCCAGTTTCTTCCGAATCTTGTCGAGAATAGGTTTCCAAAACTGTATACGTCGTTGATTTCCTCCAATTTGAATTCCCAAATACATGAAAGGAATACTCATTTGTGTGCCGTGCTTGAAATAGTGTATAGAAATTCTTCTTAAGCCCATAAATATTGTTTTGCAACAGTTTTAATATCTATTATATTAAAGTTATCAACAACGTTGATTCTAAGTAAACAAAAGAACCAAATTTAGTATATAAAAGCTAAATTGAATTAAAAAAAATAAAAGAACAAATTGAATCTAAGTAAAAAGATATATAGCTAAAATTACAATTTAATCTATTTTTAATATGTTGATTAGAATAAGAAAAACTCCTTATGTTTTCATGGAAATATAACTTATCCCTCATCATAAGAATAAAAGAAAAATAATCTTATTTCTTGAACATAACCAATACTTAACGATAACTTTTAAACTTCATAAATAAATTCAAAATGAGTATTACATTCACAAAAATCTGACTTTTTTTGTAACAGCCTTTAACTCTTTCCACATAAATTGTGGTGGTGGACAAGAGAGAAGCAGTGAAGGTATAGATTATGATGATGACTTAGATACTTCAGGAGCAGCAACATCCAAGAAGTACAAAGAAAACTGGGCATTTAGCAATACCGGTCACTTCATGGATAGTAAAAGTGAAGCAGAAACCTATATCAACCAAAGTAAAATCAAGCTTTCTATGCCTGATTCTGTGTTGTATGAGACTGCGCGTGTATCCCCCATTTCTTTGACTTATTATGGATTCTGTCTGGAAAATGGAAACTACACGGTATCACTGCATTTTGCAGAGATCATGTTCACTGATGATAACACATATAGCAGTCTAGGAAGACGTATATTCGATGTTTACATCCAGGTACACAGACTTTTAATAAGATTCTTAAAGTATTTTTAGTACTAGTTTTTAATCACAATTGGAATTTTACTTAAGAAACCTATGCTGACAAAGAATGTAAAAAACTTTAATTTTTTTTTTCCTATTTAAATCCAAGTTTAATTTTGGCTCTTAGTAGTAGTGGATTTAGCTTCACTTTTAGAATTACTGAATAGAATTTAGACTGTATGTATTAAGAGTTATAGAAGTTAAAATTCAGTTAGGTTTGGATTTGAAATATTGCAGAGAAAGCTAGAACTGAAGGATTTCAATATTGCAAATGAAGCAGGAGGAGTTGGGAAAAATATTACAAAAAGAATTTCAACTCATGTGAGTAACAACACTTTAGAGATTCGTTTTTATTGGGCAGGAAAAGGAACAACTGCTATCCCATATAAATCAGTATATGGCCCTCTTATATCAGCTATATCTGTCACTCTTGTTGGTGATGGTGAGTCACTTTGTCTCTGACTTTATTCTTCCAATTTTACATTCAAAGTATCAAATGACACGAATTGCTCTTGTGCAATTATGACCACTCCCCAGGTGTTAAAAAAAATGATGGCGGTTCCCACATAGCTATGGGGGTTGCAATTGGAATAGGTTTTTCTGCAATTGTTCTTCTCATCCTTGTTGTACTTGGATTCAGACTTCATTTTGGGAAAAAAAATTCATTGGCAAAAGGTAATTCTCTAGAATAAAGTCACAGTAGTGAAATATCTTTCTCTTTTATTCTCCTTTCCTAGATTTCAAATAAATTTTGATAATTCATTTCCTTGAAAAACTTTACAAGAAAATAGGATATTCACAACTGTATAAGTATAAACTGCTTTTATATTATGGTTGTATCACAAACTAATGAATGGTAAATTCGTTGATTTTGATAATAATTATTATAAAAGTCACCAAACATGATTTTAATTAGTTGACAATGTACAAATTTTATGCTATTAGTACATATTCATTAAGTTCAAGCTTTATTTGTGTCATTTACTCAAGATAAAAAAGCTAAAAAATGGATAAAAAAATTATTCTCATTTAGTATATTTTTCGGTAATTAAAATAAGAGAAAAAAGATGGTGCAATGATAATATGACAAGTATTTTTATAATGAATACCTTAACAATTATATTAACAGTGATCTATAGCAGGATGACAATTCAGAACTATTTTACACTGGCAATGCATCATCAATATCTAATTTCAGTTCTGTTCTATTGACAGAGTTAAAGCATTTAAATTTGCAAATGGGCTTGTTTACCATGCGTCAAATCAAAGTTGCAACGAATAACTTTGATATTTCTAATAAGATTGGAGAAGGAGGCTTTGGTCCTGTCTACAAGGTATCCTTCAATATATTACATAAGGTCTCAATTATTTTGATTGATCTACTGTAATTGTATAAATCACCTATTAAACAATATAGAGAGCTTATTATTTCGTGATTGCAGGGTATTTTATCAGATGGCACAGTAATAGCAGTGAAGATGCTTTCGTCTAAGTCAAAGCAAGGGAATCGTGAATTTATAAATGAGATAGGCTTGATTTCAGCTCTGCAACACCCTTGTCTTGTTAAACTTTATGGTTGTTGTGTTGAGGGAGACCAGTTGTTGTTGGTATACGAATATTTGGAAAACAATAGCCTTGCACATGCTTTATTTGGTAAGTAATTGTCTTACATAATCAACTAAATCGGTTCCTTAATTTCAATGTAACTTATTTTCAGTATTAATATGACTAAATGGTATTGATGTCTAATTTATGAAGGAAATGGAGAATCTGGTTTGAAATTGGATTGGCCAACAAGGTATAAGATTTGTGTTGGTATTGCTAGAGGTTTGGCTTTCCTACATGAAGAGTCAAGATTAAAAGTTGTTCATAGGGACATCAAGGCTACTAATGTGTTGTTAGACAAAGACTTGAACCCAAAGATATCTGATTTTGGTCTAGCCAAACTTGATGATGAAGACAATACTCACATAAGCACAAGAATAGCCGGGACTTAGTAAGTTAATTCAAAAGTTCTCTAATTTTTCTTTTCTATGAATTTTGTTACAAAGAAATTTGGAAAGAGAATGTACACTGAAAACAGTAGTTCAATTATGCAGTGGATATATGGCTCCAGAGTATGCTATGCATGGTTATTTGACTGATAAAGCAGATGTCTATAGTTTTGGAGTTGTTGCATTGGAAATTGTAACCGGAAAGAGCAACACTGTCCCTCGACCAAAGCAAGAGGCACTGCATCTTTTAGACTGGGTAACTTCTATCATCTGATATGAATCAAATTATTGTCTTCTTTCTTCTTCAAAATTATAGCTTTTCTGGAAACATTGGCTTCGATAATGTCCTCAAAATTAAGAACCTTTCCTTCTTACTCAACTCAAATTCAATTTGTTTATTTTGTTTCAACAGGCACATTTATTGAAAGAGAAAGGTAATCTAATGGAACTAGTTGATAGAAGGTTACGATTAAATTTCAATGAAGATGAGGCAATGAAGATGATCAAAGTGGCTCTCCTGTGCACAAATACCTCTTCAAACCTCAGGCCTACCATGTCATCAGTGCTTAGCATGCTTGAAGGAAAAACTGAGATTCCAGAATTTATTTCAGATCAAAGTGAAGTAATGGATGAAATGAAGTTAGAGGCTATGAGACAATATTACTCTCAAATAGAAGAAAATGAAACAAGTGAGACACAGACAAATCATAGTTTATCCATTGATGGGAAATGGACTGCTTCATCTTCATCCGCTGCAGATCTGTACCCTGTCCACATTGATTCTTCTTATTGGGAGAAAAGATAAGGTGAATGAAAAAAAATTGCACCTTTATATTTACGGGGTACCTCAGTTTTTCGTCTTAACCATAATTTTGTCTTTATTAAATTATCACAAGGTTTATAGTTCCTATCAATCATTCACAGATGTAATGTGTTAAACCTCATCGATTTTTTGAGATTTATAGTTATTAATAAATTTTATTTATTATTGTTGAACTTAAATGTATAAAATATACTAGATTTATTTGTTTTTATTATATGATATGACTTGTTAATTTTTAAATGAAATTTAAATTTAAATTTATTATATTTTTTATTATTATTTTATATATTATATTATTATATTAATAAAATAATAATATTTTATTAAAATGTATTCATCTCGATTAAACCTCTAAATTTAAAATTTGACTATGAGTTGTTCGATTATGAAAACCTTAATAACACGCTTTACCACAACTTCATTATTAAATAAATATCACAAAAAAAAGTTAAAATTTTCATTTTCAAAATGCATAATAAGTTTAAAACTCCCTCTTTTAGAGAAAAGAATAATAAAAACCAAACTTAAAAAATGATAATTTTAATCCGGTGTCAATGTCACAACGTAATAAAAAAAATGATATGGTAGACTTAAAATTTTGAGGCTAAATAATATAATAAATTTACAAGAAGGGGAACTTAGTTTATAATGTTGAAATAATTTTTTAAAGTGTTGCATGATAATTATATGCTACACTTAAATTATTTGAATATAATTAATATAAAAAATATAAAAAAACCAAGTAAAGAGATTTACTTAAATATTGTAAAATTAATTACATTTAAAATTAACTGTTTATAAAATTTTATTTAGATGATGTGTAATAATAATAATATTAAAATATTATTATATATTTTTTTATGGTAAATTACAAAATTGTTTTAGAATATACTATAAAAAAATATATAGAGATAGTGACCTTGTATTAATTATATATATTTCGAAAATAGTAACTCCATTCTTATAGAAATAAAATCTTAAAAATATTTATTATTGACATCAATTTGTATCTTAATTCTATTAAGTAAGTAGATAAAAAATGTATGTTTTGATTTGTTATTGCTAGCAACTCATTCGTGAAAAAAAAAAGGAATAATTTATTTTTTAAAATGTGTATATATTCAAGTCAAGGGTTGTATATTTTTCATTTTATCAAGATTGTATTTGTTTGTAGACAAGTTATATGCAAAATAAATTTACGAATAATTGGTGTGACTTCAATAGAAATGATTTTTTTGAATGAGATTATTATTGTCTACTTTAGAAATCTCTTAATTGATGACATGCAAAACTATATCACATTGTGTATACTTGTAAACATGTGCATGTATTTATTAGAAAGACTCATGTTTAATTTTATGAATCATGTACTTTGGTTTATTTTCCACTTTAACATCAATGTGTTTAGGAACATCACTCGATTTCATATATATATATAATTCTTTATAAACTCATCATAAAGAAGATGTGCTTGTATCATGTTGTCTCCTACTTAAACAGTTAACTAATTTTTGCTTCATTTCGTTCAATAAATCCTAAAAAACTTATTAACTCCATTGTTGATTTGATTTACATTTTATCAAATTTCAACCCATAATCAATTTCTTTGGTACATACAAACTTTATGTAATCCTCAATTTTTATAAAAAGTGTGGCTCTATCTTATGTAAGAAGATTTTTTTTACATTTTATAAAAATCTACTTATTACAGTAAAAAAAAAATGTAAAAAAACGGAAAATATTATAAGGGTTATATTATCAGTGTGAACACTCTTCTCTTGCCGTTTGACTCTCTTCGATTTCATTTGTTTCCTTTCTTACTTCATTGACTTCGTTTACCAACCTTAAATTATTACTACTTTAAAATTTAAATCAAACCCAACAAAGTCTGACTTTTCAAATTAGACACAACATAATTAGTATCAAATTTGCCAACTTGCACAAAAATTACCCTAAATTGAAACAAAAACACTGACTTAACACACATTTCAAGGTTTACAACGTGAAACCTCCTTCATACTTCATCAACATTCATATATTTAACTCATGTAGCGAGGTAGGTTCAGTTTCAAGAAACCTTAAACTTTTCTATTCAACAAGCTGGCAAATCAAGTCTTTCAGATATTTAATATATCTAATTGACTTGTATCTACATTCAGTCATACACTTGCAGATAATCTGGCTTCATTTTTCTCTTATATATTCTGGGAATATATATTTCTCTTTAACACTCTCAACATTATATCTAACCCTCATACTTTCTATCTCTAGCTGCTTCATTTCTTAATTTCTCTTCTGTGAGCTTTCAAATCTAGAGCTTCTTCCAGCCATCATCATCAACATGACTTTCCTTCCACTCTTCCATCTTTGTTTTCTTGCCTTTTGTTTGATCTCTTCTTTGGCTAGGGGAGCTACTCTACCGGAAGATGAAGGTACATAATCCATTCATTCATTCATAACATACATACACTTGAATGAACTTCAATAATTATATGTGATTGAATGAGAATGTAGTCTACTTTTTCTTATCTTAATTCTCACCTGGGTCAGAAAACAATTCAATTTGATGTTTGGTTTTGATATACAGTGCAAGTAATGAAAGAGATAGCTGAGAGACTTGGGAAGAAGGATTGGGATTTCAATGTAGATCCATGCAGTGGACAAAGAAATTGGATTTCATCTGTTCAAGTGAAGGGATTTGAAAATGCTGTCACCTGCAATTGCCTTTTTGCCAATGCCACTATCTGCCATGTGGTTAGCATGTGAGTCTCTCATCTCTAAGTCTGTGTTTTTCTCTTTGTTCAAACCACTGTTTTGGTCCTCACCTCAATGAGTTTTACAATTGGTTTGTTTTTTTGTCTTAGGTTTATTTATTTCTTGATACATGGAAATTGAACACATACAGAACATTTAATAATTCACCCATTCTAATCAATCAAACGAGCTAAACTTATTATTTTGGATTTGATTTGTATGGTAGGTTTTTAAACTAATTAACACGAATAAAATTAAAACTAAAAAAAAAAATTAAAAACTCGAGGCAAGACGATATTAAATAGGAACATGCATGCTGAATAATATTCGTGCAAGACTTGGATTTACCAAAACTTGATTAAATTTTAGAAATATAATACCAAATTGTAAAATTCATATAATAACGTAGTGGGTATTCGTTTCACTTGATTAATTTCTGGAGAGGAATCATGAATGGAGAAGTGTCATAAAAAACTTGAGCCACATATATAATAAAGTATTAAATATGTTTTTAATCAGTAAAATGGATTTTTTTTTTTTAGTTTTTATCTTTTTAAATAAATAGTTTGTGTCTTTATATATTTTAAAATATCCAATTTTTAAACTAATACCTTTTCTATATAAGTGAAAATTATGTTTTCTAATAATAGTTATAGTTTTATATAAATCTCCATTCCTTTACTTATATTTTATATAAAATCCAATGAAAAACATATAAACTCTTAATATAAACTAATTAAAATAAAAGAATAAATTTAATTTATTATACGTATAAAATATTATTTGCATCATGTAAGTATATTTTATTATTTGCGGTAATGGAAACATGTTAATATTATTATCTATACTTATGCTTTGTGTTTCGATGGAGAAATGAAGGAATGAAGGACGAACAAAAAAAAGAAACAACGTAATTTTGATTAAAGTATTTATATTATTTTACAATTTTTTTTTCATTTTTTAGATCATCAAAGATGAAATAAAAAGTATCTTATTTTATCATACAAAACAATCTAAAAATTTATCTTACTTTTTTTCTTCCTTTATTTTGATTTTCTTTCCTAAACCTAGCATGCCCTTGTACAAAGGAAGATGAATTTTGGTTTCTTTTTGGTATTTTGTTGAAAATGAGTGGTTCTTCTACTTTATTTTGGTTTTTTTTTTTTTGGTTATTTAATTTGTGAATGGAAACTAGATTATTGATAAGTTAGGTTAGGTTAAGTATATTTTGTATTCTTTGATAGATGAAGTTACGAGTGGTATTTTGGACATATTTTTTTAAGTGTAAAAATCTTGTTAAAATATTAACATGACAAAAAATAAAAAATAAAAAAATAAAGGATGGAATTAAATAAAAAAATAAAATGCGATGAAATTAAAATTACGTAAAACAGTCTACAATATGAAAGTGAACCAAACTATGTTCTCTCTTAAAACATAAAACTTTCTCAATTAATGTTGTCGGTTTGAGTAAGGCCCATGAACTTCTGATACTTTGTTGCTTTAAGCCCAATATAGACCCGTGAAGAGACGAAGCAAACCCTTAAGAATGATAGAGTTAATTCTAATTTTGGTCCTCGTAATTTATTTGAAATTCTTTTATGTAATTTTATTTTTTTAATTATTTATTATTCATAAATTTAGTACAAAATTTTAATTATTTATGATTTTTTTTTCAATTTTAAAAATATATTAAATTATTATCAAATTCTATTTGGTAATAAGTCCTGCAACTGCTACTCTTTTTAATCCTATAAAAAAAATCATAAATATAATACGTTGATTTTCACGCTCATTTAATCTAATTTCACTATTTTATGGCTAAAAAAAATACAGATAATTAAAAAATATTACGAATAATTAAAATTATGGGATCTGCATTGCATAAAAAATCAATGATTAAATTACATATAATAAAAAATTGAGGAAATAAAAATGTAAAAAAAAAAATTATAAAATATAGGAATCAAAATTACAATTAAGCCAAACTAATAAGATAAAAAAATTACATATCTTACACAAACATATCAGGTCGATTTACACTTTTAATCCCTTATAAGTATATAATTTTTTTTTTGTATTCTAATTGTGTCGATTAGATTCTTAAATATTATAAATATGTAATTTTTATATTTGAATTATTTCTATTAAATCTCTCAAATATTGTAATTCTACAACTTTAGTTCTTATATTAATTGAAATTTATTTACGTGTCTTTGCTAATAACATAAATGATGATATCTAAGATATTTCAATGATAAAATGAAAACTCAAAGACTAGAATCATATATTACAATATTTATTGAAATTAATTGGTATAATTAAAAATTAAAAGACTGAATTGTAATAGCTAAAGAACTAAAATTAAAATTAGGGTAATTTAGAATACAAATTTGTATTTTATACTGATGGTTTAATTTTTGGATGAATATATATAACTATGATGCAGTGTTCTGAAGGCACAAAATCTTTCGGGCACACTCCCAAGTGAACTAGCGAGATTGCCATATCTCCAAGAAATGTATGTGATTCTAAAGATATATATTCTAAAGTTGCATGTCTTCACCATAATCATCATTTATTTGTTTGATTCTTTCACTTCAAATGTGGCACAGTGACCTCACCAGAAACTACCTTAATGGTACAATTCCTCCACAATGGGGTTCCATGAAGCTTGTCAACATGTACTCTCTCCCTTTCCTCTCTTTTCACTTCCTATCATTTTTTCCTGTTACTTCTTACTCTTACTGTATTATTATCACAAATGCTTCTCATTATGTTTAAAAGGAAAAAACGGAGATTTTTTTTTTATCTGCTAGAAATAAGCATTGTTCTATTTAAATGAATTAAAAAATATTTAGTTCTTTTATATTTTTTTTAAACGTTCTTCTACTAATTTCCTTAGACATTTAACCAGTCATGCATGTTTCTTAACTATGACAGTTCTGTTCTTGGAAATCGGCTAACAGGTCCAATACCAAAAGAATTAGGAAACATCACCACGCTGAAAAGTTTGTAAGTTTGTGGTTATCAACACATAGTAATTTTTCCATTTCAATTTTATTGAAAATTCTGATAACTGAGTTAAACTTGAAATGCATAGGGCCCTGGAGTTCAATCAATTATCTGGAGAGCTTCCTCTAGAGCTTGGGAATCTCCCTCGACTTGAAAGATTGTAAGCCATTTTTTGATTTTGCTTGGTTATTTAATTTTTACCAGTGAAAAATCAAATAGTTCTTGTATTCACTGATAAAATTTTGTTCTCATTTAGTGCCTTTGATTTGACTTCTTCAAAGTGCTTAGATAATCATTGATTTAAAAATTATTTCCAAATTCACTGCGTTTCTTTAAATGCTCTCAATCCATATGCCTTATATTCTAAAGCTCAATGTTACTTCTAGGCTTCTTACATCCAATAATTTTGTTGGAAATTTACCTGCAACATTTGCTAGGCTCACTACATTAAAGTATCTGTAAGTTTCTTTCCTTTATTATACTTTTATTATTCTCAGTTGCATGAACTATATTTTGTTTCATATCCAAATGAACACTTTTTCATGCATATACACTCTTATAATGCAGTCGACTTGGCGACAATCAATTCTCTGGAACTTTACCAGATTTCATTCAGAGATGGACGAGTCTAGAGAGGCTGTATGAACCTTTCTTCTTGTGAAATTTAAATCTATTCATTTATTGGTTTGTTAGAGAAATTATTTTTAACTGTAATAGGGTGATGCATGGGAGTGGTTTTAGTGGGCCAATTCCTTCTGGAATTTCATTTCTGAACAACCTCACTGATTTGTAAGTATGGTGTTTTGATTGCAACCAAGCTTTCAAAATTTAATTTACTCTTCTGTATCCTCACCATGCTTAAGATGTGATGCAGGAGAATTAGTGACTTGAAAGGACCAGATTCTCAATTTCCCCAACTTGAAAACTTAACAAATTTGCAAACACTGTGAGTTATATACTTGGATTATTATTATAATTTCTCAATTTCATTAATGTATCAGAAATGAAATGCTCTTATAATTAAAAATAATGAACAAATCATGTTAATGCCTTTATGTTGCTACATATTTACATATTCTTAAATTGTTTCTTAGAGTACTGAGGAGTTGCAATCTTATAGGAATGGTTCCTGACTATCTTGGAAATGTGACTAGCTTACGGTCATTGTAAGTGATGTTTGGTTTCTGTTCTATTACATTTGGTTATGTTCAAACATTTCTAGCATTATTTATATGTATTTAGAACTATTTATAATTGTTGCACTTTATATTCTTTTATTTGGTGAAGAGTATCAACATGTTTTCTATTCATCGCATTGTAAGGACTAAACATTTCCATGTGGCTTTACTGACACCATTCTTTTTCTCTCTTATATAATACTTGTATTTGACATTATTCCTTCCAGAGATCTAAGCTTTAACAAATTAACTGGACCGATTCCAAGCACCCTGGGTGACCTAAATGATATAAATATACTGTAAGCAACATTTTTTAGTTTCAATAATTGATTTGTTATTTCACCACAATGAATTCATATATTTTGCAGGGTGGTATCACTAAAGTTTATCTATTTCATTTAGTTTAGTGGGGATTTATAGTCCAAGTGCTTCCCTAGGACATTATAAAAGCCATCAATAATTCCTATTAATCAAATGAATATAGGATTTTGACAATAAAAATGGTATCTGACAATCTGAATCAATCAGCAAAACCTTTATATCTTTGTCACTTGTGGAAACCTGTTTGATATCTTTAGGTCTAAACTAGAATAACCAACTACACATCTAAAACTAAAACTAGTTTCATTTTAAGTTAACCAAGATAAGGTTTGCAGCAAATACTTAAGAAGTTTGCAAATTTATAATGCATTGTTTTTACGATACACAGACTCGCAAAAATTAAGAATAGTGAATCTCTTTGACTTCTATATGCAAATATATTTTCATTTCAAGTCCATGTATTTATCCATAACTTTTTTTTATCGTTTTGATCAGCATAAATGTTTCATCCTTGCACTCATAAATGAATTCAACATGACTAAAAAGAGGAGAATAATTTAGGAGAGAGAAAAAAACATAGTCGATGTTATTTTTCCTAATGCAATTATTCTATGAATATATTAATAGATCAATCCATTCAGGTTGAATATATCCTTGGGAACCATCAAATAATTTGTGAATATGTTATAATTTATTATTATTCATCACCTTGAGAGTTTATAGTAATTTATATGAGTTCTATAAATTGATTCTTTTTATTGCTTTTATCTAGATATTTAACTGGAAACCTTTTCAATGGACCACTACCCTATTGGATAGATAGACCAGACTACACGTAAGTAATTCTTGAATTGCAACTTATATGATTTATTAAACTAAATTATGTCTTCTACGTGGAAAAATAGTATACGAGATATTCTTCGGATTCTTCTGTGCCACTAATTGCTACCTACAATTATTAGTTTCATCTTTGGTTCTGAATCGATCTCATGCTTTAATTGACACAGTGATCTCTCTTATAACAATTTGACCATCGAAAACCCAGAGCAATTGACATGTCAACAGGGAAGCGTGTAAGAATTTTCCTTTGCATCTTTTTCTATTTTCGGAATTTTGAGATACTATCTGAGCCTTGGCCATTTTATGTGCATTAGGAACTTGTTTGCATCATCTTTGAAGGGAAATGGCTTGTAAGATTTATAATACTTATGCTAAATTAATCTTATCTATGCTTATATCTTATACGTATTATGTCACAACACTGACTTGGCATGCCTACTCTATTATTTTCTCCAGGGGAATGTTTCCATGTTTAGGGAACATTAACTGTCCTAAAAGTAAGTTGATATGTTATAAATTTCTAATGCTTTATTATTTGAATCTGTTCAATTTTATGTAGTTCTGTTAATATGTTATAGTAAGTTGATATCATATCTCCTACAGATAATCACTTTCCAACGCATGATTATTTCACTCGTCCTGATGATGGATGGTGAAGTATTTATCAATTATTTCCAATAGATTTTTGTTTTTTACTTTACAATAATATAGACCCAGTTAAAAAATGATTTTTTATTATAAAAAATTGCTTTTTTACATTAATTTAAAAGAATGAAATATGTTATATAGATAATTTTAATAAAAATAATTTCTTCAATTTAAAAATCACGAAGGCTTATTAGTAGAGATACTCTCATGTACTATTTTGAATCACATGATTCAGCATCTTCCCATTTCTATTTTGCATGAAGGTGATGCTGATGATCAATACTCTTAAACAAACCTTTGCATGCTATGTAATGTCATATTGAAAATTAATAAGATACCAGTTTCCCATGGCCGGGCTTGTATAATTCAATTAGATTCCCTAGTTTTCCCCTTAATATGAAACAGAAATTGAGTTTTAGATACGTAAGTATGAAATTTAAATTTTTGCTTTAAATATTTTTCTTCTAACATAATCTTCTAATATTGGTTTTTCACCTTTTTTGGTTGTCCCAGCTTGGTACTCTCTCCATGTAAATTGTGGTGGGAAGTTAATTTCTAATGGAAACATAAGATATGATGATGATTCGCAAGAAGCTGGACCAGCAAGATTTCATCGAACTGGATCAAATTGGGTATTTAGCAACACTGGTCATTTCTTTGATAGTGGTCTCGTAGACTACTATACTTGGTCTAATACAACTAAGCTTGATATAAACAATGGCGAATTGTATATGGATGCACGTGTTTCAGCTCTTTCTCTCACATACTATGCATTTTGCATGGGAAATGGGAGCTACACAATAAGTCTTCATTTTGCAGAAATAATGTTCACAGATGATCAAACATATAGCAGCCTTGGAAGGCGTGTATTTGACATCTATGTTCAGGTGCATGGTTTCATCATTTTACTTTTGTCCACCATATGTTTAATATTGAACAAGTTCCTTTTGATCTTCATAAATCATCATGAACCATTTGTGTTTGGATTGAAGTATTGCAGAGAAAATTGGTGCTAAAGGATTTCAATATTGCAAAAGAAGCAGGAGGAGTTGGTAAAGCAATCATAAAAGAGTTCACTGCAACAGTGAATAGCAGTACCTTAGAGATTCGCTTGCAGTGGGCTGGGAAAGGAACAACTGGGATCCCATTTGGATCAGTTTATGGTCCTCTTATATCAGCTATATCTGTTGATCCTGGTCAGTGCTACTTCTCCATTGTTATTTTTTCTTCTGCCATCACCTCATGATCTATAATATATCTACAAATCCATTTTGTCATAATGAAGCAGATTTTACACCTCAAAAGGAAGATAAAGATGGCGTACCTATACATTCCATTGTTACAATTGTAATTACTGGAGCACTTGCTATCGTCATAGCATTTGGTATAGCTTGGTGGAGAGGATGTTTAAAACGAAAAGTGTCATTAGAAAAAGGTAAGGACTATATCATTATAAGTTGTTTTTTTCTAAAACTTTCAAGAAAATTCTTGCACCATATAGATTTAGAGGTGAAGGGTACGCATGATCAATCAATGTTTGAAAATCCCTTTTAAATGTTTTTGACTATTGGTATCTTGAGAATCTTAAAAATAAATGCTTCAAAAGAATGCATTTTGATGAAAACAAAATGCATGACACTATTTCTTTCATTTATAAGTCATTCACATGGTTATAGGGCTAAAATAATTGCAACTGTCTCGTATTTATTAATATTTGGTGTTTTAATCATATTCAAGAAGAATAATTACCAAATCTCACATTTTTTTGTGATTTAATCTATTGAGTAACTAGATATGTTTAAACTTGATGATTGGTATATAAGTTCGGCAATGTTTCACACATTCATCATTTTCTATAATTACTTAAGGGAATTGTAACACCTATACATAACATGTTATATAAATATATTATTTTCGTCAAAACTTGTTATATTTATTTACATAAATATTTGGTCAAGAAGTATATCAAAAATTAAGTTTCTAAAATATAAAGTTTTCTAATAAATATTAAGTCAAATTATAGTAAGATTATTCACACTGAGTAATATGGCCATAATACATCTGATAATACCAAAAAAAATTCCTTCAGGTAGCTCTGAGAAAGAGTTAAGTTTACTTCAATTTTAATATGGTACAAAATTTTATCTAATTTAATTTCTATGTTAAAATATTATTTGCAAATGTTTAATCTTATAAATTTTACATATTAAATATTTGGTCTTAAAGATATGTATTAAGATTTTGGATGTTAACTGAAAAATACTCTTAATAAGACTTAGACAATCCTTCTAACTTTAGTATTTAATAGTTAAGTCTGATCTATTTCTTATATACTAATGTTTGCATATTTTTGTTATTAACGATTTCTTTTAAATATATGAACATCCTTAATTTAGTCCTTCAATAACAAATACATAAAATTGATCACTCGTATCTGACAACAAATTAGTGCTGTAGAATAGCGAATCAAAAATAAAAAATTGACACAAAATTACCATTTTGATCTTTTATCATTGAATCGGGTATAAATAAAGGACAAGGAAAACGGTGTTTACCTTGTGCTCAAAATATAAAATTATTGAATGAAACTAAATATTAATGTTTTAAACACAATACTTATTCCAAAATCAAATTAGTTCTTAGCCTATTTAAACTAATAAGTCTAACTATTGTAACAGAAATTTCACATTTTTTGGCAAGATTTTCCAACTCATGTATACATTTGCTTGGATAAATGTATCTTACAAACTCCAATTAGTGGTATATAAACTGTGGTTTTAATTATGTTATTGAATATAACATAATTTCAATATTCAAACATAACATTGTAGAAAGATTCAAAAAGATATTTATGTTTTTTTCTGTCTTAAATCAACAGAATTAATGGGCGTGGATTTGAAAACTGGTTTATTTAGCTTACGACAAATCAAAGCTGCAACTAACAACTTTGATATTGCCTTCAAGATTGGAGAAGGAGGTTTTGGTCCTGTTTACAAGGTATTCTGGATATTCACCATTTTTTATATGACTATCATTGAAATGCTTATTATTGTTGGAACTTATTTTTAACTTTCCAAAAATAAAGCAATACTTCATCGAGTCCGAAAATGCAGGGTGTTCTTTCAGATGGCACAGTAATAGCAGTTAAACAACTTTCTTCTAAATCAAAACAAGGGAATCGTGAGTTTATAAACGAGATTGGCATGATTTCTGCTTTGCAACACCCTTGTCTAGTTAAACTTTATGGTTGTTGTATGGAGGGAAATCAGTTGATGTTGATATATGAATACCTGGAAAACAACAGTCTTGCTCGTGCTTTATTTGGTAAGTTTCTTTTACCTGTGTTAAGTTTGGTAACTCTATTAATAATCTACAATTTAGTAGGCATAACATGTGTAAACTACAGTGTATTATGTGGTCTAATTTTGTGACAAATGTGAAGCACAAGAAAAATTTCAACTGAAGTTGGATTGGTCAACGAGGCAAAGGATTTGTGTTGGTATTGCTAGAGGTTTGGCTTACCTTCATGGAGAGTCAAGACTTAAGATAGTTCACAGGGACATCAAGGCCACTAATGTGTTACTAGACAAAAATCTCAACCCAAAGATATCTGATTTTGGCCTGGCCAAACTAGATGAAGAGGGCTATACACATATAACTACCAGAGTAGCTGGCACCTAGTGAGTTATTATATATTAGTATTTACATGCAATGAGTCAAATTTTTATATATATAATATGTGAGATGCCTCACCATTTACTTTAGACAACTTATTTTGACCTTAAAAGTTGTATTCTCAACTGTTAATGTATGAATTTTCAACACTGCAGTGGTTACATGGCTCCTGAATATGCAATGCATGGTTATTTAACAGACAAAGCAGATGTTTATAGTTTTGGTATTGTTGCCTTGGAAATTGTTAGTGGAAAGAGTAACTCCATGAACTGGCCGAAGGAGGGGTGTTTCTCTCTTGTTGATTGGGTAACTTTTACTCTCTTGTTGCATAAACTCTATTAAAAATATCATTCAATATTAATGTAGTTCAACATTTGAAGAACAAAACAACTATTAGTCTATATGTTGTACAATAAATTCAATTTGGATATATATCAGAACTAAGTTGTTTCTATTTTGTTTTTGCAGGTGCATCTATTGAAAGAACAAGGTAATCTAATGGACCTAGTTGATGAGAGGTTGGGTAAAGATTTCAAAAGAAATGAAGTAGTGGTCATGATTAATGTGGCTCTATTATGCACACAAGTTTCTCCAATGCACAGACCCAGCATGGCTTCAGTTGTATGCATGCTTGAAGGCAAAACTGATATTCAAGAGGTGGTGTTAGATACAAGTGAAGTATTGGATGGAAAGAAGCTGGAGATGCAGCAATATTACCACATGAGAGAAAAAGTTAAGACAAGAGAAACTCAAGAAGAGAGCATCTCAATGGGTGAGACTTCAGCATTTATGTCTGACACTGATCTATATTCTATTAACATGAATTCTTCTTTCCAGGAGAAAAGTTATTAGATAATTATCACCACTTAGTAGATGATATATATAGCTTATACTTAGGTATATCCTTATTTTATTTTTATTCATTGTATGGAGGGTTTCTTACCCTCACCCAACACTCTATAGTGTTTTAACAACGCTTCCAAATAAATATTATACCGAAATTAATTAAATAATCAACCATTACAAGTAGCAAAAATAAAAATACTCTGACAGACATAATTTCTCAATCACAAAAATCCAAAAAAAAATTGGAGGAAACATCCAAGAACAAACAAACCACTAATTTATCAATCCATGGTAGAAATTAAGGTGTTTTGGAGTGTTCATGATAAAAAAAAAAAATTTAAAAATTAGCTGAAAATGAAGTGATAGAAATATTTGGTTTTTGAGTCCACAGCATATACTGTAGAGAAGAAAAGATTTGCATATGGAGAAAGCCATCGTACGTAACCTCATAAAGTAGTAATGCCATTGCGACGTGCAAGAATGTATTTCTAATCGATAAATAAAAGTTGATTATGACCTATGTGATAATCCATGTATGGCTAATCTTCATACATATCCATATTCCTTACACAATAGTTTGCATTCATGCATCTTCTTCATCTTTTTCTTCTTTTTTTATTTTTTATTCTGGTTGAAACGTTTACTCTAATATTTTGTGCAAGTTTATTTTCGAAAAAGTAAATAAATTGAGTTGATAAAATTAGAAATCGTGAGTTTGGGTTAAGACTTTGTGTGTGCTTGCAAACTGATTCAACACGTATCCACAAATTATCATCTTCAATTCAATGTTAATTTTACGCAAAAGCTATTTAGTTTATAAACCGTTAAATACGGTATACTTGACCCAGTTAGGGTTATGTCACTGTCTTTTTTTCTAATCTATGTCCAATTACTCTGAACATTGGTTCGAGATGGAACAGTTAATTAATTCTTTCAAACTTGGATAGTGGTGATTGGTTCGAACTAGAAATCAAGCATTTTCATTTAATGAATGTTAATCATATTCTACAATTAGTAGTTAGGTTTCAATTTCTTCAAAAAAGAAAATTTCTTTGAGTTGTGTTTTTTATTTCATATAATTTGAAATTAGACATAGTTATTAACATGGTTAATAGATTTAGCTGTCCCAATAAATATCTTAACCGGAAGATATTGAATTTGTTTATTTGGATTATTTATACTACTTTTTTATTAAATGTTTAAGTTGTGTCATCAATTTTTATTTTAAAAATTATACTTTCATTACATCAGATAAATCAGATTATTCCTACCCTTTATTATATATTTAAAAAGATAAATCAGATTTAGAAATATATATATATATAGAGAGAGAGAGAGAGAGAATTTAAATTTAAAAGACAGATTATTTTTTAAAACAAAATAAGATATAGAGGAATGAATTAATAAAACATAGGAATTAAAAAATTTATATGCATAGATATAAATTTTTATTTTTAAGTAATGATTGTAATTGTTTTTTTTACTAAATGAATTAATCCTTGCTGCTAAATTCCAAATAAAATCCAACTTCTGAGACCAAATTTAGCTGGAAAATGACAGTTGTAGAGTTTGCGTGAATGACACGCCACCCCAAACTAGCACCCATCCAATCCTAACCAATGTTCGGTAATTCCGTTTCACCAAATAAAGTTCATTTTTTTTGCACCAAATACAGTTTATTTTTTATTTTCATCCGAAAAATAATTAATGTTTCATTAATAATATTTTTTTAATTTTAGATATAAAATTTATGATGTTGAGAAACTTATTTATATTATGTGCCTTCAAAAATTTTGAGAATATTAACCACTACACTTAACGGTAATAAATAATTCATATTTATATTAAAATTAAAAAAATATAAATTCAAAAATCCCTCATCGTGGCAAATAAATAATTACCATTTTTTTATACACAAATATTATCATTTCAAAATAATTTAAAAAGGTATATTTCGCATAGACGATTCTTTTCTCTCTCTTTTTCTCCTCAATAATTACGATTTTTTTCTAACACAATAATGATTAATCCTTTTTGAGTTGATACTTGATAGGGAAAATATTAATGATGAATCTTCTTAGAAACATAATCTGAGAATAGGATAAGAATGATGAATCATTCGAGAATAGATAAGAATGATGCATGATTATTTTGCAGTTAGAGCATTTTGTTTATTTTTTATTCAATGATACAACAAAATAATATTTGGAATTATTGGTAGTCATATTAACTCAGTTCTTAAAGATTATAAAAAATATATATATATTTTGATTCTTAAAATTATGAAGTGAAAGTAATTTTATAATTAAAATGGCCTGAGTCTATTAATTTATAAATTAAATTGATTGCTCCATTTAAATACAGCAGGACAATGATTTGAACTATTTTTGTTCTTTTGTTTTAATTGACATTTAGGGTTTGAATCTTATCTTCCTTTCTTAAATTATTTTAAAATATTAAAGTTTAGAATATATAAAAGTAATACAGAAAAGATATATAGATTAAAATAAATTTTTTTATATTTTCTTGTAATGAAAAGTATTATTTCCTTTTTATTATTGTTTAATAAAAATAAATTCATCATTATTAATATAAAATTCATTTTATATTTTCTTAAAATACACATACTAACTTTATTTCATATTAAGGATTTAATAATACTACAATGATAATGTAAATATTTTATTGTTATTCAATAATATTATTATGTATGCTAAGATTATTTTGTGTGATTAATGTCTCATGAAAATGTCAACTATATACTTTTTTTAGTTTCTATCGATAAATCATGGTTATAATTTTATTCAACAATACGTGCGGAACATAAAAAAAAATGTAGTAGAAAAAAAAGCCACTAATTCATACGTCATAAATAATAATCTTTATTAAAAATGTTGATGCATGTGTCATTTAATATCTAATAAAAGAATTTTTTTACAAAAAAAGAAAAAAAAATCTCTTTTGATATTTTATCTATATATAATTATAAATTTATTTTTAGATATATTTCTTATTTAAAGATGATATACTTTTTATTGTTAATAATGACTGTAAAATAAGAATTTTAATTTTTAATCATTAGACCTAAATTGTATGAGACACATTTATCTTTTGTATTAACTAACTTTTTTATTAAACAACAATCTAATAATCAATTTTCTTAATCTTAAAAAAGAAAAACTTAAAGTACGTTATATAAATTAAACTCTTTCTGTTTTTAAACTAAACGTAAGAAAAGAAAAATATTTTAAAAATTAATTTATTCAACTTCATTTTTGACGTTATCATTTAAAAAATAGTCCTAAGAATATCATAATATTTTACCCTTCAAAAAAATTATTTAAATTTAATAGATATTGTGTGCCACCTTTTAAGAAATTGAAGTTATTTCTTTCTCAAAATGACACATTAATATAAATAGTTAAGAAGTATTGCTTATCCAAAAATCAAATCCTCCTCCTATAAAGTGGTCAAAGTAAGTTAATTCAATTCACGGATTTGTTAATTATAAGTTGAGTTAAAAGGAAGGTCGTTAAATATTGTTTATTTTTTAGTAAGTTAGAATTTTTGTAAGTTGATTCAATTTATTATAATTAGTTGACTATATAAGTTAACTAATAAAATATGTACTTTGTTTTTTTATTCTTCTTTTAAATTATTAAAACCAATAGATAGATTTATTAAAATATTATTTTTCTTCGCAAAATCACAATGATATAAAAATATAATAAATTATATTATTAGAAAATTAAATAAAAAAAAAGTTACATTTCAATTCACTATCAACCTAAATCATATTAAAGCTAAAGTGGATTAACTCAGTTTCAAACTCCTATAAACAATCCTTACTAGATTTAAACAACATAAATTATACTATTTAATTCAATCCAAGCATTAAAGATAATTTAGAAAATATAATGTTTTTATATGAGTTTTTAAAAAAATTGAATAAACTTAACTATATTATAATGAATAGTCAATAGAAAATAAATTAATTTAAAATGAGATCCTTTAACTCTTAACAATGAACTTAAAGCATTATGAAAAACCAGTTTCACCTACGCAAGTAGAAGAAGAATCCCACAAGCCCAGTAATTCCCTTTCATGGCTCCATTATTCGGTGCTAACGACCAACACCTCATTTTCTTTTTCTAAAATTAAATAAAAAAGTAAAGAAAATAAATCTCTCTCACTCTCTCTCTTCAGAGTGTGTTTATAAACATGCAGCCACACTTGTATAAATGCATAGAGAGAACTTGAAAACGCAAAGATTCAGAAGAGAGAGACAGAGAGGGAGGGACACAGAAACCTCTCCTTAGTTCTCTCCGCATTACCACCTTAGACTCTCATTTTCTCTCTCCTCGTACCTTTTGTGAGACAGAGAGAAAGAGATTACGAAATGAGTGAGCGTGTAGAACGTGCTTTCTTGTTTTTCTTCTTCCTCCTTCTTGTGACGAAGGTGAGAGGTTCGGGTTCGGGTCTGGATCAAGCGAAATGTGATTTGTTCACGGGAACATGGGTGGTGGATGAATCGTACCCGCTGTATGAGCCGTCCACGTGTCCCTTCATCGAGCGGGAGTTCAGGTGCGAAGGAAATGGACGGCCTGATCAGATTTACACCCACTATCGGTGGCACCCACTCGCCTGCAATTTACTCAGGTTGGTTCCCGCTTTTCATTACTCTCCTTCCCCATTCGCTTCTTTTCTCTCTTACACTTTTCAAATTAATAACTTAACCTAATTTATTTATTACCACCTTTTTCTTTTCCTCTTTATTCTATACAACCACAATTTTTTAAATTATCTTTAGATAAATCAGTTTAAACCACAATTCTTCTTTAGTTTCATAATTTTTGTCTTCTTTTGTTTTGGGTTTATATTACTTGTTTAATTTTGATTTGATAACTTCTTCAAAATGTTTTAAGAAAATACTAATGTGACAGCGTAACAAAAATATTTGTTATATATACTTTTATTTTCATGATTTTACGATGAAATTTAAGAATTATGTCTGGTACACCCTAAAAAAAATCATTATGTCTGGTAACCGATTTATTTTCATGAGCATTGACTAGTGATCAAAGTAAGTTGATACCGTACTACTACTAATTTACTACATTACTAATTTATAATTCTTTTTACATATTTATTACTATAAAACCGCCAAATATTGTACAGAGAGTAATTG
Organism: Macrotyloma uniflorum; assembly: GCA_016859785.1. Classification (NCBI taxonomy): domain Eukaryota; kingdom Viridiplantae; phylum Streptophyta; class Magnoliopsida; order Fabales; family Fabaceae; genus Macrotyloma; species Macrotyloma uniflorum. The sequence goes on from BDMB01000014.1 coordinate 4,486,986, forward strand.
TTATCAGTTAATATATATTAAATTTGTGTGGTCCGCGTTTTTATTAGTACTTTATTTTGAATTCAATTAATGAAAGAAAAAACAGAAAACTATTAAATATTTTTAAAGTTGTTAAGATTCTAATAATTAATAATATTTTATTATTCTCAATTAAACTAATGGTGAACTTAATAACTTCAAACATTTTTATTTCTACAAATTTTCTACTTTTTTTTTATAGCATATCATGTGACCTTTTTGGAATGATCCCACCATCCAGCCTGTAAAATGCTAGTACTGGGAATTTTTTTTCTTAGAAAAACGAAAAAGACATTAGCAAGGAAATAGAGGTTCCGAATGTTTGGCTTGGGTTGGAAAACGCGGTTTCACGTGCACCCATAAAAGCACTTTTGCACTTGTTTAGGCAAAATAGCTTTGCAACATGTCAGTTACAAACAAAGAACCCAACATTGCACTAGATTTTCATATTTTTTTCAATTTTTAACGTAGAAAGTAAAAACAACTTCGCCCATAAGAACAGTGTCGGTTGATTCACTCACGTGCTCTTCCCTTGTCGGAAACTCTTGGTTTTATTTTTCATACTTTCCGTTTTCCACCTTCCTCATTTCATCTAATTCCCAACGTGTCCCCTTTCCTTTTGTACCAATTTTTTCTTTTCGAGAAAACGAAGACAACTTAAACTGGAAAGTGAAGAAGTCAGCGAGAAATTGTTACTTGACGTTTCGTATGTAGATGTTTCATTAACTTTTTCTGACAAGTGAAGCCAGTGAAAGTAATAACCATAATTGATAATTCGTATTCAATTGTCATTTTTTTTTAAATTTTCAAATTGTAATGTTTGATTGCAGATTTGACGGGGTAGACTTTCTGGAGAAGATGAGAGGGAAGAGCATCATGTTCGTGGGAGATTCACTGAGCAGAAATCAATGGCAGTCCTTGACTTGCTTGCTTCATTCAGCAGTTCCCAATTCAAATTATACTTTGGCTAGAGTTGGAGATGTCTCTATTTTCACATTTACGGTATGATTTCTAATTTTTAATATGTTAATTATATTTTTATTTTGGTTAATTATAGTTTTGATCTCTTAATTCTTTATGTGCAATTTTTTGTGTGATTTTAGTTTATACATATTTAATTAAAAAAAATGTGATTTCAATCCAATCATCAATTTTTCATCTTTTAGTTTCATCATTTTAATTAATTAAATTATTTTATTTATTAGATAATAGTTTATAAACTTGTTACACTACTGGGGTGATCTATTTACTCCATGACAAACTTCTGGGACATAAATTCAAAGTGAAGAGCAGCAAAAGAAACATCATTATTTTATCCTACTTGTACATTAAAGTGGAGGGAACAATCCTTTTCACGTCTAGAAAAGAGATGGTGGTGTGTAAGAAATTGTTTGAAGTGCGACCACAAGGGATAGACAATGTGGGGGGGCAAGGTGCAAATTTGCAATGGCTATAAGTCACAAGTGGTCCCTTTAATTTGCTTGTCCATATTCTTAAGTCACTTGAGCAAATGTCCTTAGCTTTTTGTATTGATCTTAATAGTTCTAACCTAAAGGGCATTATATCTTAAAAAACAAGCATCCTCATGCCAAAATTAGTTGGTGTTTTGTGATAGAAGTAAATAATAGTTTCTTCTAAAAAGGCACTTTAAACAATTTTATAAGTAATAAAGCAACAATTCAAGTGATTTATTCTTTCGTGATTGTATATTGTGTGACTCTAGCATGCTTTTTACTGCATAATTTGATTTCATCATTATCTTAAGGGAATCTTCTCTGATGAATATATAAACAATTTGCAGGAGTATAGGGTTAAAGTGATGCTAGATAGGAACGTGTATCTGGTTGACGTTGTGAAAGAGAAAATAGGGAGGGTGTTGAAGCTTGATTCAATAGAAGGAAGCAAACTGTGGCAAGGGATTGATATGCTTATCTTCAACACATGGCACTGGTGGTACCGTAGAGGACCCACTCAACCGTAAGTCAATTTCTTAATTAAATCAATTATTTTGGGACACAAGTTTATAAAAATTACTATCTGCAAGTTTTTAAATCTGAATCTGTTGTAACTTTTGTTGTTAAATGGGTTTGTAATAAACTAATGAATGTCTCAGATGGGATTATGTCCAACTGGGAAGTCAAATTTTGAAAGACATCGATCGGATGAAGGCTTTTGAAGAAGCACTTAAGACGTGGAGTAAATGGGTTGACGCCAACGTTGACCCTACAAAAGTGAAGGTCTTCTATCAAGGAATTTCCCCATCTCACTACAAGTAAGCAAAATCATAAACCTTATTCATCTATTTTGTCATTTCTTATTCAAAACTCAATATAGCTAAAAACTCATCTTTGATTCTCCAAAATTTTGATTTGGGTAAACAAACTTCTACCAAATGATGATTCCACTTTCTAAAATGAAATCAAATTAATTCCTACAAAATCTATAATTGGGTCGTGACAATGTTTTCTATTTGAACATTGATTTTTCAGTGGCAGCCTATGGAATGAGCCGAGTGCAAAGAGCTGCATCAGGCAGAAAACACCGGTACCGGGATCAACCTACCCCGGCGGATTGCCGCCGGCTGTGACGGTGCTAAAGAGTGTGCTGAGCACAATCAGGAAACCAGTGACTCTGCTTGACATCACAACCCTATCACTGCTAAGAAAAGATGGACACCCTTCCATTTATGGTCTAACTGGAGCTGCAGGATTGGATTGCAGCCACTGGTGTCTTCCTGGTGTTCCAGACACTTGGAACGAAATACTTTACAACCTTATTTGATGGCTATTTTTTTTTTCTTGATTTAATTGGGGGGGTTTAATCGATTCTTATACAAAAAATTGTATACAGAAAAGAAAACTGGGTTGGCATTTAGACCACACCCTCATTAATTGAAATATGCTTCAGGTGAATAACATTAATAAGATTAATTACATCATTCTTCATTTATTTATTTTTAATCATGATATTAATACGAATTAGAAAATAATTACTAAAGATTATATACCACTTAATTAACAATTTGACCCAAACTATGTAACGTATTCGAGATGGGAACTTTTCTTTCATAGCATAATCGTGGCATAATGAAAACGAACTAACGAAAGAACGTGTGGTCGATAAATAGATAAGTCTCTACTAAAATTTTCGCGCGTTGTTTAAAGCGTTATTGATGATGTGCATGAAAATAACATCATAACAATATAACGTCGTAATTGCGAATGACAGAAAATAGAAAAACACTTCGTGAAATACAGTGGATGTTCATGTTCATGCACTATGTTACACTTTCAATTAATGAAGTCAAATTAGCACAACTTTAAGCTTAAACTAGTTATAAAAAGTTGGTTTCTTGAATGACGTGTTGTTTCACAACATAACCAAAATGTCGAGCCCCAAGTCTTAGGATTGAAGCTAAGAACTCTTATATTTTTCAAGTGTATTTTAATCAAATTGCGTAACAATATTGTGGCTAAAAAGAAGATAGGTAGTTCCATTCAGATTGTGTTTTTTTGCAAAAAATTTACACACTAACAGGCGAAAGGTCGTTTGAGATTTTACTTTCAATCAATCAATCCAACTCTCTTACTTTCTACTTTTGATTGATAAAATTTATTAAGAATCAACCAAAATGCCCATGCTTGCTTACCCTAGAAAAGTTATTGCTAAAGAAAAACGAATACGTTTATAAAGAAATGCCACCTAGGGTAATGGATATGTGATTATGAGAGAAAATCCACAAACATTAATAAAATTTGGAGAAAAATATAAAAAAACAACTATGTCACACCATGATCTTATGTAAATGGGGACCCAGTGCTTGTGAATTGGCTACCACTAATTTTGTAACCCTATCAAAACAAAACCTTCTCATTTACGCTAGTATGTGGGATATACACATGTATTATAGTAGGAAAATGAAAATTTTCAATTTCTACATTTTTGGGTATATTATGAATGCTTTGAAGAGTAATTATGGAAATGTTGAATGTTAAACATTTGTTATAACAGGGACCAGAAAACCTAATTTGTAAGATACCAGAGAAGGGCGCAAATTGTTTTGTTGTGGTTGTTTTTGGATTAGATCTGATGAGTTGTTTGTTTGTAAGAGGTTGAGGTTGTTACGTAAGTCCTGAACAATCCAAGATTCTTTTAATTGTCAACCACCAAGACACTTGCATGTATATGTTGGTTGTTGCAGTGCCCCAATCAAAGTTTGAAACTGACAAAAATAGTTTAACTCGTTTTGTCGGTGAGATTCCTTAAGGTACATGTTCATCAATACATATCTGTTCATCATTCAATCAATTCATTTTGTATACCCAATGACTTATAACCACTCCTCACAGATACCACCATTTCAACCTTATAAAAAAATACTCACATTTTAAAATAGAGATGATATTTAATATTTTATATTAAATCTTAAACAGATACTATAATTCACAATTATAAATTTATCAAAATGTTAGTACTTAAAATTTACATTTAATAAATTTTGACTGTAATATAATTTTAATTTGTTGTTATATTTCAATAAGTTATACTATTTTTTATATAACAAATTCATGTAACATTATTTATAAAATAATTATTTTTTCTTATTTTGATATTACATACATTATCTTATTTTATGTTATTCTATTTTCAATCTCTAGATCTATTTGTTGTATAGTTTTTCTTAAATTAGAAAGTCTACTAGAGGATTCCATTCGAGATAATGTTGTTTATGTACTTTTCTTTTCAGTAAATTCTATAGATATCGTGATGAATATATAGTAGTGTAAAATTGTTAATACAAAAATTTGCCTATAGTCAACTAACCAGAATTTGTTTTTTTCTATATAGACATAGTTTAATAGTGTCTTAAAATTTCATTTAAAATTAATTTGATTCAAACGACAAGTAATTAAACTTAAAAAAAGATTAATTTAACCCTTACGATGCTCCATGCAAAAGTCCATTAGCATGGATACAACTCCATGGGTTCATCGACCATAGCAAAATGGAATACTTGAAGTTAGATCCCTTGTACCATAACCACGATCAAGAAGTAAAGTTGATATCGTGCATCAATTTCTTGTTTTCAAAAGAAATTCCACCAAATATGCATCGATTTCTCATATTCCGAATGCATTATAGAAATGAAAACCATACAAATCTCCATTCTTGCAAGCTAACTTTGTGTTAAAAAAACACCATCTGGGTTGCCGAAAACTCACTACTATTGGGTTATGAAAGGCCATGTAAATATCTAGTAATTTATAACATTGTTGCCACATTTTGTAGACCATACCAGATGAGAAGAAATCATGTTATAATGTCTCATTTTCTACATTGCAGAATGGACATTTTAGTTCATCTTCTTGTTTATCCCTAGTTGACAACCTTTTCAAAATGATTCTCCAAATTAAGATACCCCTTTGGCTGAAACTTTTACCTTCCAAATCAACTTCATCAAATCGTCTTGTTCTAATTACAAGCAATGTTCTATAAGCAGTTTTTGTTGTATAATTCCTAGATCACAACTACAAAATGATCATTTTATATCGGTTCTAAGAAAAACCGATGTAAATATAAACGCGGTGGCATTTTTGTAAATAAAAAACAAAGTGAAAGCACATTTACATCGGTTTTTTTAAGAACGATGTAAATTTGAACATATTTACATCGGTTGTAAAATAACCGATGTAAATATGCACATATTTACATCGGTTAACCGATGTAAATATGTGCATATTTACATCGGTTCTTCAAATAACCAAGGTAAATATGTGCATATTTACATCGGTTCTTCAAATAACCGATGTAAATATGTTTCATATCCTTAACTCAAAACTTGCACTGAGCCCTCTCATTTCACATTCGTCCTCTCTGTTGTCTCTTAGGGCGTCTCTATGTTGTCTCTCAGGGCGCCTCTCTGTTGTCTCTCAGGGCCCCTCTTTGTTGTCTCTCAGGCCGCGGCGAACAAAGTGAGTCTCTTCCTCTTCCGCCTCCATTAAACCCTATCTTCCATTTTCAATACATTTACTTTCCCTCAAAATTGAAGGTAAATAACATTATGAATTATTTCTGTTGTTTTAGATTAATATGTTGATATCTTCCATGGGATATGGGTTTACATGGCACGTCGAGAAATAGGTCTTGGCAATAGCAAGCCTTTCTCTTTTCTTTTCGTTTGTTTCTTCCACATGACTACTCGAGGGTTCCAAAAAGGGTTATAAGTGAGTACATATATTAAGCATTTGTTTGATTTTGTACGTTTGATTTTGTACCTTAAGCAAATTTATTGTAAGTTGCAGAGAATATGGACTCGGGGAAAGCTTTTTGTTCCTTTAAGATACTGAGTTACCATATTTGGTTCCGGGAAGATTTGGAGTTGCACAAGAGGATGAAGGCTATGGGTGATCTTGTTCAGTTGCATTCCACTGATTTTGTCTGCTTCTAGATTTCAGTATTTGTGTTCGTAGCTTTTTTTCTCAATTATTTTTGAACCGATGTAAATTTGCTGCCCACATTTACATCGACTTTATTTACATCGATTCCAGAACCGATGTAAATAACTTATTTTAACCGATATAAATTTATATTTTTCTAGTAGTAAATCCATCTTTCAGCCAAATCCATTCTTCATCATCATGCCATAAATCCCTTATATTATGCAAAACTAGTTTAAAATCATTTCTCAATTACCTTCACTCGAACCAACCTCTCCTTCATTATAAGTTTCACTTCCACTTTCCATTTTACCAGTATCTCATATTTATTTTAGTCCCAAAATATATAAAAAAAAAATTATATAATAATGTCTTATTGTTAAGTTTTTTAAGATTATTTAAAATTAAAAATATTTTTTAGAATTAATTTTACCCGTCATAAGAGCTCATTTATCAATACATTTGAATTTTTTACATGATAAAAGGTTAAATTAGATATTTAATTTTTTAAACCAAATTAATCTTTTAACTTAAATGCACCTCTTTGCTCCTTTAATAGATAATGTTTTTTTTTCTCTCGTTACCTTTTTATATCTTGGAGTTTTCAAAGCTTAACCTTGTAATCTATCTCTTAAAGAACATGTGAAAGTAATGATTGAAAGCTCCAAAAATATGTTAAGAAGAAAAACATTGTTAAGAACTTGCTCAATGGAATGATTGCTTCCATAGATTCCAACGGATAATCCGTGTTCTTAGTTACATAGGTCGGAAATTTAGGTTCATTTTTTTTTTCATTTGAATTATTTCCAAATATTTCTCATCCAAAAATTCGAATTACTATTTGCACAACAATAAATCAGATTCCCAAGCCCTTTCTTGTACTTACTTGTTACCCACTCTTTTACTTTGAGGTGCTTCTTTCCTAGACCAAATAAAAATTCTATTAAATCAGTGTCAATAATTTTTTTTCTTGCTATTAAATGGTGAAAAAACACAAGTCCAAGAAATTTTGTTTGCTGAGGATCTATTTGTGTAAGTAGTCATTGCCTTGTAAATTATTATATTAAATTAGAATGTTCAGAAGATACTAGTACTGTCCTAAACAAACTATTCAAGTAACAGGAAAGGAAACTAAAAGAAATTTTCTCACAAAAGAAAAAAAAAAATACAGTGAAAGAGGAAAAAAAAAAGATACAAACATAAAAATATTTGAAATAGAAGTTGTTGATTGAAAAGAAACAAGTAAGAAAGAAATTAGAAGGAGAGATATTTTTATTAAAAAAGTAAAAATAAAATAAAAACGAAAATATTTTTATTGTGAATTATTATTGGTTATTACTAATATTTTTTATTAATATTATTAGTATTAATAACGTTTTTATTTTAATTAATATTATATAATTAGTTAATTTACTAATTATAATAAAAATATATAATTTTTATATTTCTTTTCGTTTTTTTATTCTGGAAGCGCATATCAATTATAATATTTTTTTTTTCGTTATTGTTTCTCTTTCATCATAACTAAGTCTTAATATTAATTGATTATTAATTCTTTATTAGATGAGAGAAATGATTTGATAAAGTGAAGAAAAAAAAAGAAATAGAGAGAAAATAAATATTTTTAACTAAGAAAATGAATATAGAAATAAATAAATAAATAAATAAATAATAATGTATTATTTTAATATTATTTTTAATTATTATTATAATAATAATAATAAAATAAAAATAAAGGAGTTGGAAAGTCCATAAAAATCTTAAAAGGTTAATAATTGAATACCAAAATTATTTCTTTTTTAAAAAACATAAAAGAGAGTCATTCTAATTAAATTTCGGCGCATTTTAAGATTTATTTTTAATGAGAAAAGCTGCTCCGAAAAGTTCCATGTTTTTCTTCATTCATTTACAACAAACAAGTCTTTTTCTCTTGTTGGGAGTAAAAAAAAAACAAAATAAATGAAATTAAAATCAATATTCTTCACCATTTTGCTTGTGATACAGCGGATTTCAAGATGCAACAATACTATGATACAAGAAATAATAGACTTATAAAAAATTTATGGAAATAATTGATTATGTTAAAAAATATAATTAATTATATTAAAAGTTATAATTAATCATGTTTATTCTTTTCTTTTTCTTTATAGAAAAAATAATTTTTTTATTTTCATATTTTCCTTCCATAAAAAAATTATCATGTACTTAAAAATCTAAATAATTTCTTCTAAACGGAATGAGACTCGAATCATTTATTTTATTAGCGTAAATAGTTATTTTCTTCCTTGTTTGGCTAAAATATTGACAATTTAGGCTCTTAAAAAATTAAATTCAGGTTTATTACCTAATGAGTAAAAATTACAATAATTACTATTTTGCTGAAATTTTGTAAACCATTTTGTATAAATATTTAATGTTGAAGAACAAATTTAATATTATTTTATATTTTCAAGGATCAATGTAAAGTTAAAAGATCAATTTATCATTCAAGAGGATTTACTTGTCTCCTTTCTTACATGTTCAAGAATTAAATTATTTTTTGAAAATTAATTTATTACTGATTTTGATTTACAATTTTTTTAGAAAATATAATTTTTTTATTAATTCAAAAGTATCTCTAACTCATGGTAAAATGCTAGGGACTTTGTTTGGTTGAGAGAAGAAATAAATGTGAAAAGAAATAAATGAAAGAGAAAAAATGCATTTTTTTTTAATTTTTTTTACTACCATAATATTTTTTACCTTTTTTATTATAATAAAATAAATAATAAATAAAAATAATATTATTAATAATAAATAAAAAATTTAAATGTAAATTAAAGTTGTTTCAAATATAAATTTTACTCTATTTTTAAGTATTTTTTTAACCAAGCAACTTCTATTTCTATTTTTTTTAAACTTCCAATTTTTTAATTTTTTTTTCCAAATGAAATATTAACGATTTTCTTCAACAAAATAGGTCTGTCTAGAAGAATCGATAAAAATAGTATCATGAAATAAAATTTAATTAATTAATTAATTTGTAGTAATTACAAATTTAAAAAAAAAATATTTTTAAATTTAAAATTAATTTTTTAATATTTATTTTCTTTTAAATTCAGTTAAAATAACTGATTGACCGAAAATAAGATCGGTTAAATTGAGTAAAAAATTTGAAGCATTCAAAATATATAAACTAGTAATAAAGAGTTGATTCGAAATATCATTAAATTTAGCAATTATGATTAACCCAGACTTGGGAAACTGAAACTTTGCAGAGACACAATAATAATAATAATGTAAAATTGACTTTTATAAATAAAACGTGTACTTTCAACAATAAGTCGCACCCTATTCTTTGGAGAAATTAAACTGAAATCACATCACGTGATGAAATTAAAGACGAGCAATAACTTTTATTTGATGCAGCAACTATTCATTGAAATGGTTTTTCTCTCTGTACTACTTTCATTAAAGCTACACCTAGATACGCCCATAGGACCAACCCCACAATGTTTTTTTATTTTACTTTATTTATATACAAACGCAAACATTCACTCGATCTCAACACATTGCGTGCAATTTCAAATGGTGTTCACATTCTGGTTTTGTCCTCTGCTACTAGCACCAGCTTTTGTATGGGCACTCGCACCTCCTCCAATTTACCCACCATGTGATCTTTCTCAGGGAAAATGGGTCATTGATGACCCCCCCTCCCACCCTCTTTATGATTCCTCAAGGGACTGTCCTTTCATTGGCCAAGGATTTGATTGCTTAAGAAATGGCAGACTTGATAAGGATTACCTCAAGTATACTTGGAAGCCCTCTAGTTGTGACCTTCCAAGGTAATGTGATTTAGTTTCACTTAACTCTACTTCTGTTTTATATCGATTTGTTTTAGTCTAGTTAGTAGTTTGCTGTTATGTTAGATCAAATTGATTTAGTTTAATAAGTAGTTTTGAGTTCAAATTGATTAAAGAGAGAATCATCTTATGTGACTCAAATATAGTTGTGATTGTAAAATATGTGTGATCTCGTATTTTTTAATGTAAGCATTTTTGTTTTCTGACATGCAAGCTGGCATCTTGAAGTTCAAATTTTGAATTTTTTTCTTCCCTCCCTAAACGGTGTTATTGGTTAGCAGGTTTGATGGTAAAAAGTTCTTGGAGAAAAGCACAGGAAAGAAGATAATGTTTGTGGGGGACTCCATAAGTAACAACATGTGGCAGTCACTCACTTGTTTGCTTCACATTGCAGTCCCAAACTCAACTTTCACTTCAACAAGTCCAACACAGCAACTTTCTGTGTTTTCATTTCCGGTAGTGGTCTTTTTCAGTTTACATTTACACTACAGAAAAGTGTTGAACCTTTGTAGTTGTTTGATCAACATAATTTGGCTCAATTTTTGGGGATTGTAGGAGTATAAAGCTTCAATCATGTGGTTGAAAAATGGGTTCCTAGTGGATTTGGTTATTGATAAAGAAAAAGGCAGGATTTTGAAGTTGGACACCATTAGCTCTGGGGACCAGTGGAAAGGAGTTGATGTTTTGATTTTCAATTCTTACCATTGGTGGACTCACACAGGAAAATCTCAAGCGTAAGGAAACTTTTAATTTGAGCTACTTTTTTGGTGTTTGATGACAGGAGGTAGCTGGTTTCACTTCAATGTTTTGCAGGTGGGATTACTTTCAAGTGGGGAGTCAATTAATAAAGGACATGGATCACTTGGAAGCTTTCAAGATTGGGCTCACCACTTGGGCTAAATGGGTTGATTCTAACATTGACCCTTTAAAGACTAGAGTTTTGTTTCAGGGCATTGCTGCTTCCCACGTTGAGTAAGTTTCTTGCCTGGTTGATTTCACTTGTATGCCATTTAATTTAAGCTTTGCCTGACTCGATCTTAGCTAGCTTATCAAGTGAAAATTGTCCAATCCTTTATCAATTTGACTTGGATCATACCTATAAATGATGTCTTACTGTTTTTTCAAAAGTGTTTTGCATAAGTGCTAGCAAAATTTTCATGTATGCCATTTTTCTAACTATTGTGGGAGGTTTTAAATGAGTATGAAATAACAAGACAAATACACCAAATGTAATTGTGATTAGTAATAATAACTATAAATTTGTATTCATGGACTAACTCTTTTCTTTCTTTTGTTCTTTCAATTGAACATTTCAGCAAAAAGGGGTGCCTAAGGCAAACTGAACCAGAGGAAGGACCAATGGCAGCATATCCGGGTTTGGACATTGTGAAGAAAGTTATAAGTGAGATGGAAAAGCCTGTAGAATTGCTAGACATCACTCTGCTCACACAGCTGAGGAAGGATGGTCACCCATCTATCTACACAGGCCGTGGCACTTCTTTTGATGACTGTAGTCACTGGTGTCTTGCTGGTGTTCCTGATGCTTGGAATGAAATTTTGTATGCTACTCTCTTTGCCAATAACCTTGATTGATCTTACCCTTCATTATTTATTGCCCTTCAAGAAACAGGGCTCCCTTAAATTTGAATATGAGTCCTTCATTATTTATTGCCCTTGAGGAAATAGGCCTCCCATACCTTATTGAAAAAATGTAGATGTTAGCAGTATTGGAACTTGGTCTAATCTAAAAGAGTAATTGAAGGCAAGAATCAAATGTAATGAAATGATTTCTACTACACATCAAAGTAACATAAATAATGTCAAATCTAAAATTAGGGATGAATAAATAAAAGATTGTAACTTCTCTCTAAGGAGAAATCAATTACACTTTGTCTCTTAAAATAGAAGAATATATTCTCATAGAAGACTCTTGCTTCTATCTCTCTCAAATCACAAGTTACAATTTTAATTTACATCAAGTTCATGAAATGATCTGTTATTTATAACCAGATGAACATGATTATAACTTTACAACCAATTTACTAGTTTAACATGTACAGGTGTAATTTTTTTTTCCAATCATACACTTTTGACTTTTATGATACCAAATTAGTTTTACACGATTTCACAATTATATTATATATTATTATTGTTATTATTTTAATAATAGAAATATATTATATTATTTATAACAATTAATAAAAGATTTTTTTTTTCACATTTTTGTAGAATTTTCTACGAAATTTTTGTAGAAATTCATAAATCTAACAAACAAATTTTTCATATGAATTTTTATAGAAAATTTATGAAAAAAATCATACAAAATATAATTTTTTTTTAATTAAATAGTGAAATTTTACCATTTTTTTAAATTTTTGCTGATTATCACTGTCTTCATGTTGAATAGATTAGATTAGAATGTAAAGAAGATGCAACATATTATGTTGTTTAAAAAAGGTATTCATCTAACAGTAAAGAACTTTTTCATCTTTCTATTTAATGTCAATATGCCAATAAAATAGTATGTTTGATGCAATCTAAATCTCCTTATAGAAAGGATACATAATGCTATTTTTTTCGATTTTAATTTAGTTTTACGGTAAGTAAATATTTGTAATTTTTTGTAAATAGATGATAATTTAATGTGTGAAAGAGAAAAAATTGGGTAAAAAATACACCAATTTTCTATTAAACTTTTTGAGACTATTTTATCGTAAAACTATAATGTTTAAGGATTAATTTAATACTAATTTATATTTTTTAAGATTTAATATGTCACTAAATTATAAATTCAAGAGATTAATTTATTATTAAACTTTAATCATTGTTTAATTCCGTTTAGTTTTAGTTTTGTGAAGAAATAAAGTGCAAGATCTACACATTTTATTGTTTTACACTCCTTATGAATCAAATTATATACATTTCCATTCTTAATTTTTTCCCTCTTACTCTCTATTTCCTTTCTTTCCAACACAACCAAATAAAACATACCTTAATATCTGATATTTTAAAAGATTTATTAAAATTATAATAACTATCAGAAAGAGATTGAACATGGTGTGTTTAGTAAAACTCACTGATAATTATCTAGCCAATTCAATGGTAGTGAATAGTTTTATAACTATTGGAAAATAAAATAAAAAAATCTAAATAAATGTGAAAACTAAATTAAAATAAGCTTTTTTAATATATAGAATAAGTTTATTTTATTTTATTTTTATGTTTTTTAAAGGCAGAATAACTTATAATTTTTTCATAATTAGTTTTATTATTGATTAATAAGAAACTAACTATTTGTAGCCACTGGGTAGGAGCATCACTACAATCAAATATATTGCCATTATATTAGAGGCTCACAAAGCTTCATTATCCTATACAGATTAATAAATTCTTATATTTTACCAACTGTAATGTCACACTTATTTGTAATTTTTTCAGAGATTAATGTGAAATACGAAATATTTTCACAAATCAAAATAGTGATTAACTTATCAAAAAGTATAACTAGGCTATTTTAAAGTCATAGCAATTATACAATTCTAAGAATTCACCTTTTTTAAATAAAAACCACTAATAAATCCTGAGATCGTACCATAGAAGAGGTAAAGGACTATCTTTATTTGACAAAGACTTTGTTTTGTTTTAACAATATTCAAATGTCCTAATATATGCAAGTTTTGTTCTTTCCAAAAAAGTAGGCAAGTTCTCACAAGGAAAATATTATACATTGTTGATGTATTGAATAACAACAACTACGAAAATCATCATATACATTACAAGAATTTGAGGAACTTAATTAAAAATCCCAAACAAACTACAACATATCTAACATGAGCAATTTATTCACAACTATCTAGTAGAATCTATCATGAAGAAACTGACCAAAACATTTATGAAGGCACACTTGGACAAAATAAAACCACACTCTCCGCCAATGAGGATTGATCCAAACGATTGTCACCAACGTTATGAGTACCATGCCATAACCTGCAGCAAAACTACAATAGAAGACATTGAAATCAATTGCAGAGTCTTCTTCTTCTTCATCATGCAATAGAGTTGGTGGTACTGGGGGTTTTGAGCTGTCTCTACAGTTATTCCAAGTAAGATATGGATTTCCTTTGTAGCTACTCCCATCAAAGGTACAAAACTGTCCCTTATCAAGGGTTTTGCCTGATAAATTGTTGTAGGAAACATTGAAGACAGTCAAATAGTGCAAGTCCTGTAATTGAAGAGGGATTTGTCCAGTAAGGTTGTTATTTGAAAGATCTAAGCTCTCTATGTTTTCTAGCTTCTGGAAGCTCTCTGGGATCAGACCATTTAGATGGTTGTGAGATAAGTTGAGAGAATGAAGGCCATGAAGATATCCTATTTGGTCTGGAATCTCTCCTGTCAAATGATTACATGACAAATCTAATTGTGACATCAATTGAAATCTATCACTTTTGTAGGAAAGATACAAATTTTTTGTTATGAGTTGCATTTCCGCAAGATCAGGTCTAGCAGTAAATGGTTTAACCCTATCAGTACTAAAAATGGGAATGTTAACATCTCCAAACGACATATTACTGAAGCAAGCAGGAATAGACCCAGTGAAGTTATTTTGCGAAAGGTCTAATATATTGATTTGTTTTAGTTGGCATATTTGACTGGAAATTTGGCCTTGCAAGTGATTACCTGCCAATAAAAGAAATTTTAAAAACCAAAGCTTATATACACTATCAGGAATTGTTCCAGTAAACTTGTTGTCACTAAAATCAATGGCCGTTGCTGGGTGGTGGTTGTTCATGAATAATTCAGGTATCGTGCCAGTAAAATTATTTCCCTGCAGGAACAAGTATGCTGGCGTTTTGAAACAAGAGGGTAGTGAACCAGAGAATTTATTGTGAGATATGTCTAACATTGACAACTCATGTTGGCACCAATCATCTGGTATTGTTCCTTCAATGTTGTTCTTTGATGCAGTTAAGGTGAGAAGCCCATGCTTTCTGATCATACTCGATAGTGTTCCATTGAACTGGTTATTGTCCATCATTAATGTTTCTAATGAGAAGCATCTGTTAAGAATGTTCTCAGGTACATTGCCTGAAAAGTTATTGTTACCTAGATACAATCCCATTAAGCTTGACATCTCTCCAATTGAAGCTGGAATAGCACCATCAAACTTATTGTATGAGACATCCAAGTTCTCTAAATGTGGGAAGAAGAATCCAATGTTGTTGGGGAGCTTGCCTTGCAAGTTGTTGTTTAATAAGGACAACGCTTTCATTTGATCCATTCGATGATTTTGATCAAACGGTAGTTCAAAAGGTCCAGTGAAAGAATTATCAAATAAATACACCTCTTCTAAATTTGGGTTGTTCACGAGCAACCAGCTGGGAAACTTACCAACTAGGTTATTTCCTGATAAATCAAGATCTCTCAAGCTAGTTTGATTTGAAAGGAAAGTTGGAATTTTTGCAGGTAAGTTTAACTCACAAGAGTTTATTGCTAATTGTTCCAACTGAAATGATGCCACCCAAGGGGGGTTTTCAGTTTCCACTTTCATATTACCAATTACCAATTCCTTAAGCTTTGAATGGTTGGCCAGAATGTTGAATGAGAATATATCCTCAAATTTATTGAATCCAATGTAAAGATGCTCGATAGATGCAAGGTGAGCAATGAAAGGAGTCAAATTCCCACCTAAGTAGTTAAAGGAGAAATCAAGATAGCGAAGTGATGTTAAATTGCCAAGGCATGGATCCAAAGTTCCTCTCAAATTATTGTATGCCACATCTAGCTTCTGAAGTTGCTCCATTTTACATAAACCTAGATTCAAAATATTGACAAGTTATTATAAAATGAAAAAAAATATTATTTATTCTAAATTTATTTACTTTTTCCCACAGCTACCTTAATTTATACTAAGAGTGCTTTGTGATTGATTGATTATGAAGCACATTATTATACTTATTTAAAATAATAATACACTTAAGAGTATATGCTACATAATGTATCAATATACGAGATTGAAAACAGACAAAAGAAAAATCATATAGATGATAGATAAGATAATATTAAATATTTTTATACTTGCTCACCTTGATTTGGGAAAAATCCATTGATAGCTGCATTACGTAGTTCAAGAACTTCCAGTTTGCTTAGATAAGCCAAAACTTCAGAAGAATAAAAGTGATATATTTAGCCACATTATTAGCTTATATTATACTCTTTAATTCATACTTCAAAATGCAGAAAGCTAAGTTAAAGAATGAAATATCTTAGGGCAATGAGGTAGGCAACACATACCTTCGTCATCAAGATCCCCTTTGATTGGATTAAAACCTAGATTCAAAGATCTGAGCGTGGGGAAAGCTACTAAAGACTTGACTATTCCCATGTCAAACTTATTGTCAGCTAAGTTCAGAGCCTTCAACTTCTTAAATACATAGAACTCAACGCTAGAATGGGTATCTGAAATATTGTCTGTTAGTTTATTCTCGTCATTAGTAGCTATTAATTAAATTACATGACTGTTGCAGCTATAAAAATGCAGTAAACTGTGTCTATAAAGCTAGAGATATATTCTGTTTCAGTAAAAACAAATAAAGCTTGTATATATTTTTCTCCTCTTCTTATAACATTATTTGTTTGAACTTTCGTATGATATTAAATTTATGTAATCAATACCTAAGTTTCTGTAGTTAATATCTCCATCCTTTCTCGTTGCAGAAAACATTTCATCTTGTTGTTTGTATTTAACCTAGTGAGACCTCTAAACTCTAGGTTTGACCTTTAACTAATGCCAAAGAATGCAAGTTATAGTATAATATGTCAACCTCAACCATAAATCAGGAAGAAACATAATTTTCCATCATCCTCAACCTGAAAGATGAAGATAAAAGACGAATCTACTACACTAAATCGAATAAAGGAAGGTACATGATCTAATGGTATATATATTTCATCATTTATTTTGTTACAGTACATATGACTGTAATAATATATTAATGGCCATTGCTATCTTTTTTTCTTTTTTGAAGAAAAGAGACATTAAGGTTTGATCATAGGACGTAAAAGTTGAAATATGAAACTCATTGAAAACCATTTTACACTTGTAACCATGATAGAAAACAAAAGTTACTTTGGAAAGGGAAGGGTGGTGAACAACCTTGAAACTCAATGGCTCATATCAAACCCTTGGTCAAAGGTTTGAACTACAGATAATACCCTAAGCAGCATACACGCACATACCTTGGGTTGGAACGTGGCTAAGAAGACGATTCCCACTCAAATCCAAAACTTCCAAGTTAGGTAAAAGTGATAATTCTTGGAAAAAGAAAAAAAAGGCATATCAGAATGTGTAGAAATCTCCCAAATGTGAAACATATAATTGATTGCATTCATAGTTTCATACCTTTTAGAGGAAAGGGCCCCCCCATAATGTTAGCCGCAAGCATTAAATTCTTGATGGATGGGAGAGTACCCACGAATTCCATTATGCTCTCATTCAGATAATTGAAACTGAGATCTAATGTTTCCAACTTTTTCAACATTGACTTGCTTTCATAATCTGAAATATCACTACAAAATTCGCTTCAACGATTGATGAATACATCATATTCTTTTTAAATTATTGCTTCTGAAAAAAATAGAATTTTAAGTTATTTTTCAATTTAAGCAACTCATCTCCACACCCACTTATACTTGGAAAATGTAATGAATTCGAGTGACTGATATGGAACAAAAGAGAAAGATAATAAAAATTCTTTTAGACAGTAACCTGTGAATCAACTCTTTCGAAATTAAGGAGATAAATTTAAAATATAGAATATCAACTTTTTCTTTTTTTTCGTTATAGAAATACCGTTTTACTAATTTTTAAGGTTATACTTTTTTTTGTTGGAGATGCAGTGACACTTTTTGAGTCCTCATACCCTATTTCGTCTAAGATTCTACTCTGTTTGATTAAGAAGCCATATTTCTCATGTGTTCATCACATCTTTAACGAATGGTTCGCACTATGAATGATACCAAAAGCAACATGTACCTTGAGTTGCAGGGAAACTGCCATTGCCAAGATGATTCAAACTCAAATCCAGCACTTTCAAATTTGGTAAAAGTGATAATTCTTGGAAGAAAAAAATAAAGCAAATCAGAACGTGCATTAATCTTCATCTGTGAAACAAATAATTACTTAGATTGTTGCATTCATACCTTTCATAAAGGGTCCACCAATAAAATTACCAGAAAGATTTAAACTCTTGATAGAAGGGAGAGTACCCAGAAGTTCTATTATGCTCTCATTCAGAGAATTGAAACTCAGATCCAATGTCTCTAACTTCTTCAACGTTGACTTTCTATCACCTGAAAGATATATATATATATATATATATATATATATATATATACACATATATATACTTCATCATTCACTATAACCATTCAAGTAGAACAAAAAAATATAAAACGTTATTATACTTTTTTTAGTAGGAATATCACACCTTTGTTATTTGAACTGTGAGGGCTGGAAAGTTCAATATCCAAATTATACCTTTTATCTTTTATAAAATTTTTTAGTTTTTTTTTCCATCTTTTGAATGTTTAGGTTAACTTATTATTCTATTTAAAAACTTATTTCAATATAAGTTCTGAAATACACTCGACTATTTCTAAATAGGATAATTATTTAATAAACTAAGCAGAAAAAAGTTATTCATACAATAGAAAGAAAAGAGAATAAACTTATATAATTTTTTTAATATTTAAAAGTTTCATTTAAGTTTCTAAAATATTTTTTTTCCTCCAATTTGATCCCTTAACATGTGTTATCGCTTAAGTTCGAAATAAAAACGAAAAAAAAAAAGAGACTTTAAATTAAAACATTTCAAGGACTCATTTTATTTTTTAATTTTATAGACTAATATAATATATAGTGAAATATTTATTTGAATAAAAGATAAAAATAAGATTGGGAACGAGTTTAAGTTACAATAATAAAAGTAAGCATAAATATGGTATCAATGAATAAAATTGTTAAAACTATAGTTTTCCTCTTAAGTTGAAAATTTTATTTAATAAAAAAAACGTTAAAAGTTGTGACCTTTAAGGTCTCTTCCGTATCTCATATACTTCATCAACTATGGTTTTAAGAGTTTCTTCTAAACCTTTGCCTGTGACTGAGGGTGATAATGTACGAGTTAAGACTAGTCTCTGTGTGTGTGTGTAAGAGAGAGAAAATTGGGTTTTCAAAATGTGTATTTGACTCATCCTTTTCTTTTAAAAAAGAGAATTAAAACAGTGCATAACAATATATATATATATATATATTAGAAAACTAAAACAAATCACAATAACCATAATAAAAAAAAAATACAGAAACTAAAAATCAAACAATTTTTTTTCAAATAAAAAGAATGCTTCATTATACTTAATTACATGTTGTATAAAAGTTATTTGAAATTAATGTATCCAACACTTATATAGATTTAAAGTGAGTAAAAAAAAAACATGGAGAATCTTAGTAAATCACTCTCTAGATAGCCCAACTTCTGGTTTTTTTCTAAATTACCGCTATGAGGATGAGTACTTACTACACCTTTATCAATCATTTCTATGCAATTACTCTTTGAAGCATGTAAAAAAATGAACACAACTAGTCAAAAGAAAGAGTATGGAAGTAAATAAACACAGAAGATTAGCTCAGAAATTGTTACCTTCTTTCAAAATGAATCCCAGAAAACAATAACTGGACAAGCCAAGACTTCTCAATTTCCTCAAGGGAAGGAACAAGGACCAGTTTAAGCTACGTGTGAGATTTAAACAATAGGGTACCGTTCTTTGCGAATAGGGTCCCATTTCACCATATGGATACATGACCTGTACCATCATTTCACTTTCATGAAATGTAGGAAGATTCCCAAGTGCAAGATGAATGATGTGGCCAGAAGAGGAATCACATGTGACTCTTTCCCAGGCACAACAATTGCTCTTTGGGTCATTCATCCACGAAGGTAGCAGATATGACTCATTGCCAAAACTACCTTTCAAATCTAACAGTGCACTCTTCTCATGTTGGAAACAACCATTAGTGCCTAATACATGACCAAAAACAACTACTACTCCCAACAACACCAACCACAACTTCTTCCCACAAAATTCCATTTGGAAGACTAACTTCAACATTGCTGCTTTACAATTTGCAATATCGCGTGCATATATAGCTCTCACGGTTTTAACTTTTACTGCAATTGTAACGCGATGGTTACGTACATATGATATTACTACTCAAATTATTGAACAAAATGAGCCAGATAAACCCTAGAAAGACTCATGAGTTGATGGAAATCTTCTGCATGTCCCAAACACCTGTCCGAATCCCTCGTCCCAGTAAAAATGTGACACGACACGATTAAGAAAAATAAATATTTGACCTAAGTTTTGTTTGATATGATTATATTTCAATTCGGGTATCTCAAGTCATGAGGAAAATGTTGAATTAGAGTCTAAATTGATGGACTGTTGTGAACATATCCATTTGATTATAATCAAACAACTTGGCTGTCACTGGGGCAGTAGACCCCGGTCTCTATAGGGTTCATCCTTAAAGTCTGCAGCATTTGCTGTTATGCAAAATTATTACATCATTAAATATCTGTCGCAGCTGTATTTTAAATTTTAAATTTACAAAAAAGAATTACAAACACGTTACTGATTTTGGAATTAACGGGATGCAGTGGTGACCACCATTGATGAAAATGATGTTCTCAGTTAATCGTAGTGGCACATTTTATTGGGCATACAAGGATTTGTACAAGCTTTGGGAAACATGATTTTCATCCATCATGAGTTCGGACAAGTCAACTTGACAGAAACAGCAACAAATCATTGTCATCTTCTTCTTTTTTTCTTTTTTTTTTTCTAGATTAGATTGAGTGATTTAGCATATCTCGTGTCCCACTACATGGAAAATCCTCAAACGGAAACAATTAAAGATAAGAGAATTGGATTTTTGTCTTATGTCACAATAAAAAAACGATAAGAGAAAACTGTACTCCTGAGATGCGTCATAAGAATGCACTGAAAAATCAATTACTTCAAAATTCTGATTCAATGAAGTCGAATTTCTATGGTTTGACTGGTGCGTAATGTTGCACCGAATAAGGCACTGCTTCGGCTTGAATAAATCGCAAACCATAATTTGGTTCAATGATTGCACTGCAACTACATTAACACTTGGAGATGCTACTTCAACACTTTTGAGTTCACCACTGTTTGAGATAATTATTTTCCACTGTGACCATTCACCAATCCTTCATTGATATGTTGAATGCATGCACAAGGCTCCACCAACGGCTTCCAATTGAATTAAATCACCAATTCTGATTCAGTTGCCTCGTGTTTTCGGATTTCAAATAAAAAATGAATCACATTCACTTGCCTTAACTGCGTCAATTAAAATTGAATCATCGACTTCAAATTCCCTGCGATTATTGAATGCACCGCAAATGATTTTCGCGAAATTGCTATTTGCAGCACAGATGTTACCACCGGCAAAATTATGA
This sequence comes from Macrotyloma uniflorum, assembly GCA_016859785.1. Classification (NCBI taxonomy): domain Eukaryota; kingdom Viridiplantae; phylum Streptophyta; class Magnoliopsida; order Fabales; family Fabaceae; genus Macrotyloma; species Macrotyloma uniflorum. The sequence goes on from BDMB01000014.1 coordinate 4,508,829, forward strand.
AAGCTTTCAAAAATATTTTAAAAAATATGGGAATCTTCATAATTAAATGATCAATGCCTAATCACTTGCAGAAATTATAGTTTTTGACGAATTTTATCACATTATAAAGAAAATAGAAAATAAAAAACAAAATTAAAAATAATACTATGTCATAATCAAAATTAATTGATAAAATTGATATTAAAATTATTTATAAAATATGAAAATTATTTATAAAAAATATTATAATTTATAGTAGATAGTGAAATATTATGATTTAAGTTAATTAATTAAGATATTAAATAATAATAACTTTCGTATAAATATAAAATTTGTGAAATATATTATAATATTGAATAATAATAAATTTAATTTATTATTATTGGAATTAAATTATGAAATAAGATTTATGATATTAATAAAAAAAAATTAAAAAAATTATGTTCATGATCTAATAATTAGTATCAAATCTTTAATATATTTTTATTAAAATATTATAATTTAATAGCATATAACTTAATAAATCTAATAAATTTGTTATCTGGTAGGAATGATTTAGTTGGTGTTGGAATTATGATATTAATGGTACGTATTCAACAAGTTCAGTGTAGAATCTGTTGATAGAGATGAATACTATCGAAACTCAATGAGATTTTTTCTCGTTTGTGGAAGATCAAAGTGTCCAACAAAGTTCCTCTGCTTATTTGGAGGAAAATGAAAAATAAAGACAACTTAGCTTCCAGAGAAATACTATTCACGAAGACTTATTTTGTGTTGATTTTTTCGAGAAGAATAATACGCATATCGAGGCTAATTCATGCAACAGTTTTCTCCCTTCAAATAGCGAATATCAGCGAAGATTAGCGAAAATTGGTAGAGAAAGTTATAAATATAATATTTAAATATTATAATATATTAAATATAATTAATTCAAATAAAAAAATAATATTTTATTTATTTATTATTTTATTATAATAATCAAAATTAAAATAATAAATAATTTTGAATATAAAAAAATATTTTTAATAATATTATAATTATTAATAATATTTATAACTTTATAATAATAATAATTAATTAAAAAATAATAATAAAATATATAATTAAATAATAATTATTTTATTTTAATAATAATAAATAATTAAAAATAATATAAAAATTTAAAAATAATTATTTAACTTTCTTCTCTTTCCTTCTCTTTTCTCTTTTTTTTTTCTTAATTCAAACAATTTCATTTTTTCCTTTCTTTTTTTTATTTATTTTTTTTTTTCTCAAATCCCTTCTTTAATTCAAACAAACCCTTAAAGACCCTTAAAGACCGTGAGTTGTTATGCCCTATGCCATAACCATCGGGAGTCTATACAACATTTCTTCCTATCATGTGATGTAACTCATGGATTTCCTTTGATTGCGCAATAGTACTCCCTCATTTTTTGGAAAGCCACTTTTAGCAAAACCTGGTGGTTGGAAGGACCAAATTGAAGGGGATATATGGCAAGTACAGTAGTGTGCTGTCATTTTTTCTGTGTTGAAGTTGAGAAATAACAGTTCTTTTAATTAGGAGGTGGTGGATCTAAAACTCAGTAGAGGATATCAAATTCGCAGCATGGTCATGGCTTTCACAGCATGCATCCGGGATTCAATTTTCCTTTTGTGCAATGAATATCTAATGTTCCAGCTTTTTTACATGGTTGATTGGAGTTAGTTGGTACTCATAGTATTGGCAGCGGAATTTTGATTGCAAAAATGTTGAGAGTTTTTCTGCTCAATGTTGGTGCAGGGTATTTAAAATCCTTAGGCACCATTCTCCTTATACATTGACTCTGCTAGCCTTTTGGTTATCTAATATTTATATCTTTATGATGATATAAATATAATATACATAGCATAGCTTGGATCTATCTGTCTTTGTACTACTTACTCTTTTGGTACCTTTCTAATATTAAGCCATTAACATTAATAATAATATGTTAATAATATCAAAAAGTATTTCTAACCCAATCATAAATTATAATACAAAAATATAAAAAAGTTATATTTTTAATGAAACATTGTTTATATATAAAATAAATAAATAATTATAATGAGATGATATATTACTTTTAACAAGCTAACTGTTGCCTCGCACACAAACTCTGTTTCTTGCTACATTTTCTTTGTTTCCGAGCCATCACCTTCATGACAGACGAATCTCATGTATATAATAGAAAATTAACATAATATGGTAAATATTAGAAATTTATTTAGGAACTATATTTCATTTCAATATTTATAAACATTCATACATTATTATAGGAAAATATGAAATGCTCCTCCAATGCTACCAATAATCACCATTACAAAATTTGCATTGGAAAATAATAGCCTCCAATATGCTCCCAATCACCATCAACAGCATTTCAATGATAAACCAACCATACCAAAAACATAAAATTGTCTCCCAAAAACTGTGAATTTGATCATCTTCTTACCAGAAAGAATAAAATATAGCTGATGTTCAATATCTCATATCTAATAAGAAGCCAGTACATGTTATGTGGTAAAACTGAGGAAGAAGTGTATTCAAATTAACATGACCGATTTACAATGCTCAGTAGCCACACCCTTTAGAAAAAAAAAAAACAATGCTATTATCCTTTAAACTGCCATTCACGACGGCACATGGGGCAATGCGCTTGAGATGTTTGAGAATTTACCCATTTCAGGATACAGTGCAAATGAAACGCATGATTGCATACACCCCAAACTGCAAGAAGAAAAAAAGTTTTACTCATTTCAGGTATAAAGAATTGCATGACCAAGCAATTTGATAAGCAAATCCTGATATCAAGAAAGAGACATTATCCATACATTAGTTCAAAAAAATTTTCAGGGAGTGAAGCATGAATTTATAGCACATGATAAAATATTGTCATCTTACTCTTTCTTAGAAAGTTCTCGATCCTGTGAGATTGCATAAAAAATAACATCAACACACTAACACTCTGAAACGCTCCTGTACCTTTGATTGAAATTTGTATGAATCCCAATAAATAACAAACGAAATTCTAGTGAATTTCACCTAATAGTAGAGTGTATTAGAAAGAATGTAACATACATTGCTAGACTATATATTTTGCATGAATGTCATGTCACCTATGTCAGCAACAACAACAGTATCTTTGCAGCAGTTCAACACATTCAAATCAGGGGAACTATTGAAGTTTGAACTTACATACGTTATCATTATAAATTAGGAACTACAAACCATGTAATTTTAGAGATCATTAGAAAATTAACAAAAATTGGAGAGTGTGATTTAATGTCCTACGTATGGAGAGGAAAAGAAACCAAATAAAAGGACCCCTTTTTCAGAAACCTACAAATGTATAAGCAAAGCTTGGAAATTCCATTGATTCATTCACACCGTGTATGGTTTAAATAATGCCCAAGATGTAATATTACCACTAAAAAACTTTTTTTCTGAGGCTTCCTTCACATCTCACAATAGGACCACTGCCCACACAATGTCAAAAATCATAACAAATAAAATCACAAACATTTACACAAACTGTAGTTGAGTTTAACACTATATTACTAGAATAGAGCACCTAAAGTACAACGATTAATCGAGAAATTTAACTAGGACAAGTTGGCTCAAACATAATAACAATGCAGGTCATCATATAAAATTATCAGTGGCTTACTCAGCGGACAGTCGTCCCCTGGAAGTTTACAGTCAGGACAACATCCATCAAAGGCCATTCTACAGATCCCACAGGTTTCATCCTGAGCATCCCAAGTCCAAGAAGCAACACCATGCCATCTACATTTAACAAAAGGGAACCAAAAATTTAGGAAGCGGCTAGATTTATTAAGAAATGAAGAGAAAAAAAAAAGTTAAGGAGACTGATAAGTCAAAACAAAAATTAGGTTAAATAAAATTCTCCATGTTCAATACAAATTTGGGGCAAGAGAAAAGGCAATGCAACTCAATTTCACACCAGCAACACAACTTTTGTTAGTCCTTCCATGCAACATAAACAATTTTCCATCAACTTTTGTCCTCCTAAAAATTATTTTCACTCCCTCCTTGCTTCCATCTTCTCTAACCTTAACTATTCAAACACGGTAATCTAATACGAGAAAGCTTCATCCATGAATTATTTGAAAGATAAACTAAGAAAAACAAATTCATCGCTGCATAAAAGTTAAGTTGAAGTTAAAAAAGAGAACTTACTCTGTTTAGAAAAAAATCAGCAGGTGCCCAAACAGAGACCTTAGTCAAGAAAACCATCATTGTTTTTATTTAATTTTTTTTCTGCAATGAAAAATTAAAAAGCATACAATAGCGAAGCAAAGATGCAAATATCAATCAAAGGACAAAAGGGAAAACGAAGAAGAATGGGATTTGGAAAAGGATACGCAAGATCTTCACTTTCATCTCCGATTCGGTGCCCAGCAATAAAATATCGAATAGAAAACGAGGATAGGGTTCCTGTAAATGCGAATTGGAGAAGAAAATTTGAAATGAGTAAAGTGAGTCTATGATGCGCCTTCAGTTAACCCTATTTTATTTTTCCTATTCTTTTCGTCACTCTAATTTAATACAATTTATTCTTATTATTAAACAGCCATTCGTATGGTTATTTTAATTTTTGAAGTATTAATTTTGAGAATATTTATATAGAAGAGAAAGACTGAAACATATTTATTTATAAAATTAAAAGGGTCATAAATATTTCCTTACAATTTACTTCCTCTCTTTTTCTTCCTTCCCTCTTTTATTTCATGGATATCATCACATTGTTAGACTATATTAGTTATTCAAGAAAATTATTCCCAACAACTTATAAAGTGATAAAATGATATTTTTTTCAAGACTTTTAATGTAGGTCAACAAGTTTTCTTTTCAAATTGAGAGAGAAGAAAAGTTGATTATATTAAGAGAAAAAGAAAAATTAAAACTATTGTGAGTAAAACATAGTTACTAAAATACATTTTGTTCTCTCATCTTATTTTTCCATGTCAATTTGATCTTTCAAATTTAAAGCAATTCACGTTAATTTTTATTGAAGTGTTTGTACTGAATTATATTGGAACTTGTATCGTTTTGAAGTTCTTATATCGAAGAAAGATATTTGAAATCATAACATAAAAGAGGAACAAATATTAATGAATAAAGTCTTGATTTGAGTAAACTGTTTGTTTGAATTTCAAGTGGAGATTTCAGTTTGCAAGCAAAAGAACAAGAAGTAATTGAAGTGAAAGATAGATTGGAAAGAAATTAGAAAGATTGGAATTGAAGAAGAAGAAAACAATGAAAGAAAGCAAATGTTGGAATCCAGCCTAACAATCTTTTCCATCATCTTCCATGTCAGCGAAGGCCCATGCATTGGCACTACGAAGACGAGCTTCTTCCTTGGGTGAGAAATCATTGACAATGCCGAAAAACTCCCTCACGAATTCGGGGGTCTTATCTTGGATGATTTCTGCGATGGCCTGGGCAAAATATTGGACGGCCGTAGTCATCTCGAGGTAGTTGGCAGCCAGGATAAGTTCCTTCAGCTCGTTGTGGCTCAGGGTCTTCGCGAACTCTCGATCGAAGTTTTCGGTCTTCAAATCAACGATCAGATTGAGGTTCTTGCTATCCACGTTCAGGAGTGGAATAACTCCGGAGGCGTCGGTGGTCTCGCCCTCGATGACGCTTTGCACCACCTTCATCTCCTTCACGATCCTTGCGTCCAGATCTGAAGTTCTCAGTTTCACCATTTTCTTCACCGGCGGTGATGCTTCTGCTTCTTCACTCACGGTTGTTGCGCCGTTAGAAGAACAACAAGAAGCAGCTTCGTGTTTATCTTGCTCCATGGTATTGCAGAGAGAGAACGAGAGAGTGAACGAACTTGAGAAGTGATTTCTTCGTTTTGGGTGATGAGGTGTTATTCTTGTTATTCTTTTATAGAATATAATTCTAACTACTTCTATCTCTAATAAGATCTCCAATTACAACAATAATATATGATTTTACATTAATTTTATATAATTATATCATTACTATAGCTGTTAATGCACTCGTAATATGATTATCATATTAACAATTTAACTATCTTTATTATATTTTTAATTCATATTCAATTATAACATAAAAATAAAGTTTAATATTATTTTATTTTTAATCAAAACTCCGTCGTTTAATGTTAGGACACATTATAATTAAATTTATTAATAATTTCACTAAAAACGTTTTATTTATACTAAGATTATTTTTACATATTTATTTTTTCGTTATTGTTTTATAATATCTCTCTTAAAGTTTTCACACTTTCATCCTCTCTATATATTTTTTTTTTCAATTGTAAAGAGAGAATATAATAGAGATTGAAAATATTTTTTAAATAAAAATGAATAATTTTTATTATATTACGGAAAATGTTAAGGAGAGAATACAGTAGAAATTATTAATTATTCGGATAAATATTTTTATTAAAGTATTTATGATTATGAAGAGAGAAAATAAAATAACGTTGTTTCAACGTGTTAAGAAATGATTGCTTTAAATAAAATAAGTAATTTAATTATTAATTATAAAAAAAATATTTATAATTGAATAACTGTGGGTTACAATATTAGCTTGTATAATAATTAAAAAATAAAATAAAATTAATGAATAATAATTTTAAATTTTCATAATACTAATTATATTAATATTATTTTTCTGATAATAATAATTATATATATATATACATTTTAAGAGTAATTCTAAAAATTATAATTATTCTAAGATACCAGGAAGTTTTTTATATTACATATTATTTTATCCAATTATTTTTCATAATAAATGGTAAGGTAAAAGTTGATGGAGATTTGAGTAAAATTAGCATGAGATGTATCAGATTGTGAGTGATTTTTGGTGAGTGAAGAAACTTCCCAACACGCAACCACCCCATGGAATCAGCAACATGGAGTAAGCCTCTCTCCTTTTCCATTTTCAATTCTAATTCACGCCATCTCTCCCAATACAAATTTATGGCCTTTTCAACTCTCTACACATTCTCATTCCCATCTTTTTCTTCATTTTCTTCTTCTTCTTCTTCTTCTTCTTCTTCTTCTTTCCTCCTCACACCCTCTTCTTTCTCTCCAAAACCCACCACTTCACTCCTCCACCCTCGCCCTCTTCGCAAGTTCCCTCTCGCCATGCACGCCTCGCGCATCCAAGACGCCGTTGGAGGGACAATTTCCCTCATCCAATCGTCTCCCGCCACGTGGCATTCCGCGGTTCTCAGCAACGCCATTATATTTCTACTGGGTTCTCCGATTTTGGTCTCTGGACTGTCTCTCTCTGGCATCGCTGCTGCATTTCTGCTCGGAACGCTCACTTGGCGCGCGTTTGGGCCTTCTGGGTTCTTCCTTGTTGCCACCTACTTCATAATTGTGAGCTCAATTTTCTCTCTTGCTAAGCTTGTTTTCAAAGTGGCGTTTTTTTAGTGTAAAGTTGGGGTTTTTGGAGGGGTTTGGTTTTTTTATTCTGGGGTTGGGAATCTGGGGTCGTTGTAAGTAATGGATGTTGAGATCAAATTTGGGTTTTCGCTGAGCTGTAAAAATGGGTGGGGGATTTTTCTTGTTTTGAGAATTTGTGTTGATTGATCTTGACGACTCTGGAGATCAAATTTGTTTGTTTGTTGAGTTTTGAAAATGGGTGTGGGAGATCAAGTTGTGTGTTTAAATTTATTTGGAAGAGATTAATTTTGAGTGAAAAATTGTTTTGCTTGGAATTATGTGCAATTCTGAAAATGGGTGTGGAGGTTTTTTAGATTTGGTTTACGGGGAAAGTGATAAATTTTTTAGAGAAGGATTTGCTTATTCATGGAGTTCTGTGCAATTCTGAAATGAGTGAGAGAATTTTCCTTTCTTTAGCTTCTGGGTTTTAGGCTTTGCTCTTTGGATTTGATTTGTTTGGGGTTTGTTAGGGTACAGCTGCTACAAAGGTCAAAATGGCGCAGAAAGAGGCTCAGGGGGTTGCTGAGAAACGAAGAGGAAGAAGGGGTCCGGGTAGTGTTATTGGATCTAGCGCTGCTGGTTGCATTTGCGCTTTCCTTGCTATTTTTGGTGTTGGGGGAGAGGCATTTTCTCGGCTTTGGAGGCTCGGGTTTGTTGCCAGTTTCTGTACCAAGTTGAGTGATACTGTCTCAAGTGAGATCGGGAAGGCATATGGAAAAACAACGTGAGTAGTGGACTCTGGTGTGTATGTTGGTTCTGTAATGTTGTTATCAACATCTATTTATGAATAATTGTCATGCATTTTTTAGATGATAGCTTTTGTAGAACCCCAAGATTTTAAATTGCAAATACGGTTTAGTTGCTATCTCTGATATTGTGGAAAATTGTGGATGAATGCAGTTGGTGTGGCCACAACTGTGGTTGCAATTTGATCACTAGAAACCCCAAATATCATGACATTGCAGTTGAACTTGAAGTTGCAATTGCAAACTGTTTTTTAAAACCTTGGAACCCTGTTCCATTCCCCTAATATTAGTTCTGTGTCGTGAACTGAGGAAAGCCCTGAAAGTATCATGATTCTGTATTGATGCAGAGATCTTTTAAGCTATTCTGTACTTTTCTGTCAATAAATTTTCCAACTGGAAACTGACCTGGTGTAACACATCTTTGTTGTGCATGGATTAGGCTGGCAACATCTATTGTATTGTGAATTCCATCCATAAGATAAGCTGGTGTAATATATTTCCTTGTACATTTTACTTGATTGCCACTACGAGTAATTTTGGTCTACATTTATTAAAGTAGTTTCTCATTAATTTTGAAATGTGAATAATGATAATCATGGTAACATTAGATTTATGTTCTTCCAGAATATATATATATATATATATATATATATATATATATATATATATATATATATATATATTATTCACTTTTATTTTGTGGACATTTCAATTCTAGAATTGTTCTGGCATAATATCCAGGTACCTAGTTACAACATTCAAGGTAGTTCCAAGAGGCACAGAAGGGGCTGTTAGTGTTGAAGGAACCTTGGCTGGAATTGTAGCATCCGTAGTTCTTGCATTTGTCAGTTTTCTCATGGGTGAGGTACTTCAGTAATTCCTGTCACTGCAACATCTATCCTCATAAAAAAAATCTTAACAGAAACACAGAATAGAGAATAGACATCCCAAAAATAACCAGCCACCACAAAGAATTTTGGGACTGAAACCAATTCACCTCCATCCCCTTATGCCAGAGAAATAAACAACCACTTATGTCGAGATCACAAACTCTCTATTAACTAACCACTTCCCTCAATCTTTGAATATTTGAGCAATGTAACATTTTCTGTGTAGTTTTTATGTTTAGAATATACAGGGAGAATAATTTTTAATTTGGTAGAGCTTCTAATACAATTTTGAACTTCTAATTTCTAACCACTTCTAATTTTTAATTTTTAATTGTGCTCTTATAATTTGCTTCAAGATAGCCAGTGGACTTATTCTCGGGTCCTCCTCTTGAGGTTCTTTGGCTTGTAAAACCTACAATATTATTGTTTTTGGCATTTTGGGAAGGTGTGTTTGGGTCTGAACTGTTAGTAAATTGATTATGAAATAGTAAATACTATTTCATTATAAAGTTAAATACAAATTGGTCAGTTGTCGTGGAAATGGGATTTGATTGAATTAAGGGCAACCTTCTTAGGATCAGTTGTGGTGGAGTTATTTTTTTGAGGTAAATTTCTAATTTTTTTCAAGGCATTAATGGTTGCATTAGGGCTTTTTAGGGTGGGTGTGCATTTCTATGGTAGTTGATTTGTGTTTGTATGAGGTTGGAGTTGCCCTCATTTGTTGAAAGGACGTCTTAGAAGAATTTAATACTATGATATTGATATTATTTTCAAAATTAATTTAAAGTGAGTGGTGGGTTTATCATGAAGAGATCAGCTTTCTGGTCACTGAACACCAAAATATGTACAACCGTAGTTATAAATTTTAGATAGTAGTGCATAGCAGGTAGTGGCCAACTCTAAAATTGCTAGCAGGAATAAAAACTAGATAGGATGTACTGCACATATAAATGCTCAAAAAAGAAATATGGGACCATTTAAAACTACAAAATTAGGAGTGACTCATTGAGAATGGGACCCACCAAATTTACAAAGCTAAGTCCTAAACATGAATTAATGTGATTCTTCCTAACTAAAAGGATACATAATAATAGTATGAAATGCAACATATCATCAAGCAGAAGAGTTGAGGTACTTCTTTTCCTAAAATTTAGCCGTGCATCCTTGTAATGAGTAATTTTTCTCTCATTTCTTGTTTCATAACTTTGAACTCGTTAGATGAGATTCATTTGACATATAACATAAAACATAGTTGTACTGTTAGATCTGAAGCTGATGCCTCAGCAACACTTATATGCCTATGAAATTGGAAAAGTAATCCTAGGTGCCAAGGTTTGGTTTAATAGAGAAGAGAATCAAAGTACTTTGGTATTGTGAAAGAGAATGGAAAGAAAATAAACGAGTTTAATAATATTACATTTCCCTGTTTGGTTTTGTGAGGGATAGAATATAAATGATTTCTGTAAGCACAGAACTATGTGAATGCCTTGTGTTGAGTCAGAACTTTATCATAGGGGTAAAATGTGAAATTTAGTGCGAATTATGCAACTAAATATCATTGGTCCTACAAGTTCAGGGAACACAGCTTGACTCCCATTTAAATCACCACCTCTACTGCAAAGTCAGTGAAGAAGAATCCTTACACACGTAATTACTACTTTATGGTCCGTTGTTGATGATTTTATGAATTTAAATTCTGTTTCTGATTTGCTTCTTTATTTTTATCGTTAAACAGGTTAGTTCACATGAGGCAATTATATGTGTACTAGCTGCTCAGATTGCTAATCTTGGTGAGAGCGTAATTGGTGCTGCACTTCAAGAGAAGGAAGGATTTAAGTGGGTAGGTTCACGAAATCAGTGATATTTCTGTTTCAGAACTTTGTCAATAATCTGTTTGATCTTGCCTATTAAATTTGTGTACATGTGTTCTAGTTTTATCCGAGACAGGGTTCAGACATGAATTCTTGAATGCCAATTTGCCTATAAGATTAAATGTTGGTCCAAATTCTAAATTTATCTGATGTGGCAAATTCAAACGGAATCCTTGAGCTTGGCTAGTTTGTATACACATACATGCTACAAGATCAAAGCTGGATTTCATTTTTTCATTCACCAGCTTAACATGTATATCTGGTAGCAGTATGTAGATGTACTTTTTCAATAGTTATTTATGATTAATTTACAATTTTTTTGCAGCTCAACAATGATGCAGTCAATGTCATCAACATATCAATGGGTAGCATCATAGCAGTCTTCATGCAGCAAGCGCTCCAGATCTGGTGTTCCTAAAGCTGATATGGGTTTTCGAGAAGCTCAATCATATTAATATGGATTTGTCCTCTGATCAGTGGTCATACTCAAAGGACGTCGGTTGTTGCAAAGCTTAAAAGCAGTGGAAATTGAATCAGAAAACTCTACAAGCTGTAGCCATGATTTAAGTCAAGTCTCATGTGAGAGAAGCTGTGATTCTTACAAAATGTGGGTGTGAACTTCCTTTTATTGATCCAGCTTACTATCAAGAAATAGTACAGTTTCTCTTGAGTATTTCTGTCTATCATTATGATTTTATTTCCCTTTTATTTCTGGCTGTTGGGGGTTTCTTTGTTCTTTGCCTTGGTCCATGTTTTTTTATTGCGCAGACTTTAGAGCATCTCAAATAGTCCTTGAGTGAATAGTTTGGACTTTAATTCTTGTACATGTAGTTCTAGAGATGGACCCTTCTACTAAATCAAGAGCCTCGTGATGCACACCAACATTGAATTCTTGTCTGCAAGACTTCTTTTAATGTTGAATTCTACTAACTGCACATCATGTGCATTGCCTCGATCAACACAGCTATTTAAGAGTTGGAATATGAAATCTTCTCCTGGTTTCTTACTGGACTAAATTTATTGAGATATGAAGCAGATCTTGATTAGAGGATAGTACTTTCGGGAAAAGCATGAATGTTGGACTTAGTTGTCATCTTATGAGCACACCTTTCTCCAGCCTATTGCCTTTGCAACGAATCACACCAGTGACAACCATAATGAATTTCTTGCAAGCCGCAAATGTTTTGTTGTATTTGTCAATGCTTGTTGATTTGATTTAAATAAATTCATGTTTGTGAAATTAATTTTGATTAAAGTTGAGTTTAAAGAGAGATTTTTTATGATTGGAGGACTTTCATCTCCAAAATAAGTTTGGTAATTTTAGTACAAAATTCACATATGTAACAGTTGCATGCTAATCATATTAAATTACTTTTGAAAAGAGAAAAAAAAATTGTTTTTTACTAATAAACCGAACCCGGTTACTTTTCATAAAATTTATAACACGACCAAGATCTGAAATCAATATTTTGGTTTAGATTTGGTCCTCTAATATTTTTTTGTTTCATTTAAAATTTTCCAACATAGTTCATTTTTCATTATGGCAGTTTATAACCTGACAGTTCATGAAAGTATTTTGTTTTTTTAAACCAATTACTTGACAAAAAAAAAAAAAAAACTCTCTTGAGAAGCTATAAAAAGAGATAAAAGAATAAAAATGGCAAAGAATGAATAATATTAGAAGACTAAGATGCAAGTAATTTGAAATTTGTATTGTATAGCATGAACACTCCTCCAATCTCTCAATGTAGTGAGTTAAAAGGAAATACAAAAATGATTCTTCTTCACCCAACTAATCAAAAAAAGGCGACAACTTAGCAGTGTACTTAGAAACAGGTCACCTATCAATTGACAAATCAAACATAGACTTACAAAGCAACCAGTCATAGTCTCACTTAGTATTGGATAATAGATGTTCAAAATATATATAGCTTTCCCTGTTGCACTTCAATTCTCAGGATCACTTGTGAAGACACCATGATCCAGAAAATGAGGAATTTCTATCATAAAATGTTTTACATTGATTGGACCATGGTGGACTACACCCCTCCAACCAGTATCTGGACCAAATCCAACACTTAGCTGCAACTAAAGGATCCTTTGGATTAGATAACATACTTCACTATTTTCACAACCACGTAAAATTAGAAAAATTAAAATAAAATTTTATAATACTTTTTTTTATTGAAATCTTCATTTCATTTAAGAAATTTTTAAACTTTTTCATTAATAAAAATAATTTTTCTAAATCACTTTGTTTCACTTATTTATTTTTACTTAACGTCTCTTCATGAGTTGTATGTTTCAAAATTACATATTCTACACATTATGCAACATTAAAAAATGAACATTTCTTGAAAATTTATTAAGGGCGAAAAATTATACATAAATATAAAAATCTTTTACATTACCACACCAAAACATAGGTATTTACATAAATTCTAATAACAAAAATATGGACAAATATTACTTGTTATGATTGGATTCCATGCAAAGAAATCTAACTAACAAGTCTTTCTCAAAAAAGAATGAAATGGAAAACATTTTGGTTTAAAAAACACTTTTAAAGCAACACAAAAGAATATATTTTGCCCATAAAAAAAAAAAAAAAAAAAAAGAATATATTTTGCCCATAAAAAAAAAAAAAAAACAAAAGAATATATTTTGCCCATCAAAAAAAAAAAAAAAACAAAAGAATATATGATTGAATTTTTTTTCTTTGAAATCTGTATTAAAACTCCTTTTATTTTTTTTTAAATATTTAATTGATTAATGATAATCTATTATTATTTTTTCAATAAATATGAAAACTCATCAAGAATAACTTACTTAAATATTTCAAGTAATAATAATTATGTATAAAATTATAATTTTAAATAAGAGATAATTAATTTTTTTTAAGATAATTTATTATCTTATTATTTTGTTTTTGTTAAACTTTAAAATAATTTTGAAAATATTTGAGTTTTTCTGAAACAAAATAGTCATAATAAACTTTTACAAATCATACTTAAGAATGCATGACTCACCCACTCACACATACGAAAATAATAACATCATAAAAAATAAGTTATAATCATCAAAATACTTCAATTTCTAATTCTTAATGATCCTATGATGAACCACAATGTTGGTAAGATGTGACTTTCAATTAAATAAACCTGATATTATAAGGGAACTATTAGGAAAATTGAAAGTTTTGGAAGGAAGCACAAATATTTTAAATATTTTTAAGTTAAATTGTCGTAAGCTAAATTCCAATTTAATTTTTTTTTCTGAGAGTAAATTTCAATTCCTGTAATAATTAGGTTCAGATTAAAATTTATGGTGGTTGAATATTACAGTATTAATGAGAATTTTGTGTATACATTAAATTTATTTTTTTATTTATTCAAATAAACTTTTGCAACTCGCAGATATGAAATTTATTTAAGGATTTAATGAAGTTTGAATTATTTAATTAATAATCCCTATATAACTGGTTATGAAAAAAAAGGCAATATCTTCTTATAAGAATTTATCCGTACAAAAATATACAATATTCCTTAACGTAATATATCTTGAATAAAATTTAGCGACGGATTTTGTAGCTCCATGTTATCTGAAAGAAAGTACAATTTTATGCAGAAGTTTTTAGATATTACATGGGATGGCATTAGTGAGGTCCATGATCATTGGATTTGTCTCTGTCGAAGAATCTGAAATATTATTGATTCTGGATATGAAACTGGTCCAGTCAGCCATATCCATGTCTATGATCAAGATTTGAACACCACCATCAAAATTTATCAAGATTTTATGCCCTCCAGCTCCATGTGTTTCAAATCTCACCTCTCACTTTCCAATTAATTTCCATTCCTCAATATTCCAAATACAAACTGTAATATTCCATGCATGACAGCTATTTCTTAAGAATATATATATATATATATATATATATATATATATTATTAACTTTTTTGAATCTAAGACAGGTTTCTTCCTAACCCATTGGATCAGAAATTAATACTGTTAAGTCACTAATCCAATAAATTTAAGTTTTACAAACAAAATCTGTGTTAAGAAAAACAACTTCTACGGTTAATCAAGTTTCTTTTTCATAAAGATTAGTAGTCAACAAACTTAGTAGATATTTTGTCACTAATAACATGATTAACAAAACTGACAAATACAAGGATTTTGTCACTTAGTAGATGTGAATGATTATTAAATGGTGATAAATATTATTTATTAAAATAGGATAAAAATATTTAAAGTTATTTGGAATAAATAAAATGAAAGAAATTTAGTTATTGGTGAAGAATTTGAAGATGCATGGAAAGATTATTGAAGACACAATGATTGGTTACTTTTTGCTCCACACATGCGGAATATGACTTGTACTCATCGACCGAGCACAGTATTTGTCATGCTGTTTCATTCTCATCCACTCGAATTCGATATACGAATAACAGCAATATGTGGCTACAATTTTCATCATTTATGGTTGCAAATTTGGTTCATACTCTTAAGGATTTTTTTGTTCTGAGACATGAAGGGTGTGTAGTATCAGCATTTATCTAAGGAAGATTTTTTAGGTGAAACAACGTTATCATATCAATGCCCTTCCCCTAATTATTCCAAGGAATATCGTTCTTGTAGGTCCTCTGCACTCAGATTCACCACTGCACATTCAATTTCAGGTCTTTCATTCCTCTTTTTCTTTCATTTTTTCTTCATCTTTCACATGGATCACTACACCCAATTGAAAAGAAAGTTAAATTATTTTTCCTAGAAAGTTACATTATGAATGTGTTGCATTTTAGTTCTTTTCATGTAAATGGACTTCTCAAAGACTTTTTTTTTTCCTCTTACTATAATTCTCAATATAATTTTCGTAAAATTATTGTAAAAATATTAATGTTTGATAAAAATGATTATAATGAAGTTAATTTTCATCATAACTCTTAAACAATATAAGATTTTTAACCATTTCAAAATGCATTTTATATAAAAAAATAAAACTCTTATTTCTTCTAACAGAGTAATCCAAAAATTGAAAAGTCAAGTTCGACATGTAGCTGGCCACTTGTGACAAACTTGAGTTACCTTTGTCACTACGAATGAGCAATCGAAAGAGGTTTGTTTATAAACAGACAAGGCATCACTTTCCACAAATGATGAGTCCCAAGTTCTTATCTAACTTACCAAAAGTCTTTCTCAAACTTTATCAATGCCAGAGAAAATAATAATAATATTATTATTATTATTAAAAATAATAATATTAACAATAATAATAATAATTAAGACTCATACTAAGCATATTCCATGTATAGCATTAAACTCATCAAGATTATCTTAACCTTTTTGCTTACTTATGTGCACATTTTCAGTGAAGATATTCTTCTTTTGGTGGAACCTTTCACTGAACCACGTATAAAAATTGACACACTCAAACCATGGTTACTTGTTTTCTTGGGATTTCAACCTATTTTCATCCTGTCCATAATCCAGCAATGTAAATGCTAAGCAAGCAGTAAAATTATTATTATTTAATTAAAAATCTATTATAATGTCATTCATAATCATTAATTATTAATTCGTGTGAAAAATGGTTTTTAATTAATTAATAATGCAAATAATTTAAATTCCTCTTGTCTTTTTATCATTCTTGGCTTTTTATCAATATCACTTAAGAAACACCATGCTTTTAATCATACCCTTAAGTGTGCTTCTAAAAAACTGTTTACTGAAGTAATTTTGAATTAAATTGTTTCCACAAAATTAATTGTAGTTATAATTAATTTTAAAATAAAACAATATAGATTTGAATGTTTCATTCTAATGACAAATTAGCAGTAAAGTTTTAACATTTTTTAATCCAACACAAAAATGACCTAAAATTGTTTTAACTAAACATTGTGTACTCAATTAGTTTTTCAACACAAGACCAAATATGTAAGCATTTTTCAACGTAATTTTAAATTATTCAATCTAATGTAAAATCTACCTAAAATTGCTTTAACTCAACATCATGAACTCAATTTTTTAAACAAGACCAAATAAGTAAACAATTATTCAAGATAACAATAATCTCAACGAAAATTTAAATGACTCAATGTAAACCAAGCACACTAACAAACAAGTTAATTAGATATGATATATGAGTAGCTGTGAAGGAGCAAACTCATGTCACAACAAACCAATTTTGAATCATATCTCTATTATAATCCAATAGATGCATCTATATAACATTCTAGAGCAGAAAGGAGAATGTTACAGAGACCAAACTTAATAGTAAAAAGCCTTCTACGCTCCCATTATTTGTTGCTGCTTCGCTAGGCAAATTCCAATGACATGTAGAGAGTTAGAGATTACTCCCTAGTCCCTAGAAGAAACTGAGACAGCCAAGAATAGAAACATGTAACTGATCAAATGAAACTTCACTGCAACATGAGAGAACTTAGAATCATACCAGAAAACAATGGAATCAATGTCTCTAAGTTATTGGAAAAGAGTAAACAAATTAAAGCTGCCTCCGGCGTCTTGAAAAAATACTACTGATCTGAGACTGTTGCATGTGACAAAAGTTTATATCAGGAACAAACAGAAGACTATCAGATGAATATTGAGGGTCTTTTGGCCAGTGTAACCCAGAAGCTGTAGGCGGGGAAGGGATCTGAGGAACTGTCCATGACGAATCTGGAAGGCGTTCCAAATAATCATCATCCTCCTCCATTTCCTCATCCCCGGATCTTAAAACAGGAGAATCAGAATCCCCTAATTTACCGCAGTCAGCCTGCATATACTCAAAAAGGAATAGGTGAAAAAGAAAATTACAGAACCATACAACCATAGAGATAAAAAACTTTAACACAATCCAAGCGCAATCTAAATAGAAAGGTGATGAAAGTTTGTTTACAATATTAGGCCAAAGGTAATTTGCCTAGCTGTCTGCACATGGTAAGCAATTGAATGAGAATAGTCACAAGGAAAAAAGGTGTTTTAAGAAATTTGAATGTTTAAAAAATGCTTGATATGTGTCTATCAGTAAATATATACAATAATTTCTTTCCACAATCTCATCAAACAATGTCATGTTTTTAAGCACTCGATAGCAAGAGGACTACTGGTTTTTGGTCATAGATCACCATTGAGGATGGTCATTCCATAGAGTCATGGTAATAGCTCCTTGTAACCTTTAAGATGCTAATTTTTATTAATCTTTAGGAATTGTGTTTCAAGTGAAAGCCAACTGTGAATTGCACTTTTAAAAGGTCAAGTTTTCCAATGTTAAAATGGACCTGCAAATATGGGAGAGAAAGAAACCAACTAGAACTTCAACCAACCAATCTGTCAAATTCCAATGTTTGAAGTCTACTCAATGTGCAACATATTTATAAAAGCTATATTTGCCAGTTGTTTGGTGATGTGACCAACATGTTGACAGGGCATATACCCCCACAAGACATGATTGGTCCCATCCCTATCCTATTTTCACCTGCGCATGTTAGGGGGCAATACCATACAGATAACTAATCTATGGCAAAAGATGAATCTGAACTCTGGGATACTAACCCCGTCAATAAAAGATAGAAACTCTACAAAACCAATGATTAGGGAATACTAGGTCATGAGGGTATAATTCAACAACTATGAACATACCCTTGAAGATCCTTCCATGTAATCATAATTCTGACTGAACTCATTTAGGCCAATAAATTCATCTATTGTCCACTGTGACATATTTCCAGCTGTAGAACCACCACCAAAAGACTCCTTAGCTGGTGGAAACTCCCCAACTCCTCCAACTTCAATAGGTAACAATTCATTGTAATCTGATGGCTGAGGCACTGTGGAAGCCTTTCTAGAGATAGGAGACGACTTTGTATCTGAAATTTTCTCCCCCGAATCTGACTTCAATGAAGTTGAGGAAGTGCCAAGCTCTGTAGCTTCAAGGCCTACTCTTACACCAGTGAGAAGAAACCTCTGATGACCAGATACATAAGCATTTGCAGTGTGTATTGCCAAATCACATTTTCTGCAGAACAGAGCCCGGTCCTCTAGACAGAAAAAATAGCCTAATGCTTCCTGTAAAGAGTAGCATATCATCATCACAAGCTGATCTAAAACGACAAGCAGTTTTAATTCATTTAAGCTGAAGCAAGACAAATAACAAAATAAGGATATGATTAAATATTGACAATTGTTTCAGTAACAAAGGATTTCAGACTTCTTGCATAAGCCAAATATATAACAATAAAGCATTAAATGAGAACAGAAAACATTTTTCAAACCAAACAGAAGTTCTTTCTATAAGAATAAAATCATAATTTACTATAAATCCTCAAAATGTAAATTACCAATTAAAAGAACTCATTTTTGCGAATGCTCTCCAATGAAATTAGCGCTCATTAAAGTGAGTAAATAAGAGAACAGGATAAAATAAAATGATAGGATCATGATAACCTATCATCCTATCATGATGTTGGATGCACACTAAATAACCTAGAAAATAGTAACATAAATTGTATGTAAATGGAAAAAAATACCCTTACAAAAAGTAATGGTAGTAACGGGAATATTGGTAGTGCTACTGATGTCGATGGTAGTGGAGCCACTAGTAGTGGCAATGATAGTAGTGGTAATGATAGTAGTGGTAATGATGTTACAATGGCAACAATGACAATGGTGGTGGTGGTGATTGGGACAATGACAACATTGATTGTGATCACAGTAATGAGGAAAATGGTAATCAATGTTGTAGTGATAACAGCGGTGGTGGTTATGGTGATTGGGTGGTTATGGTGGTTGTTGCAGCGGTGGTGTAGTAACAATAATTGCAATGATGATGGCGGTATTAACAATGGTGTATGGTATGGTAGTGATCATAGTGGTAATAGAGGTAGTGGCATAGGCAACAATAATTGTAGCATAGTGATGGTGTAACATAGAGTTGTGTAATGTGAGGTGGGATGAAAGAGGGAAGTTTTCTTTATTCTGTCCTATCTATTCCTGAACCAATTCCTCTTTAGGATAACTTTCAAACAAATGAACAGGATATATTAAATAAGATATGATAACTTCTCCTGTTTTATTTTTTTCATCCTAACCTAACCACCAAACTGACCCTCAGTGGATACCATTTATATTCAATTCAATCAAATTCGAACGAAAAAAAAAAACCTTTAACAAAACCTGGAAGAATACATTTTTCACTAAACCTTTAAACCCCTATGACAGGAAAGATATTAATCACTGAGCTTTGTTTGTAATTCCATCAACACTAACTGCACAATCAGCAGAAATAGCAATTCCAATCCCCACATAAATCTCAAACAGTATCTAATAGAGTACTTTAATCAAACCCAACACCCTTCCCAAGTATTAAGCACATATAATTGATTCCCAAGAACAGAACCCCCCTCCCCTTCTACACAACCCCACCCCAACTAAAACAAAAATAAAAACCACAAAAGCAACACACCTGGCAAATGTCACATTTGGGCATATGAGAGGAAGAGGTTGAAAGAGGAACTCTCTGGTGCTTGTTGGCAAGCTTGTTAGCCGCATGAACCTTCTCATCACACTCCCAACACAACGCAGCCTCATCAGCACAACACAGAACCTTGGCCTCCGCAGCTTCACACACGTTGCACTGAATCTTCATCCTTTCTACCCCGAACCCAATTCTACTTTTCCCTCCACCACACCAAAAGTCCCTTCCTTTCCCTCAAAAAAACACCCCCTCCCCAAAAGGGTCTCAAACTCCACCCTCTATTCTTCAGAAAATAATAAAATTAAGGTAAATCCAAGTTAAAATTTTAAAACTTTAATAAAGTAAGATAGCCCACAAATTGAGAAAGAAAAAGAAAGAGAAGAAGAGGTTTGGGACACCAAGAAGCTGAGGAGCAGGGTTTAAGAAGTGGGGAAGAATAGAAGAAAAAGAAAGGGGAAAAAATGAAGGATATTTTTTGCGGCCACGAAGTTCATTTACACGTGGCAGCAAACGGGTAGTGTCGTGGCAGAGGAGACCAACTGTGCTGGCTTCGGTAATGTTACAGTAAGAAATCAAAATCTTAAAAAGAACAAAAATCTAGGATTTTTCTATTTTTTATTTTCCCAAGTGCAGCACTTTCGGAAATTTTTGGCTGACATATTTTGGATAGAGTAACCTTTAGTTTTGGATATTTTCCATTTTTCCTGTATGGGGACTTTTGAGCTTTATATTTTTGCTAACCGGTGGAGGATACACATCCACTAATTATGGGAAATGCTTTGATTTATGTGAACAAAATTTGAAGGTAAAGAGTTGTGTCATGTCCCGTTGTACCCTCAGAAAAGGGAATGGAGTTTTGGGGAGTCTGCAGAGCGTGAAGAGAGGCCCCATTGTTGAGGCAAAAGAAAGACGGGGTTGGAAATTAGCTCTGGCATGAGTGGATATTTTGTAGCACAAGAAGAGATACACCATGGTTTTAGGCGAAAGGGAGGGAAAGAAATTGAAGTTCAAATCTTGAACCTCAATGGGTGGAGTGGGTTGAGGCAAGAGTATGATATTTTGTCACATTGATAGTGAAAATTCAATGTTTTGATAGTTAAATGGAGCAAAACTTATTTGTACCACAAAAAGAAGATAATTTAATCAAATGTGTCTTGAAAAGTTGAGTTATTAGCATGTATTTTTATCATAATTTATCTTATCCTAAAATTACTAGTATAGAGAAAATGAATAGAAAGACAAGAAAAGGGAATAACAAGGGGAAACAGATAAGAAATGCCTTGTGAATGCTATTTCTTTTAGGTCATCTGTTGTAGATTTAGCTTAGACTAGACAACATTGTTGTCCATAAAAATTAAGCCTTAAAGTGCCTGTATATCATAGTTTACTTGGGACTTTGTTAATGAAACTACTTTTCTTATGTAAAGGAACATCTTTCTGTTTTAGTTTTTTATTTATATAATAAAAAACTCATCGCAAAAATGTGATTTTATTAAAATATGTTCCTTTAGATTATTTTTTAAAATAAGATTATTTTGCTTTGTATAAATGTTAATACTTAGACATTTATTAGATTTTGGCTTCTCCGTACATCCCCCACCTGCTCATGCTAAGACTATGATCATGTTCAATGCATTGGTCACGGATGATCATATGCTACTTGAAATTAAAATTTTTAAATAAAATAAAATTCAAAATTACATAGATTCAAAAACTATGTAATATTACAAATTACAATATTATAAAAAAATTATAATATAACAAAAAATAAATAAAAATAAATAATATTTAAAATTATAATATTATAAAAGAAGCATTATAATATCACAAATTAAAATAAGTAAAAAATAAATAAATGCAGAAATAATATTACAAATTATTTATTTTTAAATAAAAAATATAATGTGACGAATATAATATTAGGTAAAATATCACAAAAAAATATTACAAATTATAATATATATTTTATAATTCAATTTCTAATACTAAAAATTTTGTCTGGAAAATAAGTCCAAGGAGGAGCATAATCTCTTTGTTCAAGATGATACCCATTCGATAAATTAGTTGAACACTATGTTATTTAATGGAACCATGAGTGAAAATAATGAAGATGTGATTAATTATTATGAGGTTGTGGAAAATGATTATAATCCTTGTGAGGTTATGATGAATTAACTTAAGTTTTAGGCTACACTCTTCTTTTCAATTCGTTATTATGAGTGATGAGCTCAAGGATTGTAATATTTTATCCTGCAATGTTTGTCAAGGATTGTAATATTTTATCCTGCAATGTTCGTGGTGCACACCTAGTACTAAGGGACGCTATAAAGCTATCGAGCTGATTCTTTGATATGCTCCTAATATTGTTGTTGTCTTGGTTGAAATTTATTGTCCTTTTAATGTTGCGGTATCTCTTGACATACTTGGCATACTGTATGGTTCTCAATGGATCCTTTACTCTGCCACGAAAATTCACTAGGCAGTAGCAGCACATAATCTGGTTGGTAGTGGAGTGGCATATTAGGTCATGTATATCTATTGCAAGAACATTCTTTACATCCAGCTATCAGCAACTAAATACAACAGCATGTCCAAAATGGCCAAGTTTTTAGGTTTTAATAAAAGGGGTATAACAAAGCTCTCTCATCAGCCACTATAAAAGATAAAAGATGAGATGCGCTGAGTAGCAAAATGCCCTGGCTGTATGTGAACCAAAAGACTTTCCATTATGAAATATACACTCCCCTTGGAGCTTATGAGTGATGCGTATACATAGGACACTTTAACCTCCCCAATTTAAAGTCGAGTCAGCTTCAACTTTATGGCCAGGATATTAATGCATGAGATTCAGAATTACAGCTCAACCCTTGAAAAAGAATGGGACATTGCAAGCTTACAGCCATGTCAGCTCATGTGGCCTATATTTTCCATTGAACACATTACTACTCCAGCAAAATTTCCTAAGTCTCCCGTTGAGGATATGCCGTGAAATTTAGTTGCCCCCTTCTCTAACTATAACAAATGATGAGGCAAGAGAACTTTAAGAACTGGTGCTTTGGAAGATATCTCAATGATATCTCCATCTTGGATGGTATGATTGATATGAGAACCATCAATATATATCACACCTTTTCTACAAGTCCATGAAGCAACAATTGTCTGGTCATGTTTGACGAATCCATGCATAAAATCTGAGGCTGCCCCTCGTGAAATAGGCTCCCTTACCATGTACTGGAGATCCCGAGATAAAATTGGCATTGGAAATCCGCCTGCTGAATGCATGGCAGCAGTTGAACCAGCAGCTGTTGAAACTCGTAGACCACTTGATCTGCAGTTAACAAGAGGGGTACATGGCTTGTCACCCTCTTTGATTCTGCAAAAATAAATGTTTAGTTGGCTTCTTTACAGAGAATTAATGCTCTAAGATTTAAGAAAATGTATCAGTTGAAGAGTTTTGATTTCTCACAGGGAAGATCTTACCTGAAGGAGAACCTGGAAAGTGAAGCAGGACATGGATGTGCAACTAAGATATCATTGAGAGCATAAGTTGACAAGTGTAGAGCGTTAACAGATATCATGGTCCTTGTTAACTCGGAAGGAAGAATTTGACCTTCAAGTATACCATCTAAAACCTGACAAAGATATTAAAAACTAGATAAATGAAATATTACACTGAAAGCAACAAAACTCAAAGAAAAAAATCATTTCTAATTCCTAATTTCAACACAAGTTTTGCTAATTTCTATTTGTTACACTTTGTCCCACTTTTTTACCTTCCAATTTGTAAGCAGGAGAATGTTCAGCATAGATTTTAAATGTTTAGAGAAAATCCCTTAATTTGCATAGTATTTTCAATAAAACCTCTCGACAAGTGTACCAATTTAAAGATTGTCGAAGTCAGGGACGTGATGAAATTGTGCAATTCAAGTAACCTTGTGCTAAAGTGAATTTAATGGTTGAATTGATGGTAATAATTATACGAACAATTAAATTCACTTTAGCATAAGGTTACTTGTACAATTTCACCAAGTCCCTTACTTCGACACTTGTCAAGAGGTTTTATTGAAAATACTAACAAGTTTTTTATAATATGAATTTTTTTCACTAGAATAAGCATTTGAAGCTGATCCTTTATCCAAAATTAGAACAAGTCACAAATATAGAGTAAAATATTATTAACAAATAAACTATACAGTAAATGACCAATTTTGTCTTTAAATATGCGGCACTATCAACTTAGTCTTGAGAAAAACCAAAAATCTAATTTAATCCCTACATGTGTAAAAAATATAAATTGGTCCCTAATATTATAGCTTAATAACAAAACAATCCATGATTTAGTGTCATATTGATCCTCAAAATTACATTTTAATGACAAAATGATCACACAAAACATAATAGTAGAACGTAATTGTGGAACATTTTACACATTTGTGGACTAAATCAGATATTTAACTCTTTCAAAGATTAAATTGGCAGTGCCTTACATTTTCAAGGACCAAATTGGTCATCTACCCAAAGCTTTAATATGGGGAAAAAACAAATTGTTATGTTTAAGATAGACAAGTTAGAAATTAAGAAATTTTATTATATGAATGGATTCCCCTTCAAAAGATATCACCACTTATGCTGCAGGCTTGCAGCTCATCAACTTATGGACTACATTGGTATCAAATTGCAGGTTTTGTAATAAAATTGAAACCTGCATCAAAGTTGAGTGGCCAAAAAAGTACATATAAAGGAGGGAAATAGACTTTGGACAATCAACGTAATTTCTCACAATTGATTAGAGGTACATTCTGAACCTCAAATCAATCCTATCTCTATTCCATGCTAAACTAGCTTTGAGAAGTGAGTCACAGTATAATGATAAAATTGGTTTCAAAGGCGTAATTACAGGTTCATCATTATGATAAATTAACAACAATGTCATCAAATTTGAACATTTCAAGTTACGGCATAATAAAACTTCATTGCACACAGGCTTGCTGCCACCCCTCAAGGAGTAGCAAGGAAGAAAAATTATTACTGCTATCTTTCCTATATAGATAGAGAAGAGCTAAGCTTACTTGTTCAAAGTTTTCAACAGTAGCTGCACAAAGATGGCCCGTGCTTCTGGTAGCATCAAATTCAGTGCTGAACTGCTCAACCTATTGCAAATGAAATTTGATCAAATAGGCTACCTGGTCAGGTTAATTCTTTATTGGCATAATCCAAAAGATGATCAAATAAAATATATGAAAACTGAAGCTAATATATCAATGTGAAAACCAAAATTACATGTATACCTCACCAATCTGTGTAGGGTCAGAATTCACTCCAAGAACAGGAATTTTGTCATCCAACGAATGACTAGCCTGCAGAAGAGTTCCATCACCGCCAACTGTAACAACTAGATCCACATCATTGATGGGCTGAGACAAATTGTTACGCATTACAGCTTTCCATTCCACTGACTTTTTTTGAAGAATAGCTTGACAAAAGTTTATTGCATCATGGTGTACCTTACGCCTATTCTCCAAGAACCGTAAGATCTGCAATTTTCCCGAGAGAATTCAATTTTCAAATTACAGTAAAAAGAACTACTATTATGCCTGACATCCAAGTAAAATAGAACCAAAAATCCTGGAACCACCCCCATATTAAGTAAGGGATGTAAGACATCAAGCATTGAGTTCCTGGATTCTTCCACAGTAATCAAAGTAAAACATCAGCTTATTAGTATCTTATCCTTTCTTCATTATATAGGGTGTACCGAGAGAGAAGTCTCCATATTATAAGAAAGGTGAACTATAAATCTGAATCATACAGCCATACAAAAATGGTTAAGATTAAAAGTTAGTAGTTACATGATCACATAAAAAATTCATACACATTTTCTGTGGATCTTATCTTTTCAAATATGATCTAATATTCTACATTTGTAGTTCTAATTTCTCCCAATAAGAAGAATCTTATTGTTAAATGGTCAAAATTGACTCTTCTGACAAGAGCAGGCTCTCACCTAATACACTTCCTACACAAAAATAGAGATATTTCTATGGTTCTAGTTCATTTGTAAGAAACTGAATTACTACCCCATTTTCTACCAACACAAACAAGAACGTATAAAGAAGCGTTGAGCATTCAACTAAAGCTTTTCTAGTTTAAAATGAAGGTGGGCAGGAGGGAAATGGCGATGTAGCAGGAAAGTACACAAAATGTTGAAACTTTTTTATCGTCCATCTACCCATCTTAGAATACAAGTTTACAACCAAGCACAGCCAAACAAACCCCACATTGACATTTCATCAAGCAATATGCGTGCATATGGGAAAGTGTGGAACCAACCCTGTAACCGTGCTTTCCTATACGAATACTCAAATAGACAAACAAAACCATCACAGGGAATGATACGAACAAGTGAAAGGGATGATGAAACAAAAAGGGAAGATGGTGGGTGGAGGCAATGTTACCTGAGGGTGGGTGTGGGAAGGTGGTGAAGATACACTTAAGGGTTTTAGCAGCAGTAACAGTCTCTTCATCTTCATCACCATTTGCTTTTGCTTTTAGCTCTCTCAATTCTCCTCAAAATTTACTTGAAATTGCAGGACCACACAACACAAACGCAACCTACGCCTTTTCTTTGCTAGTTATGCAGGCATAGAGGTCTTTTTTTCTAAATTAATGCAAATTCTATTATTACTTGTTATTAAATAAAGCTTACTTATAGTTCTCTCACATTTTATTTTTTATTTTTATTTTTATTTTCCTTATTTTTTATAGTTCTTTTTTATCCTAGTGTTCATGTCAATTTACTATGTAGGTAAATCTTTGTCTCTGTAATTTGGGATTGATTTCAGATAAGAAAAAAACTTAGCAAGATAATATAAAAAGAAGACGTATCTCAAATCTTTGAATAAGTCTCTTTTCAGTTTATAAAGTCTAACTAGACGTATCTCAACCCTTAAAACGTTTTATTTTTCATTTAAATAAGACATGGTTTAATTTCCTGAAATTTTTTATTAAAAATATTTATCTATATTTATTAAAAATATTCTAAATTTTATTTTATTTTTACTTTTTTTCAAGTTAAACTAAGTATGTGAAAATATCACTAAATTATTTTTAAACCCCTCAAGACCTGAAAATTATTATTATTTTTCAAGAATTTTGAACGCAACCGCATCTCCCTTTCTACATGATCGTGGAAGCTGCAAAAGATTAACATCATAAGAATTACTCAAAGCTTGAGTAAAACGTTTTTTCTTAACAGAAGAAAAAGATAGAATCAAATCCTTCGCAACAATTCTATCATCAAGATTTTTGGAAACACTAACTTTAGAAACTGGACCAGTGGAAAGAATTTTCTAGGAATAAAAAAATCACTCGTATGAAAAAAATCATATTTTAATATATGAGAAAACGACTTGTAAGAAAAATAAGAATAAATTATTGATATTTAATATAAATAATTTAAGCCTAATTTGATTAAAAAATTTGGGAAATGCTAAATTTTACTAATCAATTATAGTAAAATTAAAGTTGAAATATTATTTTGTAAAAACATTAAATTTAAGGATCAATGGGAAGGAAAACAATTAGCATTAACTTTTGTTTTTAATAACTTCAGTTTATTGTTCATCACAAAATGGGCCAGAAAATTGATTAAATGACCTTATGTTCTAGCATGAGGTCCAATTAAGACCCACATACCAAAAGGCTATGATAACATTTGTTAGACATTGAAACAAAATGAAAAATAGCATTAATAAGTTTTTTTTTAGAGCGTTTTGAAAAAAATTAATGATTATGAAGTTTCATGTGTAAATATAAAATGCTTTAATTTTAATTTAGCTTCCTATAATTTTAATCTTCTACAATTTAGAATCAGTAATTTTAGTCTTTATAAAAACAAGTGAATGTTAGATCTAATAGTTTTAAAATATTTTTATTTTATTTTTAACCTTCCAAGATTTATAATATTTATTTTTATTCTTTAAAACCTTAAATAAATTAAATATTTATTTTATAAATTTAAATTTTTTTACAAGAATCATATGACAATAATATACATAAATAAATATCATTTAATATGTTCGATTACCTTCGATTCAACATTTAAAAAGTTTATCAGCATAAGATAATTATGTAAATCAAAATAAGTGCTTTTTTTTATTTTAGAAAGATAAAAAAAAAATCTATTTGAGATCAAAATAAAAAAAAAATCACTAATTTTATGAGAAGTAAAAACAATATGTAAGATAATCTTAAAAGTACTATTTTTTTTAATCAAGAAGATAGTACATTTTGAACCACTAGTATTTCAAAATCTAGGTAAAATTTATAAATATGAAAAGAAAAAAAAAATACCACTATCGTTAAACAGTGAAATCCATAAACACTGGTCAAAAGTAAAAAATATTCAAATATTCATTTACCCTCTTAATCAACTCAAGCCATCTTTTGGGGGAAGACAATGTATAATAAACTTGATGACTATTCTAAAAAATTACTCACAAATGATAGGGTCATTAATGTTTGATGGATTTTGATACAAATATGAGTAAATACTCATAAAAATAAGAGAGCACAAATGTTTTGATTATGATGTGTATTACTACCATTTATTATGTTTGAATGCAGTTTTAAAAACCTGCAATTGAATTTTGACTTCGATTTACTTATAATTTATATACAACAACACTAAACAACTCACCTTAATATGGAACAATCTATAATTTCTACTTCTCTCCTTTAATCATAACAAAAAAATATTTTTGATTTATTTATTTGTATAATCTATTTCATCTCACATTTAAATGAGATATTTCTGGTTCAATGAAAATAAATAGCTATAAATTTTGCATTTGACAATATTAATTTTACAGGGAATGAACACTTTTTTTTGATAGTTTTCTTTCTTTTGTATTTTTTTTTAATAATTAATTCGATTATTTATTGATCTGATTAGAATGTATAGGTTAAATATTAAAATTAATATAAAATTTAGTGAAAATTTTAATAAAGATAATAATAAAAAAATAAATATTAATTTATTTTTTATTTATAATAATATTGATAGATTTTATGTGATAAATATTTTAAGATTTTTTAATATTTATTTAATATTAATAAACAGATTTAAATCGTAATAATATCAATTTAGTTAATAATCATTTCAGTTGAAATAGTTTATCGTTTTTTTCTTATAATAAACATAAATATTATTTTTGTTGTCTTGTAAAATATTTCCCATACACATATAATTTACTATGCTAATGCTTGAATATGTTGATTCCTTACTTGCATCACACGCATTTTAGGACCACAAACATTGGTTAATTTCACTAAAATGAAAGAAAGGAAAACATAATTAATTGGTATATCTCTAAGCATTCCATTATTCATGTCAGACTTACCCTCTATAGTTTATGATTGTTCCCAATGGACACATTTGAAGTACTTAAATTCCTGCACCATACCTAAGGAACCCCCTTAACCCCAACAATGGGAAAAAGGATTATTGTGGCGGGTAGGTCCTGTGAAAAATTATCCAAATCAATGGCTATAGGACATGACAGTAGAGCTTTGGAAATAGGATACACTGCACACACTTTTATGGAAAATTATGCTTCCACTCTGTTTTTCTGTTTTCAATCTTTTTATTATACCACCTTTATTTAGAAAAAAGAGTTTGCGTCTGGTCAAATGTATGTTTCTCTATATTCATGTAAGAATGACATAAAAAAAATATAATGTTGTTCGACTTTTATGACAATGGAACAAGTGATTAAAGTTTTGCTGGGTTTTCTGTAAAAAAAAAAAATGTTTTTTATAAGAAATAAAAAAATATAAAATATACCATCACTTGTTTTTTAGAAGTTTTATTTTTTTAAGTTGTAAAAAATAAGAATTATATTATTATGCTATATATGGATGGTCAACAATATTGTTGAGCATTAATTGGCAATTTAAATAAGAACTTATATTGGACCCTAACTAGGAAGCCCATATTTGGTAGTTACTAAAAGCTTACATTCTAGAGATGACTAGGGCAACCCAAATGATATATCAAATAAAGAAAATTAAAGCTCCTTGGAAGCATATTAAGTGAGAAAATATAAATTAAGGTTTACAATTCTAATTAAGTTTGGTTTTCTGTGTCTTGTTTGCATGTTAGCATTGAGTAGTCAAATGGTTGATCCAAAATCTAAGTCATCCCTTTCAACTATAAAACTATTTGAGCTAAATTTTCAAAAAGGTTTGTGCAGTGGAGTTGGTGATTAGAATAGAGGAGAGTGAAGACCACATTTAGGTACATGAAACTAACTGTTACCAGAAGAAAATGGTGGCAAGATTGATTGGAATTCAAATAGTAGCCATTGAAAAGAAAATAATCAAATATTAGAATCCCATTTGTCAAGGATAACTGAACGAAATCAAATTCAATCTGTTAAAAAGTTCAATGATAACTTCAAAGAAAAATTAGCTACATGATGTGATTTGGTCACTGGTCTCTCTCTTTTCTTTCTCTACCTTATCTGTATTGTTAGAAAATGGAAAGTTCATTTTAATGAAACATATGCTTTTTTTATTTAAAATTGTTTTTATTTGAGTACAACAACATCATTATGAACAACACCATTATGATTACAGAGTTTTTTTTTTATGAGTACTTAACATAAGTGTATGACATAATTCAAATTTGAAACCATTAGTTAAACTTAAACAATCTCATATCCAGTAACTATTTGGTTATAGGTCGATTATGATAACAGTGAAGTTCTTCTTGTCGACAAAGGAAAATTTTCTTCAAATTAGTGGGTAGCGGTTGGAACCTTTGCCAAAATCACCACTCTATTTGATTATGAAATTAATATATAATATTAAAACTTTACTTGGTGCCCATGGTTTTCATTTACTTAATTCCTTAAGACTATGTTTGGACTATTTTTTTTCGAGTATTTTAAAAGAAAAATAAATAAATGATCTCTATAAACTAATGTTAATTTCTATACAATTTAAAAATAATTTTTTTTAAGAAAAATGTATGTGAGAACATTTTTATAAATTAAACTTTATGGAAAAATTAATTTAATTATATTTTATTTTATTTTTCCTTTTAAAAAGTTATAATAAGTGAGGTAGATAAGTAGATATGTTTTGTTTCACCAAATCTATTCTTTAATATTTGTTTGATATGACATATTTAATGTTGAAGAATTATTGTAGATAAAATGAATGGAATTAGTATATTTGATTTAAGTAATTTAAGGGGATTATTTTGGTGATAGAAATTCACTCTTTCAGAACGTAAATAATAAAAAAAACTCACTTAAAATAATATAAGAAAATAATTTTATTTTTAAAAAATTTACTCAAATAAAGATATATTGAATGGGAATATAAGCAAACGAGGTTAAAATGTAAAGAAGAGGTAAAAGAGGTGCAAAATTATCTTTAGTGAGTTATATGTATAAAATTATCTCTAAAATTTTTGCAATAAAATAAAAAATGTATTCACAAAGGTAATTGATGGGAGACAAAGCACTTTCTTGAGTAATAATGCAGCAAAGTGTTTTAATAGCAAATGAAATAGTAAATGAAGCTAAAAGGTTAAAGAAAAAGTATTTAGTATTAAAAGTGGACTTTTTGAGAAGATTTATGATTCGATTTCATGAGATTTTCTTCTATGCTAAGGAGATTGGGTTTTTATAAAAGGTGGGTGAAGTGGATCAAAGAATGTATATGTTCTTACATTGCATCTATTATGGTTAATGGGAGCCTCACATCTAAATTCAAGATGCAAAGAGGGCTAAGATAGGAAAATCTTTTAGCCCCTTTCTCGTTCAATGTTGTAGTAGAAAGCTTGTTTAGATTGTCGAGGAAAACTAAAATAAAGGAGTTGTAAAAAGGATATAAGGTACGGGAAGTATTGAAGTTGATGTGTTTCAATTTACTAATGATATAATCTTCTTTAGAGAAACTACCATGAATAATGCTTTGATTTTGAAATATGAGAAGTTTTGAATTAGTTTCAAAGCTCAAAGTAAATTTCTCAAAAAGTAATTATGGTGTTATAGGGGTGGAGGAGTCAATAATAATAGTTGTAGGTAAGTTTTTGAATTTTAGAATTTTGTTTCATCCTTATGTATATTTAAGAATTTCATTAGGAGTAAATTCGAGAAGATTTGATTGAGAAGAACGTATGGTAAGTAATCCCAATAAAAAGAATATATAATATATTTTGTCTCCTTAAAATCGAATGATATTTTTATATTTGTATATAGTATGTTAGCATTTGTATTGGGTAAAGGTGCTTTGGTGTTTGGTATATAAAGTGTATGTTGGCAATATAGTGTGTGCTCCTATTTTATTTGTTATAATATTTTGGTTTAATGTAGTATTTGATTTACTCTGGTATTGATTGTTATTTATGATACATATGTAATTGCAAAGAGAAAATAGGGATGATAGAAAACATTTTAAATAGGAGGAAGTTAACAGTATTATTCAACTCAAATGGCCTAGAACTAGGAAAATTTTAGCCTCAATCCAGAGTTATGCAAAACTTATTGATTGCTGCCTAAGTTCCTTTCTCTGGTCCAGTGTTTGCATCATTTAATACACCAACCAATAGTAACTTAAATTCATATGATTTAGTCCTTTGTTTCTAATTGCTGTGATAGAAAGTATAATACCAAGACCTGTTCTTCTCTTATTTGTTTTATTGTAAATAGACAGATTAAAGTTAATAACATAATGGTTAAGATATATATAATCTTTTAGTACTTCTGATACTTTTTTATATTAAATTGTTTACCTAATCTACAATAAATTTGGTGATAATCAATTATTAAATTGATAAATCATGAAGTTGATTATCATCAATTGTATTTGTTGCTATAAAATTAAATATCAAGGCATAATCGATTTTATTTGTCATAATCATATTTTATTTTATAATATAATTATCGTTTCATAACTTTAGTTTATTTTAATATATTTGTAGTTATAAAAAAATATATTTAAACAATATGCTAACAAATATAAATGAGATGAAAATATAAAATGTTTGATTTCGACGTGAGTGCTTACGTTGTGACGCATAAGTATGGTCAATGGGTATTGTAGAATGATGTTTGTTGGTGAGGGATACCTAAAGTTCAGGTAAGGGTTCCCGTCATTGCAAGCAGCAACAGAACAATCCTAAAATCCCTATTCTTCACTTTGATTATTAATGATCATTCTCATTCTTGACTTTCTCCATCCCTTTCCACCACCACAACCATATGTCTCCCTTTCAAATGGCTACTTTTGTTCATCGTCACACCATCTTCATTTTCCAAAACAACCCTAGTTCTCTCTACATCATCCCATTGTTTACCTAATCTCTGGTTTACACCTAATATTATTTCGTAAATCTTAACTTCTACATCAAAATCTGTGATAGATCCAAGCTTCTGCTAAACATTCTAATATCTTCCATGCACTTTTCCGTTTATTTTTTTCCCCTCAAGTGTTAATTTAGATTTCACACTTCACCAATGGTTAAAATGAAAAAAGGACAACTAAAGACTAACTTTTGCATAGGAACAATGAATAAGTATAAGATAACCTTAGAGATAAAAACATTCACACAATTTATGATAATTCTAGGGATTATTTTTCTAAAAAAATAAAAATAAATGTGGGAGGGAGTCACAATTTGTCCATAGATTATGAATAAATGCGAGTAAAGATTGAACAAATGAGGTCTTTGTAATGTTTTTGATTTTGAAAATTATGGTTTATAATAGAGGTTCTTGCGTTTGTGACTTATTGAAAATCTTTTCATATTTAGTTCAATAATGATGAATAAAAGAACAATTAAAGACTTTTTTGTTCCAATAATATAATTAATTAAGATATTCTCGATGGTTTGTGTGATGATAGATTGGAAGGCAAGAATGAAGAAAAATAAAGTGTGGATAATTGGTAAATTTGTAAATAAAAAGTTGGTAAATTTAATTATTACTAAAATATTTAATAATATAAAAAAGTAATTTTAAACTATCTTCTTATAATTTTTTTTACTGGTTTGTAATAATATATATGAAATAATAATAAGCATGCATGGTGCAGATAGGCATGCATATAGGATAAAGTAGGATGGTTGGTTGTGTTGTTGGGGGATGGAAGAGTATGAATTGGATTAGCAATGAAGTGAGTGAAGATTGAATTGGTATTGCATGAATCTTGAGTACGTCAGAGAATCTAAAACAGAGAAAGAATACGTGCATGGAATATGGAATATGGAATATAATCTATCCTCAAATCAATGCTTCTCATCATGCTGTCTTCTACCCCTCTGTTTTTCTTCCTCTTTCAGTCCACACCATCACTCCCTCCACCCATCCCAACCAATTCAATTTCTGGTCAGACATTTTTTAGTGTATCACACTGGCCCATTCATGTCTGTTTCTTCCTGCACCATGCCTCTCTTCTTTTTCTCTTTAACCAAAATCTACTCTTCTTTTATATTTGATCAATCTACTTCTCATTAATTCAATCAAAGTATAAGTCATGAGGCAACAACAAAGTGGAAAAGAAAGAACATATAAATTTTGAAATATTTATCTGTATATAACATTTGAATAATCTTCATATCTTCATTTTAATTTTTCTTATCAGTATTGTCGATTATTTCCTTGAAGTATCTCTTCAAATTGCAGTGTATAGTTGACCATGAGAGAAAGTTGGTTGGACAAGAAATTCCAACATGTTTCAATGTTTCAATGATAATGATTGTGTCAAAAGAAGATTTAAATTTTCACAATAAGTTAATATAAACATATCTCTCTAAAATTGTGTCAAAATTTTCAAAATAATACTTATGACTCATCTTAATTAGCACCATTGGACCTACCAATACCAACTATATAAGAGAAATTTTCATATTTTTAAAATGTATTTTTTTTTTATCGTTCTAAGTGATGGGTAAAGCCACAAAATATGTGCCACACAAGTTCCCAATTAACCACAAATTAAAAAATAATAATAGTGCGAATTCTTTTGGCTTTTGACTCAAAGTTCATTTTAGGTAAAGGTGAACAAAAAATAAAACAGCATCACCTTTCTGTTCTTAATGAAAAGTTGTAAAGCACACGACATATTATGAATCATTATAAAATTAGTTCCTTTTAACTCGACCTTTTACCATTGATGGTATAGTGTTTTTTTTTTTTTTTGTTAGAATTTTAAATTTAGATTTAGGCAAAAACAGTAAAAGATAAGATATTCAAATCGTGCTTTAGGACTTTAAAAATTGAAAGCGAAACATGCACTGTATCCAAAAACCTATTCCTAAGCAAGAATCAAAATAAAAGTTGGAGTCAAAGCTAAACAAGAATATATACTTTATGGCTAAAGTTATGAAATAGTAGTGGCGATAGTTAAATTAATTTAAACAAATAATTAGTGATGGAAATGGCCAAAATAAAATAATATTATGTTTTTAAAATTGAAAATAGAATTACATAAAGAAGAGATGAGATTGTGTGAAAAAGTAGAAAATAAGAAATGATTTAAATATAATTATTTAAAAGAAATGTTAATTAGATTGAGATGAGTAGGTGAAAAGGAGTAGTTAGAGGTTTAAAAGAAGAAGTGATAAGAGAATGTTAAGTTAGTGTTATTATAATAAGATGCTAAAAATGGATAGTAAGAGGGGGAAGAAGGAGGAGAGAGGAAAAGGTGGTTGGGTCACGTGAGGGGGGAGAAATAAAAGAGAAAGAGTTAGAAAGGAATGAGAGAATGAGATGTAAAGGAGGAAAGTAAGAAGAGGCCATCACATCGTAGCGATATCGCGTATCGTCTTCCTTTGCCTCAAAAGCTGACTCCACCACACACAACTAGACAACCTCTATACTTGCTTTCCACCATTTTCAAATCATATTATATAAAGATCTTCCTCCAAATTCAAGTGGATTCCACACATTTCACAAACCTTCTACACACTTTTATTTCACCCAATACTTTTTCTTCTTCTATTCTTTTTTCCTTTTTTTTTCTTTTTAATATTAATTTTCTCTTCATTTAATATCATTCATTTTATTAATATTTTAAATTATTTAATTAAAAAAATAATATATATATATATATATATTATACTGAAAAATAAATTGAAAAAAAATTCGACAATCAATATATTTAAAAAAAATTAATTTAAAGGAGAATATTTTAATTATATAATATATTCAATCTTAATTAAACTAAAGAGTGTAATTAAAATTTATCGTTTAAGATTTATTGTAAGATTCATTAAATAATATTATAAATACAAAATAGTTATAAAGTATGAATTTTTTAAAATTTTAATTGATAT
Organism: Macrotyloma uniflorum; assembly: GCA_016859785.1. NCBI lineage: Eukaryota > Viridiplantae > Streptophyta > Magnoliopsida > Fabales > Fabaceae > Macrotyloma > Macrotyloma uniflorum. The sequence continues at coordinate 4,545,617 of BDMB01000014.1, forward strand.
TTTTAAAAAATAAATTACTGAATTCAACAATCATAAATATACTTTTACATTATGGATCGACAAGAATTTATAACATAAATTATGAATTAACAAATTTTGAAATATAAAAGAAAAAACTTGTGAAAACATTAAAATATCTCATTTTTATAAGAATATATATATATATATAGATAATATAATATAATATTTATATAATATTTTTGGAATATTAATATGTATTTCATATTTATACCAGCATGTTATAGAAAACATGTCACGTTGAAATTGACATAAATGTGTTATATCTACTGATACGGTATCAAATCCGTACTACATTCATGAATATCTTCATCTATTTACTTTTCATTAAATAAGTTAATGATTTTGATGAAAATAATAATATTAACTCTTTTTTAAAAAATTAAATCAAATTAAAATAAAGAAAAGACAAAAAAATTATATAATTAATATAAATGTATATAATAATAATCTAATTCAAGAGTCTAATTTATATCAACAATATACAAAACTTTGGCTTTAATATTTGTTGTCGACTGATTTTCTTTTTCTTTTACTCAGTATACAGAATTTCTTTCATAAGTAAATTTTTTTATAAAATGTCTTTAACTTTAATTAATAATAATTATTTAACTATTTAATCCGTAATTAAATGTGACCCTTTTAATCATTATGTTGGTGGTTATGATTTGATCGGTTGCACGCTTTTGGCAGTAACTAAACCTCCAATACAATTATTTTAATTTATTTACCAAGAAATTATTCGAGTGTTTCAAACTTTTCATATATAATATTGGAACGTAAAATCTAATCTGAAGACTTAAAAAAGGACAAAAAATAATAGAAAATTAATTTTGGAGAAGTAAAATTGAATTTATAAAATAAAAAAGAAGAAGTAAAAAAACAGACTTTAAAAAACTGTTGAGTCAAATTAAAGTTTGCAGACAATAATCCAAACATGTTTTTAGATTGGGACGTTTGTTTTGACAGTTCGGTAAACTTTGTGGGTTTATATTTTCTTGAGAGGGGTTTTATTTTGTTGGGTTGTTGTGGGTCTAAGAACCTTTTTGAATGTATCTCCATCTCATTATAACATGTATGATCTTTTTAGTGTAATGGAGTGTACCTTTGTCCTTCACTCTGTTTCACTTACGATTATTTTGTAGCATGTGACTAAACATGTGTTTTTTTTTTTCTCTCCCTATTCATTTGGGGTTGCTATACTAGGTCCTTCAACTTCCTGCAAACAGAGATAATTTCCACTTTTTCCCAATAATTTCTTTCCACAGATCAAGTTTCCAAAAATTCCTTAATTTCTATTGGGACAAGTTTATTTGAAATGCCTTAGCTAAGAGTTGAGGATAATGATTCACAAGTTTTATTTTATTTTATTTTTTTATAAATATAGTTTTTAATTATTAAATATTTAGTTTTAAATAAACTAACGTTTTTTTATATGACAAGAAAGTTATACTTAAAAGGAGAATTTAAGCTAAAACAATGAAATTTATTAAAATCACTACAATATTAAGTGTAGATATATATAAAATTGTTTTGAAATTGTAATATTTTTTCTAAATCTAATTAAGTATATTTTTTTCTCATAAAATTTTTGGAAGAATAATTTATATACGTAAAAATTGTGAATCTAAAAATAAAAGTTTTTTATTAAGATTATAATTAAATTGTTATAACACGTAACTACTATAGTATAATTAATATATTAGTAAGTATATCGTAAATAATATATTGTAGGCTCTATATTTTACAAACTCTATATTTTACAAACTCTACAATTTTAGTGTCTAAATTTTATTTTTTATATTTTAGTCCCTACATTTTGAAAAATATGAATATCCTATATTTCTTTCTCATAATTTTAGTCCATATTTTACAAAAATTATAATTCTCATTTTTATTTTTTTTCCCACAATTTTAGTCTTATAATTTTTAATTGTCTATAATTTTGTTTATTATTTTCATTTAACTAACATTCGATATGAAACTAAAAGAAAGATATTTTATACGTGTCCATTTATTTTTTTTCTTACTATTTAACAAATTATGAATTATCTTTATAATTGTTTAAATCGATTTGAAAAAAATTAGGTTTCTTTTAGTTTTTAAATATAGTTGAACCCAAATTGAATAAGAAATATAAAAAAATATTAAAAAATTATAATCAGAAAATAAATAAATATAATTATTAAATATTTATAATTTTTATTTATTTTATTAAACATTTTTACTTTTCAATTATTTAAATTTATTGTCTTATTTAAAATAACTCTTAATTATCCTTATATATTACATTATAAAATATTTTAAATTATATATTATTTATAAAATTTTAAAAATATCCTAGTTATATTTTTTCTTTTTTAATTTCATATTGAGATCTTCGAAGTTATATCATACCATTTTAAAAAAAATGATAATAATTATAATATAGAATATGAATTCAATATGTCAAACACATCAAAATAAATAAATTTATTTAATAGCTAGTGTTATTGTTTAGTGACCATATAATCCTAGTGTAATTAAGTAACTACTTAATACCTAAGATCAAGTGATTACTCAAGGATCAAATGACCATTTAGTATTCAAATCTCTTAAATTTTCAAAATAAAATAATTAATCCAACCAATAATTTAATTTGATTGTTCAATGATAAAATGATCTTTCCAGTTAGTAAAATTCTTATATTTTCAAAATAAAAAAAATATGTTCAATGAATCACTAAATCGCCTAATAATTAAGTGATAGCTTAACAAATATTATACAAAATGAAGGTATGTGAAAATGTTATAATTACCCTAAATCAGTGTTAATCAATATTTATTTATTCAAAATAACTTTTTGTTTTATTTATAACCTTATACCAATTTAATCTAAATTCTTAATATTTCACTTTACCAGCCAACTAAGTAAAATATACATTTTAAAAATATTAAATCAACCCATTCCAACATAAATAATTTAGAAAGATTTATAATCAATGTATAAAAGACATTAAAGTTGGTCTACTAAGAGGAATTATACTATGTTTTACTCACAATCAAAGTTACAACTTAACCACATATAACCACATAACTACAATTTCAACATTTAACATATGTCAATTCAAATACTTTAACATTTAATCACATATTTCATTCAAAATTTAAGTTAATGTAAAAATAATACTTGTGATTAAATCACATTTCAAATCATTATTTTAAAAAATTATGATGTCATTCAATTTTTTTTTTTATCTATAAACAAGGTATTTTTTTAATATATCGTAAGTAGGGATTTTATTTCTAAATAAATAATATGTTTATATTTTTAAAATTAATGATTGTAATATATTAAATTAAATATAATATAAATAAAAAATTATTATTTATCTCTCTTTTATTATCTTTACATTATTTAAAATAAATATAAAATAATTGACTTAAATATACTTTAAATTCTTATAAATATTGTCCTGTCTTGTTTTATTTTTTAATAATTTTTTATTCCTTTTAAATTTTAACATTTTATTAATGTTTTTTTATTAACTATAATTAATTCAATGTTAGAAATATAAAATATTAACTAAAATAATTAAATTATTTTCAAGTGTATAGTTCAATTAAATAATATATTTAATATTTTGTTCATATTCTTTGTTTTCTTAATTATATTAATTAAAATAATTTGAAAATTTATTCTTTATTACTTCAATTATCTTAATTAATATTTTCTATTTTAGCGTTACACTACCTATAGTTAAGAACAAGAATTAAAAAACAATAATTGTAAATTGTTAAAGATTTAAAACTGGCTAATACTTTTGTACGAATTAAAAGGAGACAGTTATATTTATATTTGTAAAGAATAAAAGAATATTTAAATCATCAAAATATCTATTAATTTAGTTTTCAAAGTTATCATACAAAACACATTGTTAAAGTATAATGATAAACATTTTTTAAATCACGTTAACATGTCCTTAATAGTTAAATAAACATTTTATTTTTTATGTTTTTAATGAAAAACATTTACCAACTTTATTTAATTTAAAAATATTACATTAACTAAAATTTAAATAAAAATTTAAAAATTGTAAATTAAAGTATTAAAATATAAAAAATATTTTTTTTACAAATAAAATTTGAATATTTTAATTATTAGATATTTAAATTATATTATCACTAAATTATAAATGTTGTTAAAAAATTATATTTTTGATAAAATATTATTTCAATATAACATAAATATATATCTATAAAATATATAATTGAAGTGTTTAATTTATTACTCCATTTAAATATGATTTTAACATAATATAAATATAAATAAATAAAAGTACCATGATTATTAATAGATTTTTATGAGGTAATAAAAGGTCTGATTTGACGGGTTTTTGAATTTTTTTTGTGATGATGTGATTTGAGATAATATTTTTAAATATGTTGTTTTTAAAAGTGTGCTTTAAATTATGTCAAATTAATTATACAATGAATCATTATGATTTGTTTTAAAAAAAATTCTTTAAATTAAAAAAAAATATATATATATATATAATTAAGTTATATTAATAAAATTAATTTTAATTTTAGATATTATAATCTTTTATATATATATATATATATTTTAATAAAAAATATTTATTATTTTTTAAAATAAATCAGTTCATAAGTCTATAGAAATAATTAATATAGATTCCTTTAGATACCTTAGATAAAGGTGAAATATTTTTCCTTTAACTAAATTATTGAATTTTTTCATAAAATATTATTTAATTTTTATATTTAAAATTTTAAATTTTGACAAATATATTATTTTTAGATAAACTAAAAAATTGACTCTCCTTGTGTTAAAAATATAATAGAGACTATTATTATTTATTTAAACACAAGAATTAAAAAATATAAAGGAGGTAATAAATAAAGGAGAGGTGAAAATGCAAATTTTTCTAATAAATACTATCTCCTATTTTTTTTAAATAATAGTATATTTAATATTATATTTTGTTTCTTATAAATGGATTAGATAGAAAATAAAGTATAATTAATTAGTATAAGGAAAATATAATAAATACTTTTCATTGAAAATAAACCATTTATAAGTTTTAAAATAATAATAATATATAATAAAAAAATAATATTAATAAGAAAAATAATGATATTTGTACATTTAAAAAAAATGCAATGTTTTTTATTATAAAGAAATTTATATAAATTAAATTATATTTATATTTTTTTTCTATTTCTTAATAATATACTGTACTAAGTTATAAAAGAAAAAAAAATTGCACATTCAAACAAGTTTTAAGTTTTTTATAATTTTATTTTTTCTTTTACTTTTTATTTTTTTTCTTTAAATTTCCAAATCATAATTAAGTTATTCGTTAATATTAAAGTTTGTTTTTTTAATCTTTTAAAATTATAATTAATATCGATTCTTATTTCAATAATTAATAATATTATAATTTTAAGTGATATTAAATTAGATGATTCTTATTATATATAAATAAACCTAAGTTGTCAAGATATATTTAATAAAGATAAACATAGTTACATTAATAATTTTTTATTTTAATTTTTTTAATTAACCAACTTGAAATTTAATTGTTTCTACTTCTTCTTATAATAATACCTTTCAAGTTTATGAAATTCAACATTGCACCAAAGTTACATATTTTTAGTTTACGTAAATGATGAACTTATCATAAGAGACAATTAAGAGGAAATATATAGACTTTAAGATAAATAACAACTTTATTTAGGATGAAAAATTTAAAAGAATTTAAATATTTTTAGAAATCAAAGTTGCTAAATTAAGACAAGTTAATTTTATCTCTTAAAAAGAAAGTACGTACTAGACTTATTGATTGAAGTGAGAATGTTGGAGTACAAAACCACAAACTAGGTGAATATTAAGACTAAATGCCAATTGATAAGGAAATGTACCAAAGTAAGTTGGAAAATATATCTATTTCTCTCATACTCATCCTAATATTGCATTATAACTCAATTCATGAAAATCCTAATGAAGATCATATGGATGAACTCACAAAAATTCTTCAATATTTGAAGTCTCCTCTTAAAAAGTAACATGTTTTCAAGAATGATAACTTAGACCTTAGTTGGGCATGATGAAGACATTGCTCCAGAACAGAAAAAAAATATAATTGCGAACGATGATGGTTGAAAACCAACTTTGTTTTATCACATCAATTTTCATTCTATAAATATAGAGCACAAATTTGGTGCTTATTAATATCTAGCCACTTTGGTATGTGGAATCTTTATAAAAAAAAACACATAACTCAAGATTCATTCTTCCAACTAGAGCAATTCCCTACGAGGCATCCCAATGCACACCAAAAAGATGTTGAAGTTGTAAAGTAAAAAGAATATATGTCCTAAACAAATTCTACATAACTCCCCCTTCGAAATTTCCAATGGTTGTGTTCTGCTAGTTTCTCTTTTCATTATTTTATTATTTAACGCATGAAACAAACTAGTAGCTACTAAACCAGAAAGAAAGAGAATAAATTAAGTTGTGGAAAGTACATTTTTTTTTAAATAGTAATGTGTAGCACCCTAGGCTTTAAATATTTTATCGACCCGTATTGTTTAGTTTTACTTTCTTTCTATCAATTTTTCATATGTTTCCTTGAGAGTGTCTTTGTGTTCCAAAATTAACCCAACACACATTTTTCATTATATATTTAAATATAGATTAACTTACTCGTAAGAAATTAATCATTTTTGTTAAACACAACTTTCACAAGTTTTATCACAGTATTATCCATCAAATAAGGTAATACGCTTATAGTTATTTAGATACATTACAATTTACAATTACATTTAGGATTGTTTAGACGAACATTTACATTTTATAAAATATTTTTTTATATAATTAAATGTTTTTCTGTATACGAGTTTCTGCTGGATATTGGTTAGAGAAGCCAAATTCTATATATACTTTGGGTGTGGCTCTGATTGTGAAAATTTAAGCATGTATAGCTATTCTTTCATTTCCACGTCAAAATATCATTGAAACATAAACTATGTTATGGCTTTAAAAAAATCACGTTAGATGAAAGCAGAACAGTTTCTGACTCACACGTCATTAAAGTATACGTGCATTAAAAAAAACTATATTACTTGTTATGTATTCTTTAATTTTTGAACTCACGTCTGAGAACCGTAGGTTTGTGTTAAATATAAAGATGATTAAGAAAAAGGAAATTTAAACTTTTAAAATAATAATAAAAAGAACAAATTCCCTCCAATTGATTGGTAGGGGCAAAGCAGGGTTACTCTACTCCTACTCCCCCCCCCCCCCCCTCTCTGCCCCCGCCAAAAAGAATGCGTTTGTGACGGATGACGATTCCATGTCTCTGAAATGCGCACTCTCTCTCTTTCTCATTTTTTTTCTTTCTATATAAACCCTTCGGTTTATCTCTCCCCCTTTCAGAAGAAACCTCAATTCTCTATTCTATTCTCTTTCCCTCTCCGCTAACTGCTGAACCTCTTCAACAAAGAAGAAGAAGAAACACTCGTACTTTCTAGAACTTCGCGTCATTCAGGTCAGATTTCTCACTCTCTCTCTACATGTATCTTTCTCTGTGATATGATTACCAGGCGTTTGAATGGGAGAGTTAGATCCGAAGCGCTTGAGATTGTTACGTTTCTTCATTTTTATTTTATGATTATCTTGCTCTGGTTTACTCGGTTATTTGAACGAATTCAGAACGAGAGCGAAAGCGAGAACTAGTCGTTTGTTTCTGTTTCGCTACTTAGAAAATTTGACGAAAATTGAACACAAAAACGAGAAAACAAAAACGAAAATGAAAACGAGAACGAAAACGAGAACGAAAATGAAAACGACCTCGTTTGTTTGTCGTATCTCTGTTTTTTGCATGCGTTATTCAGTTTGATTTTATTAGTTGAGTGAAATGCAATTTTCATGCCTGCCGAATTTTATGCGATAAAATTATAAGTTTGTTCTTTAGGTTATTAGTTTTCCTTTCTGTGAATTTAACTTATCCGTTATTCCCCTACATCAGAATTACTTTGTAGTTAGCATGATTATATTCGAAATCGAATAGAAACGTAAACTCTTCGGTTTGAGGCATCATTGACGCGTTATTTATGCCTTTGCGAAGAGAAGGATGAAAAATCTAGAACTCAGTTATGGTCAAATAGAGTGGAATTGTTTATAGGAGCTTCTCGCGGTAGATATTTTGGTAGATATTGGAACAAGAGAACCGGAGGGGACGTCACGTTAGCGGGTTTGTGGTCCCCTAGGGTGTTTGTTAGTTTGTTTCTTTGGACTCGGAGCATCTCCGAGAAAATTCTCCCACTTGTTTCTTGAAATGCCCTTTGCAACCTTGTAGTTATACTATGTGAAGCTTCTTTCTTGAGTGTTTTGGCATTCCTTTATGTGTGTGGGTAAAGGATGGAATGGGAACTTTAAAAGAGAAAGGAAACATCGTATTATGATATCATAATGCTGAAAAGAAGCGGTAGAAATGAATCGGGGCCATGGCTTCTGAAGATAGGGCTTTTAAGTTAAAGATGGCTCTTGTTTCTCTGTAGATCAAGCAGCACATGTGACTCACTCAGGCACCCATGTGGTAGAGTTTGTGGATGCCAGGAATGATGGACCCTGAAAAAGTTCTAGCTGAGGTTTCTTCCGTTTTCTATTAAGATAGATTAGTTACAAATAGTTTTCTCTCAAGGTTCAGCATCCTGCCTGCCTGGTGAAATTATATGTGACTATGCATAATCTGCCCATCTATTGTTTGTTGTAATGGGAGTGCTTTTTATAGAAAATTATTATTATTAGTAGCTTTTCCGTGTTTAGGTAAAAGTTAGGAACGTGCTTTAGAGATTTTCGATGGATATTTCTTGAATTACTAGATAAAAAATGACAAACGAAAAGATTGTTGGTTCGCAGTAAAAATACTTTCCAACTTTTTTACTTTGGTTTAAACTCCACTTAAGGTTGATTTGGTTTTCGAGATGAAAAGAGGAAGAGGATGGATGTGTCAAATAAAAGATAGGTGGTTTGATTGAGTAAAATATAGTGAGGAAATGTGAATAAATAAAAGATGAAAGAGATTTTTCCATGCAGAAATTAAATGAAATAATAGATTATGTTCTTTAAAAATTTAGTTTAAATATGTATTTTTTATTATATAATTGATTATGTAATATTTATAATAGATTATTGTTATTTTTTTTATTTTATTATTATTATTATAATAATAAATAATTAAAATAATAATAATAATTAATAATAAATAATTTTATTTTTCTTTTCACTTATTTTCTTTTTAATCAAATAATATTTTTCTCCTTTTCCTTTATTTCTTCTCTCTATATAAATGAAGCATTAGTAATTAAATGGAACTTCAGTTTCGTTAAATAAGAATGAGAGTTCAACTATAGGGTGATTACGGTTGCTATGAGATTTAGTCAGGCACAAAACACTTGTAGTCAAATCAGGAAGGTTATGTTTTGCTCGCGGCTTCCCGTCTTAGGAACGCAAGCTATCGTTCTAGGGGAAGATGCTAGTATAAATGGCCATCCTTATTCAGTCGCTGTGCTCTATGTGCTTGGTACTGAGCTGGATTAATTCTACAAGGCTTCTAGATTTTAGTTCCTCCCCCTTCACGTTACTAATCACTATTGGGGATATTGTTCGTGGAGATTAAACTTTCCCGTTTTTTGCCTTTCACCCGGCTCAGTTTCGTACTTTTCTTTCTTTTCGTTACCCGCCGTACAAAAAGGCTGTTCCGTTTCAATTCATACATACTCAATTTGATAGGGCATGATGGTGAACTACACTGCTGGAGAGAATAAAAATCTTGGTAGTCAAATATCCAATGGATCCTTTAGACCTGTACTGAGGCAGAGACATAAGCAAGTTGACTGCCACTGGCTCAGAAAAAAAGTATAAACTGATGAATTAATATAGTATCTCTTGGTTCAGGAGCTGCGGTGTAAGGTATAGCCTGTAGTCTCATGAAAAGGACATAAGCTTGGTGTAACAATTAACAGTATCCATACAAAATTTTATACAATTAAACTAACAGTATCAATATCTTTATTCTCCTCCCTTTTTCAATTTTGATATCCAATTTTTTTTTTTTTTGAATTTAATCTCATCATTATTTTTTTGTAATAAACAAAATTACATGATATTATCTTTCGAAAATAATCATCAATGATTAATTAGACTTAAATTAAATATATTAATTAGTAATAATATATATTAATTAAATAACATGTTAGTTGTAATTTTTAATGTTATGTGATTATTAGTAATGGCATATTAATTCATGTAAATATTTTACTGAAGATTCATAAATTCATGTTTGGAAAGTAAGTCTGGTCAGTTTGGCTTTTTTATTTCTAGAATTTTGTATGGATTGAAGCGTAAGAATCTACACAAGGAATCATATAGTTTGGTAAAATCTCAGTTGTTTTTGGGACTTTTCCACGTACCACATCAAGGTACAACAATTTATAACAAACAATGATCAATAACAACGTAGATACATTTATAACAATTTAAATACAACTCTTTAAAATTAACAAATCAAGTAACATAATTTTTAACAACATTCTAAATCACATAATTTAAAAGAATGAAACATAATTATTTAAAGGGTTTTAAATTTCTAACATATCTAAATAACTTATCTAAACTTAAAGTGTATTATATTATAAGTGAATACAAGGAAAGAGAAGAGAAGAGAGCTTGGTGAAGATAATATGAGAAAGGAAAAACTTTTAACAAAAAGAAGTTATATGAAAGGAATGTATACGAATTAGGTTAGGTTGACTTTGATTAAATCCATCATCTATTCTAATTAAATTTGGTTGGTTGAATTTATATATATATATATATATATATATATATATTTTAATTTGTAATTTTATTTATTTTATTTGTTATAATATTAAAAAAATAAAATATATTATTTAATATTTATATAATTAAATAATTAATAATTTTAAAAAAATATAAATAATATTTATATTATTATTATTATTTAATAATTTTAATTGAATTTGGTTAAATCTATTATTCAACACAATAGACTTGATTAAAATTAGGCTGAACTGTATTTGATCCATTCACAAGAAAAAAATTAATTCAATCTATTTGGATTGAATTGAGTTATTACCCAATATAATAAACATTTCTACCACGGGAGAAATCATAAATGGTAGAAATCATAAAAAGAAATATAGATTAATGAAAGAGATCTAAATGATAAGGGAGAAAATTGATATGATAATGATAAATAAGGACCATACATAATTATGATAAAAATGAAGAAATAAAAATAAAACTTATTATGATATTAAATCAACATCTCCAACAAACCCATACTAGTCCAACTGATATAATATTCACTTGTCATATTATATAATATATAAATTTTTTATTTAAAATATATTATCCATGATAGTCGATATTATTTTTGTTTATGCTTTTTAAAAATGTATTTTACACAAGTTTTATAAACAAACATCTACTTGCTCTTTCATCACATATCTACACCATTTTGTTTTTCTATTCTCTTTTCTTTTTCTATTAGATCACTTACCACTTCTTACTTCTCTGTTTTTTTTCTATGTTCACGTTCTCTCTCTTTTTTTTTTTTTTCATCTCAATTCACCTCAAAATGTGATGGACATCTAACTCAATTGGTTATAAGATAAAGGAAATATTTACCAAAAACATTTCATATTTTGCGTTTTTATTTTCTCTTATCAATTCATATTATCGATCCAATTTACATTTCTCTCCTCTATTTCTTTTAGGTATCTATTAATTATGGTTTTTTTTTTCTAAAAATTGGAAAGGAAGATCTTTCGCTTTCTTGGTCATCAATCATATACGTGCAACTTTCAGTATTAGACTATTGTGCTAAAAACAGTCATTTTACCTCAGATGCTACGAATAATTATTCTCAGTATTTTCTTAAGGAAGTCAATCCAGCTTTTCCCGAGGATGCAGTCGCATTCCTCTTTCGCCCGCTCATTCTTTCTCATTTTATCTTAATTCCTGAAATTCTCTTGAGAAAACAGCAGTAAAGTAGCATGGTTGGGTTATTATCCAAAATATGTATGGAATTAGAACGATTTTTCCATACTAAAGTGTCCTTTCCACGACAAAAGTGTCCTTGTGTTAAGCTCGTTAAAGTTCTTTATACGGTTCTTACCAAAAAAAGGAAATGCTTAGACGGCTTATTGGTTTCATTTTTATAAGAAAGATATCCCTATCGTTTGGGTCTTGACACATCCTTTCTATAATTGGGATACATATAGACATATTAATAGATATATGTCTTTTGTTATTTTGTTTGAAAGTGAGACATGCTACATATGCAAGAGGAAATTCATACAAGGATACTGATATTTTATACATGTATAGACAGGTTAGAGATCTGTTAAAGATTCTGTGGTTTACATATATTCCGATTCGAACACCGGAGAAATCTATTCTAATAAAGTTTCACCCTATTTTAAGGTGAATTGAAGTAGGAAAAGAGAGTAAGTAAGAAGAACAAAATATATATATAATAATAATAATAATAATAATAATTAAAAAAAAGTTGTGATGAGAAAGGATGATAAAGATAAATATAGATGAAAGAGGGAATAAATCCTCTATATGAAATTATCATTCGATCATACATAGCATATTTGTAGTTTCTAAATTTAAATTATTTTTTAATATTATAGTGAAAAAATTTATATTAATCCCTTTAACTAAATGTCTTTAATAAGATTTGGATAGAGGATTAAAACATGTTTTTTTTTTAAATTACAGGACTAAACATATTACTGTTTAATTTGAAGATAAAAACAAATTTATTGAAATTTAAAAATTAAAAAATATAAATTGTATAATATATTTTTTTTGTTTGAAGTAGAAATTTTTAAAAAGTTAACTAGTAGATATTAACACTTGAATATATGAAGTATGTTTCCCTCTGAGAGATTCTTTTTCTATAAAAATTGTTGGAATGTCACAAACTACATTTTTTATTTATTTTTAAATATCATTCGACCATCTTATATATCAATATGATTTTTTCACTGGTTTTTTTATATAGAAATTTTTTTTAAGAATCTCTTAACCATAAAATATTAATTTTTCAATCTAAAATTACCGAAAAAGAAAAATAAAAATAATGATTTTTTTAATATCAAATATCTAATAAATAAAAAATATAAATATTTAAATTTCTTGAAATTTTTTTATCATTAAGATAAAATATATATGAATTTCTTATAAATAATGTGTGATTTGATTGATTGTATGATTAAAAAACATAATTTTATGTGATAAGAAATCTAATAAGTTTTCCATAAAATGTACTTTTCAAAATTATATTTAATTTTGAACCTAATAATAGATAAAAATAAAAATAATATATAAAATATAGTTGAAAAATAAAATAAAAGTTAAAAAAATTATTTAAAGAGAAAAAAAGAGAAAAATTTAAAATAAATGAAAAAATAAAATATAAAATGCATTAGCATTAGTGAGATATATTCCGTCTTTAATTCTCGCATTCTTATCTATTATACCAAATGCATTCAATTCAATTAAGTTAATCCCTACAATTTGCACTCCTCCCTCATTACTCATATCTTTAGTCTTATTTTTGTTTGAATGAAGACGAAAAGTAAAAGAATTAAAAAAATGAAATTATTTAAATTAGGTATAAGAAAGAAAGAAAAAAACTACTAGTAACTTACAACTTTGTTTTTCATCTTTTTCCTGTGTCTTTCTGGTGTCAGAAAGAAACGGAGTCTTGATATCCCAAAATTACTAGTAACTAATATATGTTAACACTAGCCCCAAATTGGATTGTTAAGATTACCATCACACTAGGTATGAGATCTTGGGCCATACTTTCTACATGTCTTGTGTACGGGGCCATAAAATTTGTGGTACCTACCCTACCTGCACTGCATGTTTGACTAATCTATGGTTTATTGGAATTCCCTTGTCTTCATGTATAGCGCTTTTTGCCATTCCTTTTAAAAGTTGGATATCTCGTATCTGCGTACAACAATTTAATAATGCGAACACACTTTGCCTTCATTTGGCAGAGAAATTTTTTTAAAAAAGCTGCAAATCTTCTGTTAATAATTACTACTTTTGTTGTGTAGCTGTTAAATGGTTAATTCTTTGATACTACTTATGGGTCCCAGGTTTGAGACTAGACACCTTCACAAAGCCCATCCCTACTTTTGTCGTTTTTACCTGAACCAACATACAATATGTAGCTATAAATTTCTAAGTATTTGCGAATTTTCGACTAAGCAAGTGTATTAGAAACTTGTCAAACTATCATTTGGCGGTCGGTTTCACTATATTATAATGAACAGTGGTTCAGTCATCCCCTACAAAAAATTTATATATGTTCTTGTGGTTCTCCCTGCCTAGAACATGCGCACCTTTTGATAGATATGTGGACTCAGATTAAATTTATTTCCTCGTACATTATTTTACTTTTCTGTTTTGTTGAAATTTTAGATGAATTGGATTAAAAACTTACAATATTATAACACGATATTTGTTAGTTTAATCCTCACTAAAATAAATTCATACTTTTTAAAATTTTGTGTTTCATCATAATTTAATTTTATATAATTAACTTGCAAAATAAGATTTATTTTTTATTATATATTTTAATTTTATTATGTTACTACTAAATGAGATTTCTAATATATTACACAAAGGATTTGAGTATAATTTAACCATATAACAATTATCTATTATTCATATATTTTAATTTTAAAATAAATTAATGGTTTTTTATTTTTTACATTTTAATTTCTTATATTTTAAAAATAATTGATTCTTTAAAATTTTAAAATTATTTATAATAATTTTTCCGTCAAATTAAAATTATAGTGACTGTTTTTAATTGGTATTTATAATAATTGAAAAATAAAAATAATAATAATAAAAAAATCCTTTCCTTCCTCTTCCCTGCAATCCATGGTTCCCTCGGTCTTCCTCTTCCGTGGCTCCTACTCATCCTTCCTCCAGTGACCCTACTCAATCTTCTGACCACAATTCCAAATTCTGAATCCAGAATCTCCGCTGCTGCCACCAGTGATGACTCCGTCGGCAACAGCTCTCAACTGCCAAACAAAGTTGCACAAGAAAAACTGTGAGTTCTGGTTCCTGTTCCTCAGTCCGTGGAAGTGATGTGGACGATTCCACTTCCTCCTCCTTTTTCACGCTTCACAAATTCCAAGTAATAAAAATCTATTCTCTTGTACGAGAGCCTATATTAGATCTATAACTGCACCTATTATTTGACGGGATCAGTCTTCGACGTACACTATAAATATTTAGTTTTACGTGATATTCATGAAGAAATATATTAGAGGTTCCCCTAAAATTATACTATAAGTGATGTGAAAAACTTATCAAACTAATTTAGTAAGGTTTGTAAATTTGAGTGAACCCCAAATCAACCTTCTAATACCACCAACATAAAGATATTTCCACCCGGTTCTCATCATCAACCTGTTCGACACTGAGGACGACGACGAACGTCAACTTCACTCATGAAAACACCTTCGACAAACACCAAAAGCCCAAGGAAGAGTCCTCCAACGCTGCCCTCTTTGTCCCGAAGTCTACGCCGAAACTAAACCCGCCCACCACCACCACTCTTTCTCGTCAATGACTGCTCCCACGTTTACTGCAACCATTGCATGTCGTTTTCTTCAGCGAACATATTTTTTGTGTTGTGTTGATGTGCTTGATTTGATTTGGTTTTGAATAAAGTGAGTGTTGTGATTTGTTGAGTGATTGGAATGGGGAGAAGAGGAGGAAGAGAGACAGGTGGGTTTTTTACTTTTTATTATAACGTGTTAGAAACTGCCAGTTAAAACCAACCACCGGTGAAAGTGTCTAAATTATTAACTGAATTAATTATAAGCTGGAAAGATAATTTTAAATTATTTTTAAAATATAAAAATTTAAATTATTTTTTTAAATAAAAAATATAAAAATTATTTCTATTCTTTAGTCTTAATCTTATCATGTTATTCATCAATTCAATATTTCTTACCATTATTGTTAACTTTTGAATAAACAAGTGGTTCTCCCGAAGTCATGAATGGACTAAATAGTTTGAACAGTTAGATTTAGCCAGTGTTTAACTTAATTTATTTTTAATAAATAGACCTTTTTTTATTAGTTTCTTAAAATAATTATTTTAAAAAATAAAACAGTTAAATAAGCATTTATCGTAATATACTTTATATCTGATGATATAACTACAATTCATTTTTTTTTATCTTAAATACAATTCATACTTTTATAATAAAGAGTTAATTGTATTTTTTATTTCTTAGGAACAATTGAGCTATATGTCCTATCAAGTTTTAATCATGTATAAATTAAGTTCGTTCATGTTTTTAGATAATTCTTTAACCAATTTTATTAGCTATGTTAGTTGATGATGTGATACATTTAAAATATACTGTCTTCCATTATGTCATTGATAATAATAGATTTATGTAATAAATAGATATTGTGTGTTAACTTATGTGATGATTCATATAATATTTTTTTTATTTGATTCTTATTATATGTATAAATTATCAAGTAAGTAGCAATCACAAAATGATGAAATTATTAGTATATGATATAATAGATAAGAGGAAGCATATAAGAGAAAAAAGAAACCTGTTATGTGATTGCTGTTATGTGATTGCCATGTGACCATCAAGTGTGATATTTTCAAAATTATTAAAAGAAAATCAAAATATTTAGAGAATGATTAAAGTTTTAATAAAATAAAAAGTTACAGGAGTTAAATTAAATGTGCATAGTGGTACTATTTATTGGTCGGTATACGTAGTTCCCGTTATGCTTGTGACATCTTCCCATCTTTTCGTTGGACATGTTTCCTTGCCCCCACTCCCCAAATAATTCTTGTTGAAGCCCAGATATTTGAATCTTATCCAGTCATATTACAACAATCCAACATGATATTTATTCTATATTTACTCTATTTCATAATACTTTTTATAGCCATTCACAAAATTCAAATAACGAAATCAGATTCATAATTTCAATATTTCAAATCATCATAAAATTACACTTTAAACCAAGTTATGAGGAAATTGAGATAGTTGAAACTTCACCAGCTACTCAATAACCAAATCACACAACGATTCAAACTTTTCAAATAATTATTTTTATATATATATATATATATATATATTTTAAAAACTTAATCAAAATAATTTTTATTCTTTATTAAATAAAATTTACCTATATGAAAAGTTTAATTTTATCTATATCTTTAGTCAACTTAGAAATTATATATATATATATATATATATATATATCGCGATATTTTCATAAATAATATATTAATTAGTAATGATTTTTTAAATTTATTTAACGATATGCTACTTTTAAAAAAATAGTAATTAAATAAGTTTGAACAATTTATGTTTTTTTTTTTTTAATTTAAGTTTTAACTTTCAAAACTATTGAATTTACATATTTAATTTATTTGTTTCAAAATTCTGCCGCCATCCACGGTTGTTCTGTCATAACTTTATTAATAAATAAAGAAATAATGCTCAGAGAAGGATCATGGTAAAAAAAAATGGTCAAAAATTATATAGTTCCAGCATATGAAAAATCAAACATAGTATAGTATAATTGGTAATAACTATACTATTTAGTTAGGATCCTTTAAAAAAAGTATTTAATTACGAGTTGGAATGTTAGTTTGTTAAATGTTACTTATCACATCTAACAAGTTTTATAAATGGAGAATGTAAATTCAATTCAACCATGTGCACTTTTTTTTCAATTATATTTCTCTTTAATTTTTAAAGTGTGTGTTACATATATCTTTTCTTAGTTTTGTTTATAAAAAAGAAACATTAATTTCATTTAACAAAATAAAGTAACAAAATGAACAATTTATTTATTTATTTTTGAAATAGATGTAATTAATAAATGTGAATTTTATTTAATAAATATAATTTTCTTTTTCAAATTATTTTGATATACTTTAAACTTTACAAATATGGAGATCAAAATTATTAAGATAACATTTAAAAATAATCTATAGATATGTTTATAAAGTTTCTAGAAGATCCAAATTTAATAATTGATATTGTTTGTTGTGAATGATTCTATGATGAAATAGTATGGATTATTATTTAGAAATATTTTGTTATATGATTGAATGATGTGCATGTCACCATGAGATACTCATAGAAAGTTATATGAATCATTTAAGTACTCGTTGATAAGAAATATTTTAAGTTGAAGAGAAGTGAATTAATATAAAAGAGATGACTCTTACTAGAAACCAACCAATAAAGAAAAAAAAACTCTCAAAATCATTATTTTAAAATTTTAAGTTAGAAACTATATGAGATTCTTTTAACCTATTGTTAGAAAAAATTTCGATATGTTTTTCCTCATGATAATCAAAGAGTAAGTTTGTAAAAAAATTTAATAATTTTTTTAAAATAATTTATTATTACTAATAATATAAAAAATGTGATGCATGCTACTAAACCCTTCGCCCCCACCTTTCGTACCTTTGTTTAGTAGGCCAATCGATTTTTATTACGCCCATACTGTCTAAATAAACAAAAAAAAAATTGATATCTTAATCATCATCTAACAAAAAACAGTACGATTTTTCCAACATATATGAAAAATGATTATACTCTTCTAAAATCAAGAGAGTATATTTTTATAAATAAAAGTATAATAATAATTATTACTTAGAAAATTAATAACTAATAACTATGATGTAATTAATATATATTTATTTATTTTGTTATGATTCTCAATTTTAAGTTATAAGCATAATTTATTAGCATCTCTTTAACTTAAATGAGGATATGAAAAAAAGCCAGACTACTGACAAGATACTTTTGTTTGCATGAATTTGGAAATCATGAGTCTTCATCAAACACGATATCTAAGAATGATTAAATTGGTTTGGTTGATAAAAAATATCGTTTGGTAATATTTATATAAATTTTTTAATGAAATTTTTATTTTAATATGAGACAGTTAGATTCTCATCTATTAAAATTTGAAACTGACAAAAACAGTTTAAGGAAAATATTATTTCCTGAATTTTTTTTTTTAAGATGTAAATCAAATATTCAAGATATACTTTTATTTTATCTTTTCTACAAACTCAAAATTTCTCTGCTTTAAACGCTCCCTAGAATCATTTCCAAGTAGGTTAAATTACCCATTTATTTTTTCTATGTAAAATATTTTCTTTCTGTTTCGCTGAGGTAATTTATCTACTTTTCTGAGTAAAATATTTTCTTTCTGTTTTCAACACAATCTTGGGTGGCACCTGCATGGCAGTGAGGCTATACATGCCTTATAAAGCTAACACGAGGATTCTACCGCTTTCTCTCTCTTTTTGTTTTGTTCTCTCGCAGTTAATTCTTTACCATTTGATTCTGCAGATTGCCCACTCTCTACGTTCCCGCATTATCTGACTTAAACCTTTGCCCCTAACCCAGCTGGAAAATTGACTCATTAAGCCAGAATTTTTTGTTTGCTTTCAGCGCTGATTTCCGAGGCGTTTCCTGAGCTGGCCTTTTGAACTCGTTCCTGTAATTTTCACTATTCTATTTCTTGATTAAGTCTTCGCATCAGATGGACAGCTCTTACTTCTTGAGTATTTCCAATATACCATCCCTGCAATATTTTTGTTATTTTTATAAAAAAAACTACCCGATATTTCTACTGTCTCCGCTGTTTCCATTGCTCTGCCTTGTTTGTATTCCATTTCCATGAATGTACCAAGCCCAGACATGCGGGTAATTCCATTTGCATAAATAATCTAACTAATGTGAAATAACTTATTTGCCCACCCTGTTCACCCTTTCATGTTGCCTTCAGTAATTTTGTCAATACTGTTTTCTCCTTATTGCCTATATTTCGTTTTAGTTTCCAGTGATAGAAAATTTTCTTATTTGGCACCGGAACAACTGTTCTATTTGTATGTTTAATTTCTTTCACTGCTGTTATAATCTAATTTATTAGAGGCTGAATTGGGGATGTTTTGTAATTTTGTTTCCATACGAAATGCAGGGGAGGAAGTTTTACTACTTAATATATTGATATTCAACGTCAATGGTTGGATTTCAGAGTGACCATAAGCCTGGGAACAAGTACAATGGTAATTCTAATATTATTCCGGATCGTGTTGAACGTCTTATGAGACTAAGAGAGCTATTTAAAAGCGGCAAGGCATCTCTTTTGAATGAGGCTCCTGATAGTAATAATAATAATATTAATGTGATTACTGAATATTTTGAGCATGACCCGGGCTTAAGGGAAGATAATAACTCTGCTGCTTCCTATGAACGATTACTGGAAGGAGTGGCGGCGGCAGTACGGGGCGAGAGGGAAGATGCGAGACCTTTCAAACAACGGCTTTTGGTGGTGGCCAACAGGCTGCCAGTCTCGGCAATAAGGAAAGGCGAGGATTCATGGTCTTTGGAGATAAGTGCTGGAGGCCTGGTGAGCGCTCTTTTAGGTATGTGGAGTATTTGTTCCCTATCTTTACCTTTTTAGTTTTATCATTTTTTAAGTTATACTGTATCTGCTCTGAAATTTCCTCATGATTTAAACTGTAATTGGATTTAGAAAGTGGTTCCGAATTATGCAATTGCTACGAATAGTCTAATACCACAAGTTCTTTACAAAGGTGTGAAGGCTTTGGAAGCAAGGTGGATAGGTTGGGCTGGGGTCAATGTGCCAGATGAGATTGGACAAAAAGCACTTACAAAAGCTCTGGCCGAAAAGGTAGTATAGTTTCTCCATTACGATGTTTTAAATAATTTTTGCATTTACCTTTGTACTGTTTCATCAGTAAACTTTAATATTTTAAATTTAATCTTTCTCTTGCTTGCTACCTGTGTTACAGAGGTGTATCCCAGTATTTCTTGACGAAGAGATTGTTCATCAATATTATAATGGCTATTGCAACAACATTTTGTGGCCCCTTTTTCATTACCTTGGACTTCCACAAGAAGACCGCCTTGCTACCACACGTAGTTTCCAATCTCAGTTTGAAGCATACCAGAAGGCAAATCAAATGTTTGCCGATGTTGTAAACAAGCACTATGAAGAGGGTGATGTTGTTTGGTGCCATGATTACCATCTTATGTTTCTTCCACAATGCTTAAAGAATTATAACCGCAAAATGAAAGTTGGCTGGTTTCTTCATACCCCATTTCCATCTTCCGAAATTCACAGGACATTGCCATCTCGTTCAGAGCTCCTGCATGCTGTTCTTGCAGCTGATTTGGTTGGGTAAATTGCATTTTCCTCTTTTATTTACGAATAATTATTTTATACATCTAATTTTGTTACTTAAAAGAATGTATTTGATATGGGTATTTGCTTATTTGTTAATATGTAATAAATTTTTACCTGTGCTGAATTCATGGTTAGGACAAGTTAACCCACTACACCTAAGTTGAGCATTTAGTGTTTACAAGACAACATCACATCTGGTGAACAGGAAGGAATCTTAATTCATAATGAGTGCTGTAGTTCATAAAATTTCTACAAAAATTTATAAAAAATACTTGCAGTAAAATAGAATTTCATGTAAGCTAACTTTTAAAACAGTTTATACTTAATCATTACAATCCTTCTGAGATCTGATCTTGTCTCTAGTCGGTTTGTATAAAAATTAAAAGATGAACTTCCAAGAGCCATGGAGATATTATGAAGTTATGCAGCACTGTTCCATTATTAATTTCCTTTCTTAGGGGATAAATAATAACTGCAATCAAATGTTGGTAGTTTCCTTGTTGAGGACAAACTTTAGGTTAGGGTGATGCAAAACATGTGATTTGAAACATTTTGATTGGTTAGGTTTACATATATAGGTGACAATGCTCAAATAAATGTGTTGAAATTACAGTATACCGCCTCTATAGCTCCATAGGTTCTAATATTATCCAGTTTAGTTTGACACTCTTTCTTCTCACTTTTCAGTCACTACATTTTGGGATTCTTTTTATGCATCATTTTCCAGTTTAATCATTTTCATTTTCTTATGTTGTAATTGCTTCTGACATGGATAAGTTTAACTTTTGTTGATTAGTTTTCACACCTACGATTATGCACGACATTTTGTTAGTGCATGTACTCGCATTCTTGGACTTGAGGGAACGCCTGAAGGGGTTGAGAATCAAGGGAAGCTGACTCGAGTTGCAGCAGTATGTGCTCCTAAAATTCTTCTTTAATACCCATGCTTCATATACATTCGAATTATGTATTAAAACTTTTACTACAAACTTTCATAAAACATTTTGATTGAAACTATATCTTCTTTAGCTTTAACCAATTACATGATCAACTGAAAATTAGAGTTATTTATTTACTTCTTTTACCCTTGTATGTCAGTTTCCAATTGGTATAGACTCAGAACGATTCATACGTGCACTTGACCTTCCTCAAGTCAAGGGTCACATCAAAGAATTACAAGAGAGATTTAAAGGGAGAAAGGTGCATCTTTCACTGTTTTTTTTTAGTTATATTGTTTTCTACATGTTGGTCCTTTTAATTGAGAATGACTCTGATTTATAATTTTTTCTATTATAAATTATGGATTTGTATAGATTAATAAAAATTTAGGACAAATTAAATACTATGAAGTTTCATTTTGAGAATGACTCTGATTTATAAGTTTTTCTATTATAAGTTTCATTTTGAGGGGAGTGTTAGAAATATATAAAGATATTATCATAGAATATTTTAGAGTATATTTAGATGATTTCTTAGAATTTATTTATTTGATTTGTTTCCTTGTTTGATGAGTTTCTTTATAATTATGGGAATAGATTCATTAGAATATGATTTATAGGCATATCATATGTTTATTATTATCAGTTTATATAAAATGGACTTTTTGTGCAGTGCATACGCACAGTTTTGAACATATCTTCCATCTATTTTTCTTTCTTTCAAATATATATATATGAGAGAGAGAGGAAAGATTAAATGACATTGATATAACTTATATAAACTATTACACCTCTTGATATATCTTTTAATTGTAAAAATTTAATATCCAAATTCATGTAATGGATCATCATGTCTACAAGAAATGATGTTTTCCAAAATTATTTGGGGTAATATATATTTCTTAAAATATATACAAATGAATCTTTTTATCACCATCTTATTATTGTTCGTTTCTTTATAAATGTAACACAATCAAAGTAATATACAGTTTTAGTTCAATGATTGATTAAAATTACTTTTTTAATAGTTATTGATAATGTAATAGTTAGTGTAAGTTTCATCAGTATCATATAATATATATAGGATCCTTTATTTCATGAGGAATAGTTAGAGATTTACTCTTAATCTTTTATCATTCATTTATTTAGTCCCACTCTACTACCTCTTTCAGTTAGACTATCCTTCATTCCACTTTTCTCCTACGACCCTCTATATCTGGTGGTCTTTAGATGACCAAATCACTTACATTCTATAACAATTATCGAGAAAGAGAGAGAAAAGAAAGAAAAATTTAAAGAAACATCTATTCAGTATAGTAAACTAAATTGGAAGAGTCTCTATATAGAATAAAGAGAGATGTACAGCTGTCATAGAGACAACTGAAAAGCCTAATAAAAGAATAAGTAATGGCTAAACAACAAATAGAAAGCTACACTACTCACACGTTGCCTCAAATTCAAGATGAATAATGATTTACAGAAGAGCAATCACATTGATCTTGTACCTTATAAACATAAAACATGTAAGAGATAGGGGTTTGGTTAGATCGTCAGCCTATTGAACGTGAGCTGAAACATATTGGAAATTTTGATAAGGACTTTTTCTCTAACAAAGAAAAGATCAATTTTCATATGCTTGATCCTTACATGAAGGACTAGATTGTGAGTTAGAACCATTGCACTCTGATTATCGCAATTAATGGAGGACTATGCAATATTCCAAGTTCTTTAAGAGGAGTATGAGCAAGACTCTGATACTCTGTCATAGTATTGGAACTTGTTACAACAGTCTTTTTCTGATATCACCAGGAAATGAGATTTAGTCCAAGAAATATAGCAGCACTAGAGTTTGACTTTCAATCATTAGATCACCAGCCCAACTGCTTAATAAAAGGCTTGTAGAAGACATAGGAGTTTGATGGATACCATGTAAAAGGGTTCCTTTAAGATACTTAAAAAATTATTTTTACAGCAACTCAGTGAGATTCAAGAGTTTGAGCCAGAAATTAAGAAACTTTACTATTTTAGGATGAGTTATAGTGGCAAACTGAATTTGCAAGTGGATGGTATAGGAGACGAAATAGGATTTAGCTTCAAACTTATTTGATCTGTGAAGATCACAAAGCTACTTGCTTTGGGTTAAAAGAAGAAAACCATCTTGAAGAAAACCAATCGTTGGAGAGAGAAGGCTGAATTAAGTTGGTTGACGATCCTTGGAACTAGATTGGAAGAGTTCCCTATAATTCTTACATCATCAACATAGACCTATAGCTAAACTGTATCAGCATGGTTTTGATAAGTTAAAAGAAAGGGATCACATAGAAAGCTACACTACTCACATTCTTTTATCAGAAATGATTTAGGAGCAAACGATTAAGCATAACAACATATGCTTCCTATTGATTTCCTCTTTGTTATAAAACAAAAATTTCCTTTCTTATTTATTGCCAGATGAAGAGGGCTGAAATTTGTTTGAGAAACTTTTCATCGTTTCTTAATCAGATCCTTCTGCAATTTGTTTATATAGAAAGCAAGCATCAATTGGTGTCAACTATTTTCCATGCTATCACTGTGAGATATTAATTAGGATTTATTTTCTTTTAACTATACTATTTAAAAAATTTTATTTATAAGAATGTGTTTCATTCTTCTAGTAATTGGGCATTAATCTAGGATTGACTTTACTAAGAAATTGTATTTGGTTGGCATGGCCCCTAGAGCCAAGTGCTACTTTAATGTGGTTCCTTATTATTCGAATATTACTAAACCATTTCATGGCTTCACAGGTAATGTTAGGTGTTGATCGCCTTGATATGATTAAAGGAATCCCTCAAAAAATTCTAGCTTTTGAAAAGTTTTTGGAAGAGAATCCTGATTGGCGTGATAAAGTTGTTCTTCTTCAAATTGCCGTGCCAACAAGAACAGATGTTCCTGAGTGTATGCTACTTAATTATTTCATTTTTCTCTTGTTCCATCTTTAGGGTTGTAAGGAAAGTAGTTAAGGCATCACTTTGTTTTTCTGGAATTTTAAAGGAAAAGATCTGTTGTTAGGGGGAAACCTGTGTGGTTGAATTATTATTCTTCCAATATGGTCTATAAACTGATGATTTTAGAAAAAAAATATTATTTGTTTTCAATTCCCGTCCAACATTTGGGGTCTTCAGTTGTACAGTTTTCTCCTCTTTTTTTATACTGTCAACTACTTCCTTTCTTAAAAGCTTAAGCTATTTGGTGGTGGCAAGGATCAAACTCTTGACCACTTGGTCATAAAGGGTATACAACATGCTAAAGATTAAGCCTCCCAAAAGCTTAAGCTATTAGGTATAGATTTAAAGTTGTTTTGTATTCGGTATGGTTTGGGATAGTTTTCCTCTAGGAATATGCTTACTGGTGCAGTTAACAAATTTACAAAAATATTAAGCAGTTTAGGTGGAAGACCAAGAATAGTTTAATATCTTCAACAGTCATCATTTGGCCATAACTTTTTTTATTTCTTGCATATGTACACAGATCAAAAGCTTACAAGCCAGGTCCATGAAATTGTTGGTCGCATCAATGGCAGATTTGGAACACTTACTACCGTTCCCATACATCACCTGGTACGTTGTTAAATGATTATATAGAGAGAAAAAGAAAACTTTTAATGTTAAGCTTGAGCTTGACTTAGTGATATCATCAAGCTTAAATTTGAATTACTTTTTTGTTTGGTTAAACAAACAAGTTTGATTTATCATTTAACAAGTCAAACTCAAATAGTCCAAGAAACTCAATTCATTTACGCTCAAATTCATAGCTATGTTCCTTTAATGTTAGATAAGTCATAACATCAGATGTAAATAAAATTTTACATTTTTTATGCTTATTCTGATGAACGATCTGCATCCTTAATTATTATTCACATTACAATGCTCAACCTTAATGAATTTGCTATGGTTGCAGGATCGCTCTCTTGATTTTCATGCACTATGTGCTTTGTACGCTGTTACGGGTACACTTTACGTGCTTTTAGATTTCTTTTCCTCTTTACCAAAGTCCATTCAGTAACTTCTGACATCAATTTGCCATTAATCAGTTGTCAGCATGTGCGATTGTGAATGATTAGCATGTGCTTTTGTTAGAAATCCTTCCTCTCAATATGTGTGAATCATAAATAGGAAAGAAAAGTAAACAGAACTTGGATACTCTGCACCCTATGATGTTACTCATTATTATTGATCGAGAGCATACAACAATATTTACACAAGGAGCTTGTCTTCTTCAACACAAGTGTTCTTGTTTACATCAAGAATCTCCCCTCTCTCTACTCAACTGTGTACTTATTATTCTCTTTGCCTAACTGTTCTAACAATCTCTCTAACTGTCATAACCCATTCTGTAGACCTCCCCTTAATTACAATGAATTGGCTTTCTTTCTTCTTTGATATACTAACAGGGCTTTAGGCCCAATATCTTCATTCCTAACAATACCTCCCCCGTTAAACAGAAGCTTGTCCTCAAGGTTGTATTCGAGAAATTGTTGTTGAATGGTTGTTTTGTCCTCCCATGTTGCCACTTCAAGTGATTTCCCTTCCCACTGAACTAATATTTGCTGCAGCTGATCCATTCCTTCGTTGATCATTCGAGTTCCCAGAACTTTAGTGGGTTGCCAACTTGTTGAATGTCCTTGTAATTATGTTGGGTGTTCAGCTTCTGTTGGTTGATTCCCAACAGCTGGTTGTTGTAGTTGAAAAGCTACTGCCCCAATCTGTTTGAGAACAAGGAAAGGCCCATAAATCTACTTGACAACTTAGAGTACAGTCTAGTAGGGATGGAGATTTGTCTTAGGTCTGATTTTTAGATACACCCAATCCCCTACCTTGACTTTAGAAGGTATTCCAGGTGTATTGACATATCTGACCATATGATCTTAATCTCTTTCCCAATGGTATTTCAGTTGCTTTAGTGCTTCATCTCTTTCCATTAAATCTTGAGCAACTGACTCCACTAATATTTCCCTTGGAATGTACTTTGCCAAAGAAGGTGGAGCTCGACCATACACTACCTCAAAAGGTGCGCACTGAGCTGCCCCGTGATAATTGGTATTATACCAGTATTCTGCCCTTGGTATAAATTCCGCCCATGTCTTGGGTTGTTCCAGATATAAACACCGTAACTACGTTTCTAGCATTCTATTTAAGACCTTGGTATGCAGTACTCATTCTCAAAATAATTCCTTGCCTTTTTAAACAACTCAAGCCAGAACTGACTGAAAAAGATGGAGTCCCTATCACTAACAGTGGATGCTGGCACACCATGTAATCTTACCACGTCTCTTGCGAATACATCAGCCACTGACCTGGCTGAATATGGATGCTTGAGCAATTTAAAACTGGTCGTACGTACTTAAAATCTATCCACCACCACTTAGATAGCATCAAATCCCTTAGATTTGGGAAGTTCCACCACAAAATCCATATTCATGTTCTCCCAAACAGCATTTGGTATAGGAAGAGGCTGAAGCAGTCCAGCTGGAGATGAAGCTTGATATTTACTACGCTTGCATTCAGGACAGGCTGCCACAAAATCTCTCATTGTTTTTTTCATACCTCTCCAGTATAATTATTGAGCAATTCTCCTATAAGTTCTGTATACTCTTGAATGTTGTTCCCCAAAAAGAGATGAATGAAACTCTTGTAATCGCTTGGGGGATCCAAACTATAGTTGCTTCCAATACTAATTTCCCCTTGTATTAAAGCCGGTCATGTTCCAAGGTGTACACCCCATGACTGTTAGGATCTTGATGAAGCTCCTATATAATTTGTAAGTTTGTACCTCTTTATCTATCTCAGTTATATCCTGCCAATAAGGCCTAGATAAAACTTGTAACTCCTTTTCTATTGGTTGACCCAACCTTGCGTACAATATCAAGAATCTACCCAACCCTGCCAATAAGCCGGTCATCTCTAATATGCTAGTTCATCAAAGCACGAATGCACGTTCTTTTCTTAGTTGTGTTGTTTTCTCTTCACTTACTGACATGTTATATTTTCTCTTTTTTTTTTTGTATCATTTATAAAGTTTCAGTAATTTCTGGTGTTTTATACCTGTTTGTTAAATCAAAAAGTGGTTTCTGGAAATAACCATCAATGAGAAATATAACAAATTGGAGCTATCTTCCTTAACAAACTCAAGTCACAGATACACCACATTCACAACCACAAATATGTTTCAACTGCTTTCATTGGCCAGTAGTAAAATTTTGTTTCTGTATACACCTGTAGATGAATATTGTGCGTGGTAGAAATCTCTTTTGAGAAGAGAGTAACTCTAACAATGGAACTCAAACAGCACAAGAACAGAGAGAAGAAACAATGGATCTCTGTTTATTGAAAAGAAAGAAAATTTCAAATGTACCCAAAGGAGCACGCTCCTTTCCCACTAGATATTAATACAGTCTAAACAACTAATCTTTTTTGAAACTACAATATAAGGACTATTTATAGGAATTATTACAGCAATATATAACAAACTCTCAACTACCCTTACAAGCGTCACCCTTTCTTCACGACCCATTTCCTTTTATTTAATAGACCGGCGAAGGTTTTTCCCCTTTTGAACACCTGACATCATTCCCTTACAGTCCCAAATGAAGTTAGACTTGAAATTTATATTTTGGGACAATGTATATTGGGAAAAAGATGAAAGTACGCCACCAAATATGCCTAGAGCACTGCCCATTTAACTGTAATACATATTTCCTTGAATTCTCATTGTTATTGAAGGATTAATTTGTGTGTTGATGATATGATATTCAATTTTTTTATTAAATTTTCTGCTAATTTTATGTACATACTCCCTGTCTCTTACCCAGATGTAGCACTTGTCACCTCTTTGAGGGATGGAATGAATCTTGTAAGTTACGAATTTGTGGCCTGCCAAGATAGAAAGAAAGGGGTTCTCATTCTCAGCGAAGTAACTACTGGAACTTTATCCTGTATATGCCTTTTCTTTTAATTTCTCAATACATGCTATGTTAATTGTTGCATAATTAAGATAGAGTAGATTGAAAAGTTAGCAATTGGCCAAAAGTTATTGTATCCATTTCCCAAAACAACTCGCCCTAAACATATCAGTATTTTCAATATCTGGTCTTAAATTCAAAATAGTATTTTCAGTACTTTTACCATTTAAAGTAGTTTGGACGAATTAAGTACAATGTTTCATCTCTTATTCCTGTCAAGATATAGGTCTCTATTTATACAGGGTTTCAATGGCTCCCATATATGGTTTGTTAAATGTAGCTTTTGCATATTTCTTCCTTTTATCTAGATATC
Organism: Macrotyloma uniflorum; assembly: GCA_016859785.1. Taxonomy (NCBI): domain Eukaryota; kingdom Viridiplantae; phylum Streptophyta; class Magnoliopsida; order Fabales; family Fabaceae; genus Macrotyloma; species Macrotyloma uniflorum. The sequence continues at coordinate 4,575,246 of BDMB01000014.1, forward strand.
TATGTTCAGCTGGATGTTTCTCAATTTCTTTAAATAGCGAAGTATCCTCTTGATCTAATATTTGGTATTCTTCATGTAGTTTGCCGGTGCTGCACAATCACTTGGTGCTGGGGCAATTCTGGTCAACCCTTGGAACATCACAGAAGTTGCTGCTGCAATTGCCAAGGCTCTGAAAATGCAATCGGAAGAACGAGAGAAGAGACATAAGCATAACTTTAAACATGTAACAACCCACACTGCTCAGGAATGGGCAGAAACTTTCGTAAGGTATACATGTACACAGAGTATTCGCAATAACTGATCTTATAAATCAGAACTTTGTGATTTTTAATGAATGTGGTGTATCTTTTACATGCTTATTTCATATATACGTATTCAAACTTTAGTCTGCTCTTCTGTCTCTGAAACATCCTGTAGTGCTTTTTTAAAAGAAATAAATAAATCATGGGAGCTATTTGCTTGATTTTCCTAATTAGTTATACTTATCACTTTGTATCTTAAGACTTCAGTTGGTTCCTATAAGACCACGTAGATAGAATTATGCTCAGATATGATGGTTATTTAATAGTGATGCTGTAATTTTTAGGAATAAAAAAAATGTACACATACCTAATTATTTATGAATACGAACCAAAACATGTTATTTAGAAATAGATCCCCAATACCATGTTGATCCTTATCTTTTAAATTTTGCAGTGAACTAAATGATACTGTTGTCGAGGCACAGCTAAGGACAAAACAAGTTCCACCACGGCTCCCAACAGAGACTGCAGTTGAACGTTATTTGCAGTCAAATAATCGGTTGCTTATTTTGGTATGCTGTCTTATCATGTAGTTTATGACTTCTTTGAATACTGATCCTTAAGGAACCCTTATAAACCTTTATGTTTTGTCTAATAATTTTAGTACTGGTCTGAATGTTCCCTACTAGCTACTTTAGAAACACAAAAACACTATGATGTTTTATAGATGGTCTCAGATCTGGCAAAAGTGAATCAGATTTAGTTCTTAGATGAAAACAAGGAAGGCTTTAATGGAAGCTAGATCTGAAGTGTGCTACTGTAATGAGTCATCTAATTAAAAGGGGAAAAATTATAAATAATTAATTCATTTTCTCCTGACATCAACAACCTCTATGCTCTTCCTCAGTCTTTTGAACCAAAGCAAACTCAAAGGATGAATAAGATGAGCAAATAATAACTCAATTGGAAGATGTGGATAGATTTAGCTTCAAGATGACAGTTTATCTGACATGGAACAGTTTTATTGCTTTGCTTTAGGAAAGTCTAATGGCGAAATTTTCAAGAACCTGGCAGAATTTTTCTATGGCCTGTTCTTATTATCTGAAAATTCATAATAGACTTGGCACAAGTGGTTGTTTGTAGAAAGATGAACAAAATTCCTAATTAAAGAAGATAGTTGTTGTAGTATCTCAATAAAACGTTGAGAACAAATACATCATTCTTAGCAGTAAAAGTAGTTAAGGAATCAAGAGAAGTGAATAGGTGAATGTCATTTTAACTGTATTTCTGAAGGACTGGTTGACCGTGGGAGCTATATTTCAAATTATTGAATGCAAAGTGTGTGTGTGTGTGTGTGTGTGTTTTATGCAGATACTTTTAGAATAATGAATATAATTAATTCCAAAGTTGTGTTTCCATTATTTTGTGAATCCCTGAATAAAATCTTTTCATTCAAATGCTCCAATATCTTTTGTTATTTTTCAATGTTTCACTTCTATTAAATCATGAATTCTACCCTTTGTCATAATTTTTAACACTTTCCCGTCACGTCGGTGATACATACTGCAGGGTTTCAATGGAACTCTAACTGTACCAGTTGAGAGAAAAGGTGATCAGTATCAAGAAACGGAACTCACGGTGCATCCAGAACTGAAACAACCCTTGGCAGAACTTTGCAGTGACCCAAAGACCACAGTTGTTGTGCTTAGTGGAAGTGGTAGAACAGTTCTAGATCAAGTAATTCTTTGTACATTACTTCCTTCTTTATGAGTTACTTCATCCAATTTTAACTTATCGCTATTACAGAACTTCAAAGAGTATGACATCTGGCTAGCAGCAGAGAATGGGATGTTTTTAAATCCTTCTAAGGGAGAATGGATGACAACAATGCCAGAGCAACTAAATATGGAATGGGTTGACAGCGTGAAGGTGCTTATTTGAAGTTTCAATTGTTTTGATTGCCTTTCTCCTTCACAATATTGACTTACATTGATGATCCTATTGCTTGCAGCATGTTTTTGATTACTTCACAGATAGAACACCTCGATCACATTTCGAAGAAAGGGAAGCTTCACTTGTATGGAGTTACAGACATGCAGGTGATTGAATTGAGTTTTGGGAGACCTCTTTTGTGTTTTGCCTGCTATCTTTCCAATTACTGATCCTGTCACCGTGAAATAGATATTGAGTTTGGAAGACTGCAAGCAAGAGACATGCTGCAGCATCTCTGGACGGGGCCAATTTCTAATGCTTCAGTTGAAGTTGTTCAAGGGAGCCGGTCTGTTGAGGTGCGAGCTGCTAATGTTACAAAGGTAATGCCTTATTAATATTGATTTTTCCCAGTTCTTCACCTGAAAATTTTTACAGTGAGTATATACACTTATCTTTCATTTAATCAGGGAGCAGCCATTGACCGTATTCTAGGGGAGATAGTCCACAGTAAATCCATGACAACGCCAATTGATTACGTGTTGTGTATAGGACATTTTCTAACAAAGGTGAATTAAATTTTAATCTGATATCTGATATGTTCTGTGATTTACTTTTATATTCTTGTTTATCTATGTAGTGAGAAATTGTGTTCGTTTTAATGTCCTTTTGAACATGCTTTCGTATGTGACAATTTTAGTTGTTAATTGTTTCCATACCACGTAAGATTGGCCATCATATGCTTGAACTTTTACCTGAGTACGCCTTAATAATGCCTGGTACTGCATAAAACTTATTTGATACAATGAAAAAAGTGGAAGCTTTAAAATTAGGTGAACATTCTAGGTTAAAATTCAACACAGCTTTTCCCGAAGTACGGAAGAAGAGAGCTCATTTGTTACCATTGGCCATGGAAGTTACTCTTGCTAATGTCCTTTTTCATGGCATAACTTTATGTAATTATATCGAGAACTCTTGATCGATTGAAGAGTTTTTGAACATTATCAATATGCTAGGTTTTATTGCTGGTTAGTAAATGCAAGTTGACGTGTTTGATGTCATCTACTCTTAGCTTAGCTTAGCTTATTCTTCCTTATCACGTTAAATCTATTAAAATGTGTAGATGCTCTTTACAGAGTATTCTTGGTCTAAAATAGATTTTGATCTATGTTAGTGTTCTAGTAAGTATGGTGTTATGAGCATTGTAGGCTACTGAATTTAACACTATCGGTTGCAGCAGGATGAAGATATTTATGCGTTTTTTGAGCCAGAGCTACCTTCTATAGGTGTGGGTCTTCCACGAAGTAAGGTAACAGAAGGAGTTAAGTTTCCTCCTGAGAGGATATCGTCGTTGAAGATTCCAGCTAGTAAAAATGGAGCAGCAAAATCATCCCAAAATAAGGGACAACGGGGTGTGGCAAATTCTGAGAAGAAAACAAATAATCATGTGTGCCGTGCGCCACGTCGTCCAGCTCCTGAAAAGATATCTTGGAACGTCCTTGACCTGAAAAAGGAGAATTACTTCTCTTGTGCTGTTGGAAGAACACAAACCAATGCTCGGTATACGCTTGGATCACCAGATGAAGTTGTTGTATTTCTGAAGGAACTAGCCAATGCAACTCCATACTCTTTTGTCTGAGAGTAAATAATTACATGCTTTTGCTTCGTAGGATACTTCCCATTTACCAATCCTTCTGAAAGTTGGCCATTTAGTCTCAATATTTCTTGTACATGATTGATCAGGTTCATTTAGTCAAATTTGCTTTTTATTTTTCTTCTCTTCTTTCTATTTTCACCCCTCATAATATGATAAGTTTGCCCTCGAAACTTTTAGACTATCAAAATTATCCAGAAATATTTTCCTTTGCCCTCATAATATTTTAAGTTTACTCCCCAATCGTTTCAGAGTTTTTTTGTTGTAAAAAAACCCAGGAGTTGTGGATTCACATTCAGACAATAACTTGTGTATTGTAAAAATATATCCCATTTAACTAATTTTATATAGAAGTATTTTTAAAAAAATTACCTCTTAATAATAATTAAATTATGATATATAATATCATTTTGATTGAAATTAAATTAACTATTATACAATGAGTGACTTTTTTTAATAACATTTGAATTAATTATAAAATTATATTTTAGATTATTGTCAAATTAATTTTTTTAATAGTAATCAAATCAATTTTTATACAGGTGATATTTTAAAATAATATCACAATTAATTTGTAGCAAAATTTAATTTATTTTTAATTATGTTTTTAATCTTTAAAATTAGGTGATTTTAATTTTGGTCCTCCAAATAAAAAAAATATAATTTTATCCTAAACATAAAATTTGAAAGAGTAAAATAATTTTTTTAAAAACTGTTTTTAATTTAAAGAAAAAATTAGGAACTAAAAACATTTTTAAAAAAAATTAAATGACTAAAATGATATTTTTCTATTTCAAGGGTCCAAAAAATTATTTATTCCAAATTTCAAAAAATTAAAAATATATAAATATTTAATTAATCATTATTATTGTATTAATTATCATAGTTATAATAGTAACCGTATTATTTATCATACAAATAATCTTGTTAATTATGTCATAATTAATTTGTATCATAAATTTCTTTATCAGGTGAGAAACTAGAATCAAATGGAAAACAATCTAAGGCCTAAACATGACACCTAGCGTAATAAACTAGAACGAAGCTGCTACAATTTTCTCACCTAGTGTATACTTTATCAATTTGTATTATAAATTAATTTGGTTATTAAAACTTTAAATTGATAAATTTCATTATTCAATTTTAAAAAATATATAGTTTTAATTATTTTTTATAATTAAATTTAATATTCAATAATAATTTTTAGTGTCACAATTTATAAAATGATGATTAAATTCATAAAATATGTGATTATATTATTTTTTTATACCTAAATTTAGTATTTAATAACAATTTTTTTCTTTACAAAATTAATAAGATTAAATTTATATTTTTTAAATTTAAAATCTGCTTAATCAATTTTTAAAATAAAAAACTAAAACTATAAAAAATAAAAACATTTTTAACCACTTATAGATAGTAGGAAAAAAAATATAAGTTAAAATCCATAATCTGCATTGCGCAAAACATGAAAGAACGAACTGAGAGCAACATGAATTGACAGGTAAAAGAGCCACCAAAAGCTACCATCTTTTCTTTCTTCATTTTTGTTAGAATTCGAAATTATGCATTAAAATTCTTAATAGTTTTTTTCGAACTTTAAGCCAAACAAAACCTCATCATCTGGAGTAAAAATGCTTTTAAATTCTCTCAATATTAATCCAAATATACTTTATCATTGAATCAATCATTCTGTTAATAATATTCAAATAATAAAGTATTTTGTTATTTTTCTAAATCTCCTCCATCTTATCATGGGTATCTAATTTATTTGCAATTTAATTTTCATGTATAAATAATATAAAAGTTAATCATCAATATTTATTTGCGATTTAATTATCATATTTAAAACAATGAGGTTGTTAAGATAATTAAACTTGTTAAATGATAATAATGTATCACCTCAGATTTTCACATATCTCTAGTAACTAGGCACAAAGTCCCTAATCATGATATTATCCTACTTGCATTGTCTTTGATTATTCTCTTCACAAGAGCTTATTGCGTATAAATTTTACTTTGTTTACCATCATATTTTGTAATTTCTATGTATTCAACAGTTATACAACACTATTTTTTTACTCTTAACAGGAGGAAATTAAATTAATATCTCAGTAGCATCCATTTCACGGAGTAATATACAATGCAAATACCATACATGCATAACTGCATAACCCAGAAAAGCGATATAATATATGAGCAATAAAAGAATACAGGTCTTCCAGATGCAAAAGTTGCATGAAGTAAGCTTTTAGGTACCAAAACCCTATTATCTAAAGCTGTTCATAACGGAGGACACTACAAACTAGAATAAAGCGGCAGAAATGTTAACTTAGGAACCATATCTGGCACAATTATAATACTTGCCACCCTCTAAACAAAGTAACATGATGCAACTATGCTGAAACTGGAACCACTTATAGCTACGAGAACAAGAACTACATCGGCTAGTTGTGCAGTATGGTTCTTATCAAAACCCAATGACATAACAATGAATTAATGAGTAATCTAAGTAGCCCGCCACAAAAATGCATAACCTGTGATGTCTAAAACATGAAATTGCTTAATGCTTTTAAGCAGTCTTCTTGTTTGGCTCAAACACATACTTGATCAGCGACTCCTTGATGGGAAGAACCTCAGGGAACTCTTTCTTAAGTTTGGTTCCATCCATCTCATTGTTGCTCCGTGGAGCTACGATCACCTTGGCTTGCTCTTCAAGGTTGAAGTTAACCCACTTGAAGCTTGGATCAATGTAATCCCTGTACATCTCAAGAATCTCATTGTGGCTCACTGCCCCAGGATTTGTGAAGTTCCAGATGCCCCTCAAGTTTCGCTTCGCCATCTCAATCGAAATAGGCAAAAGTTCATCCAATATGGTCATGCTGTTTGGAATGTTGACGACTTTGTTATAACGAGAAATCTTGGTGATGAAGTTGCGTGGATTACTCAGGTCAGATGAAATTGGCATGCGAACCCTGAGGGTGCACACATTATCATATTCTTTCAAGAGCTCTTCAACCTGATAAAAATTCACATCCAAATTATAAGGAATAATCATAATCATAATGGAAAGAGAATAAGGCAATAACAAGTAAATGAGCTTACCATAGCCTTAGTTTTGGAATAGAAAGAACCAATGAAATTGGGTTTGTCTTCTTCCTTAAAGCCAATGCCAGAACCCTCTGGATGAGCTTGATCATACTCAAATATGCATCCAGTAGCATAATTTATCATCAAGAGTCCATGCTCTCGGCTGACATCAGCCAATGTTAAAGTCCCAGCAACATTGGTGCGGATGGTTTCTGTTTTATGGGATTCACACCAATCTACATTAGGTCTGCCAGTCACTCCTGCAGCATTAAAAATGTGTGTAGGCTTCACATTCTGAATATCAGCCACAAGTGATGATCGATCCTCTAGGCGCCCTCTTCCATATTCATAGGGAATCCCTTGCTTTTCACACAATTTCCCCAGCAAACCCCCAATCCAACCTGTTCTGCCATAGATCAAGAACTTGAGAGGATGTTTCAGAGAAGAGTTAACATTCTTGGATGTTGGAACCACCATTCGAGTATTAGTTGAGACATATGATGCAGGTTTTTCTTCTTCAGATCCATCAAAATGTCTCTCCAATCCACCGGGCATCATCAGCATCCTTGGATGAGGAAGCAATGCACCACTGACATCACCCCACCAATCTGGATTGTTGATGTACCAATCCATGGTTTTTTTCAAGCCTTCTTCCCAAGTAGTCCTCTCAGACCAACCCAAGATCTTCAGCTTTTCATCATCAAGAAAGTATCTCTGGTCATTAAATGGTCTGTTCTCCACAAATTTTATACTAGCCTCCGGGTCCATCTTAAAAAGCCTGCATATATCTTTGGCAACATCAATAACTCTCCTTTCCTTCTTAGTACCAATATTGTAAACATGCCCAACCTCTCCCTTGTGAAGGATAACTTCAAAAGCCTCTGCAACATCTTCACAATATAAATAACTCCTTACATTAGAACCATCCCCATGGATTGGAAGAGGCTTCCCTTGCATAGCCAGGAGAATGAACTTTGGAATTAACTTCTCAGGAAACTGATTGGGCCCATAAACATTGTTCCCACGCGTTGTGATCACAGGTAACCCATATGACCTGCCATATGCCATGACAAGCATTTCTGCCCCAGCTTTTGTTGCAGAGTATGGATTAGTGGGAAGTAACTGAGAAGCCTCATGGTTTCCAACAACAGCATCCTCATCTGTCTCTCCATAGACCTCATCAGTGCTCACATGGATAAACCTCTTTATCTGGCCAGTTACCTTGCAGGCTTCTAATAGGACATGAGTACCATATATGTTGTTCTTGGTGAACTCAAAGCTGTTGCCGAACGAGTTGTCAACATGGGTTTGAGCAGCAAAGTGCATTATTGTGTCAATGGACTCGGTAATGAGTAGGTAGTTGACAAGGTCGGCACTTCCAATATCTCCCTTCACAAACTTGAAGTTGGGAGATGATTTTGAAGGAATGAGGTTCTTCAGATTTGAACAATAATCAAGTTTGTCAAGAACAACAATTTTATAGTGGGGATAATTCCGGATAAGCCGGTTGGCAACATGAGATGCGATGAATCCAGCAGCTCCAGTAATGAGGATATTTTTCGGTGTATGCGTAGCCATGTCAACCAACTTCTACAATAAAAATAAAGAAAAGTCACAATATACAAATCAGAATCACAATCACCAAAAAATAAAACAAAATGTCGATTCATTATTAAATAATCACACATCAATTAAGGGGTTGTCTAACTTATCCCAAGTAAAAATGGGGAAAAAACCTGCATACACATAGGTTCTCTTTCTAGTGTTATCCCATTAGAACTGGAATTTCACTGTGGTAATATGTGTGATAAATAGTCCCATTAAAAGTCATCGCATATTACTAAAGAAACTCCAAATCTAATTTGAAATCAGAACCCCACTTTAATATAAGGTACGTTAGACTGCCACATAAAGGTAAGCCAGTACTGCATAAATTTATAAGAGAGTAATATGAGGAAATCATGTAACTATGACAGAAGTTATGGTAACGTTCAGCATTGCAGGAGGTGATAATTTGAAATAAGCCATGAGGATATTGTCCATCTGATGGTAAATGATGTGATCCAGAGATTATAGCAGCAAAGCTCACACAAGTCCAATAAAAAGTGTAAAACAAAACAGCCAAGGGGATATGGTAACATATTTTCTTGATCCAGTTAGTTGAGATGAAAAATACAAAAAACAAATCAGACAAGGGAATTAGAATTCTTATTATAATAATTATGTAGTGATTATACCAGCATCCAGGAAAAAACCAAACAAGGATACAGTTAAAGAACCATTTTTTCTATCTGCTCTCACTCTACCTTAGCAATGAACACAAACACAAATAAATTAATAAAAATAATAAATAATGTTAAAGAAAGAGATTAAAAAAAAACAAGACTCAGATTCCATACTAACACTACGAAATGCAATGAAATTTTCACAGAACCAATTATCCAAGCTTCAGAGTCACAATTCTAGCACAGATCTGATTATTTCAGACAATTAAACTGAAACGATCACGTGGATCAAGACCCAACACAATCACCAAAGGAAAATACCCTCATAATGATGACAGATCCAGCAAAAAGGAGCATCATCCATATCACAAAAATCGCCCATTAGCCCAAATTTCAAATTTTTACGCAGCCAAATTCAGAAACACCAAATGGGGCAGGCAGCACCCAGATTGACATAACTAGAGAGAGAAACAGGGGAAAACAGAGTAATGAGAAAAACAACTTACGAATTGAAGACCCGCGAGGCAAAGAAGGAGAAAAGACGAAGGCAAGAAAGAGAAATTCTTCAGACAAAGAAGAGATGGAAAATGGTAGTTCCCAGATTTAGATTTGGACTCTACACTTTGTGTGTATATATATATACACACGCGATGAAAATATGATCGACAATGAGTTTGAGACAGTTAAGGGGAGCCAGAGGATCATGTAGACTGACTAAAATACCCTCCCAGATTGCTCTATTTACCTGGGACCCACTTTCCCATTTTATATTCAATTATTTCAATTAAACTAAATTCCATTTGATTTATGACATTTCTTATGATTAGCCCTTTTGTTGGTAGATTTTATTGTCATGATTCTTGCACCATAATTTCTTTTCTTTTCTCTCTTTTTCTTTTTTCTTTTTTTTAATAACACGAATTTGGAAGTATTACTTTCTCGTGGTCCATGCTCTCTCAAATATATATATATAAATAAAATAAAATAATAGCAAAATTGTATGGCAGAATTTTTATAAATTAAGAAAAAATATATTCATTGTTTAAGAAGATTTTACACTTACCATTTTTATATAATTTTTTCCAAAAAAAAAAAGTGATTCATATTTAAAAGAGATATTCCTTATGCATTATTACTAAATTAGAAATAAACGTAATTACTTACTAGTAACGTACTTGATCATATCTATTTTTGGAAATATAAAAAATTAGATTTAATAATTTTGATAAAGTGTTTAAAAATTATTATAAAATTATATGATTATGTATGGTTTAAAAGGGTGTGATATGTTGAGATGTTGAGCATGTATAAACCGTGGTGCGACCACCGACAAATAGGGGATGCCCATAATATAAAGGGTATCCTTTCCTTTTGGGTAGGTACCACTAACAATTTAATGCTATTTATATTTACACTTCCTTTTTCACAAAATTACAAAATGTTAGTTAACTTCTACTTTTATTTTACTCTCTCAATTATCACAACTCATATTATTATATACAAAAATATTTCTAGAAAATATCTTTTCTAAATATGAATTGAACATGATAAACAAATATTCATATTCCTAAAAAAATTGTACCAAATGCTCTCTGATTATTAATTGTTTTCTTTAAAAATGCATATATAATATGATCAATATACCCTCCCTCTGTTTTCCCTTTTATACATTCGACACTTTTTTTAGTTCATTTCTCAATATAACTTTTTTACAATGTAACTCATTGAAAAAAGTATTTATGTGTAAATTTTATCGTAATTATTTTTAAAATCAAACAATCTTGACATATAATTATGTAATATGTAAATATATTTCCGTACAAAATATTTTAATTAATTAATTATCTCTCTATTTCCTTAACTGAGGATGACTCACCTTATGAAAGTCAAGTTCTTCCCTTTTTTTTTTTTTTTTCAAATTAAATATTTACTAACAAAAACTAGACCCCAAGACCAGTGTTGAATATGGAAATGCATTATTAATTTACAGTTAATTCATCTCGTATTAAACTAAAAATAATTAGCTAAAATTATGTAAGTGCCTATGAAACTAAAATTTTGAGTGTTTTTGACATAAAAAAATGTAGTTGAAAAAAAAAATCTACCAGTCAATCAAGTTCTTTAACAAAAATTAATTATCACTCAAATTTATCAATATTTTATACTAGGAGACAAAAATTGCATAATGCACGAGTTGGGTTATAATATATAAAACATAAGGATAAGTTAAAGAATTGGATAGAATTTATTAAAAAATAACTATAAATAGATAGAATATACTATCAACTACAATTTATTCATATATATATATTATTTATTTTAAATTATTATTATTTTATTAAAAATATATATTTTTTAAATATTTTATTTAGTTTTTATTTTTTAGGATTTTAAAATATTGATAGAAATTTGTTGATCAAAATCTTGGATATAATAAATTCTTATTTTTCTAGTTTTTTTTTTGTCCTTTTTTATTTATTTATATGGAAGTTCTAATATGTTTAAATATAGAGTTTTTTTTTTTCCTTTAAAATGAATTTATGTTAATTTATTGATATAATTAGTTTGTAAATTAGGTATTAAGAGAATATGTTAGAATCTTATTGATCAAATTCTTTCATTTAAGAGTAAAGTTAGAAAAACAAAAAAAGAAAAACTACACTGAAATAGATGAGGTAGGTATAAAAATATATTTTAGTCACAATTTGATTTTACAAAAATTTATTTTTAATAAATATATGAAATATTGTTTATATATTATGATTTTTATGTCTAAAAAAATTATTTTCATGATATGATGAATTGAAATTAATAAAAATTGTCAAAATAACTATTTTTTAAATATGCATAAATATAAATTTGATTGATAACTAAGATCACTTCCTTTACTTATACGTGTCAAATCTCAACTACCGAAGTTTTTTTAATTGGAATTTTAATTCTTTAAAAATAAGAAAACACAAATTAATTAACCTCAATTCTTTATAAGAAACTTAATGATTTACACGTCAATACATTTATCGTTTGTTATATACGTGTTCGTAACAAATTAACTATTAATTTCCAGGTTGGATGAGATTTTGTAATCATATTGTAGTTTTAATTTAAATTTAGTCACGAAAAGTGACGTATATGGATAAATTAGTCATATGATAGATAACTTGGAAAATTCCTGTACTCTCAACTGATTTTGAGTTTCGTATATATCATATAATATTCTTTTCCAAATTTTGGTTCCATCTTTCAAAATATTTGACAAATGTATTGATATAAAAGGAAATAAAATATATGGTTTTTAATATATATATATATTTATTTATTTATAGAAAGAGATAAAAATGTTTGAAAAAATCCTAAAACAAGTCGTAGAAGAATATTTTGAATTGGTTGGAATATCCAGTTCCGATAGTAATATTTTTCATATCCATTTTTATTTAAAACAAAACCTCTTAAAAAATAATTATTTAATATAATTAATATAATTTATATATAGAAAGTATTTATTAAATGTAAAATATTTGCTATTAAATGTCTCGCAGTGATGCATAATTTAATGCGGAGGTATGTCACTTTACAGACTTAGGACCCACTGTCCTTAATAAGGGTAGGTGGAATTTTAAAACCTACCTCTCTTTTCTCAGAGCACCAAATTAGGTGCACTTTGTGATTCAAATGCCTCCACATGTTCAATTCTCAGCAGCAAGTGTAGCTTTTTCTCATTTTAATTTTCACTCTTCAATTTTATTCATAAATAATACTATATTACGCAATTATAATTAAATTGTATTTTCACTCTTTAATTTTACTGAAATTTGACTTGATATGACTAAAATTAACATCTATTTCAATATGTTGAGGGATTTAAAAAAATTAAAATTGCAAGATTTATCATTACTTATATATAAATTTTCAGGAGAAATACAAACTGGGATTCTCTCCATCCTTGAAAAATAAAGAGAAAAAGGAATTTTTGAGAGTAAAATTAGAAAGAAAAAAATAAGTAACAGTGATAAAGAAAAGTAAAAGCAACAAAGAAGATGGAGAAGAAAGCAATTGGATATGATTTTTTTATTACCTCTACCAAATTGTTTATAAGAAAAATAAAAATCAAACTTAATCTCAAACATAATCATCAAACTCACACCAACATTGATATAAGTGATGATAGATAAAGTGTTGGATGCAAAATAAATAAATGGAACTGACTTGATTTTTTAAAAATATTTGCATATATGCAACACTGTCAGTGAAGAAAAAACTTTATAAAGTATTCGGAATAAAAATTTTAAAAACATAATTATTTTTTATTAATAATTTGAAATTATTTATATCAATATGTTAATTGCATTTTTTTAAAAATAAAATAAAATTTATGAGAATAATTTAATTATTTGAAATTAAAAATAAGGAATTTAAAAAATAATAATAAACTTTTTATATCTTTATATATATATTTTATATTCTCTTATCATTTTGATTGATATATTATCAGTTTAATTTTGATTAAAATATTATTAATTTATATAAAACTAGAATATTATCCACTTAATTAAGATTGAGATATATTTGAGTAAACAACATTTATTCTACTAATGTTGGTAAAAGTTTTTTTATATTAAAATCAATTGTTATTACTTTTCAGTTAATATTACTAAAATTATTTCTTATTGATGTGGATTAATATTATTTCTCAATTTAAATATTTTCATCAATATCAACAATACTTTTCAGTTGATATTAAATATAATATTTTTTAATTAAGATTATTTTTTAATATTAACTAAATTTTATTTTTAACATAGGTCAAACTTAATTCTCGATTATATTAACAATTTTTTTTATTAATATTATTATAACTATTTTTTAGTCGATAGAAACCATCTTTTATTAACGACTTAGATTTATTTTGATCAATATAAATAAAATTTTTCTCAACTAACGTTGATTAAAATATTTTCAATCAACATCAACAAAATTATTTTACAACAAATAATAATTAGATGTTTTTAATTTACGTCTTTCATGATTTCTTTTTATTAATATCTACAATGAATATTTTTTCAATTGACAGCACGATTTTTAATTTTTTATCGAAAGTTTATTAATTTTTTTTCTAATATTGAATGAGAAAATTTCTAGTCAAATTTGATTACGGTCATTTTAACCAATGTTAGTCAAGTGATTATTTTAGTCAAAATTAATTGAAAAAAAAATCCTGACTAATAATGCTGAAAAAATAATACTCATTGATGTTAATCAAATACTTACATCTAATATCAATAAAAAAAATTCTATAAATGTTAATAAAAATATTTATCAAGATTTAAAAATAACCCTTGATTTAATTAATAGGTATTATATAATATTAAAATAGTTATTTTTATTTAATAATAATTGAAATATTCTATACAATTATAAAAATTGAAATTTAATAAATTATAAAATAAACAAATCAAATTCTTTAAAATAGTGAAAATAGTATGGTAGGAGTATTTGAAAATTTCAAAGAATTTAAAATTGTAAGAATTTTAATTGCTTTAAATTAATATTTTTAACAAAAATAATAAAATTCTTCCATTTTTAGTTTGAATAAAGTCATTAATTTTTTTACGGCTAAAATTTGTTATTTTGATAATTTTTTTAAAAAAATTTGGTACTTGAATAGGAAGAAAGAGAAAAAAATGCAATTATTATAAATAGAAAAGAGAAAGCAAGTTTGGATAAAGTAAGTTTTGAGATGGTTTATGATGGAGCAGAATTTGTAATCCTTACATTAATTTGACCTTCAGACTGGTACAAGTTTTTTAGTCTACAATCCTTCCCATTCTGCTCCATCACCTCTCCACCACAATTCCAAATATAATTTTCTCATTCCCTCTCTATTCCACTTCATCTCCCTTTTTCTTTCTCCCTTTCTCATATAATTTCTTCTTTTCAAAACTACCTTTCTACAACCACTCCCTCTCTATATCTCCATCACTCCAACCAGCTCCCTCTTCATTACCAAAGTCAAAACAACCATCTCCCTCTTCATTACCAAAGTGAAAACAAACCAAAGTAAACAACGATCCAAGTTATGTTGCAAGGGTGGTGCACAGCATCTAAAAGTGTGAGATAATGATGGTGGCTGAATTCATGTTATGAAGATGGATTTCAAGGAGCTGGGAAGTGTTAGGAAAAAAAAAAAAAGGTTAATACTAAAGTTTTTCACCACGGAATAAATAAAATATATAAAATTAAAGATTTATGTATTTTTTCATTTGAGTTTCTTATATATTAGTACATACTTTCTTTCCATTTTTACCAATAAAAATACATGCAATAGCCCTACAGTGAACAAATTATATAAAATAGAAGTTCTGCTAAACTGTGAAAATGCGAATCTAATATCCAATTAAGCATTCAAGGCACACCTCAACACAATAATAGCAACATTAACTATATTTTAAACATACAGTTACAAATTTTTCAAAAATAACTAGATGTCTAACTTGACTTCTACAACCTTAACTTCCAACTAGCTTTCTCAGTACCTAAACACAAATTCAAATGTAACTTCTCAAATAATTATTCTTGATATTATAATTTTCTCTAAATAATAAAACAAGCAAATAATATTTCAAGATTTTTTTTAATTAATGGTCAACTTAAAATAAAATAGATGTAAAAGATTTATTTGAAAAAAAGAAATATTTAATAATTATTTAATTCGACTTAAATACAATTGATAAATGCTAAATTAAAATCTATAAATAATAAATTCAAAATTAAATAATAAATGCTAAAAATAAGTTGAGCATTATTCATAATATAATTATATGATGTCCAATTATATTATAATTATAAAAACTAAATATTTTACTTACTCATTTCAAGAAAATAAGATAAATTCATGAAATTTTCACAATAACTTAATTGTTTCGTAAGAATAAACTATTTACAATAACATTTAAACATTATAAAATAATACTATGTTTAAGGAACTTATCTTTCGAAACCACAAAATAATCACGTTTACTCTTATTATTTAACAAATATATTATCAAGTTAGGGTATAGAAATTTGTATTCATACATATATAATAATATAAATTCCTATACTTAGAGCAGGTTCCCCATTAACAAGAAGAAGTAGGATTAGTCCTACCAATCAAATTCCCTTCCAAGAGATGGGTATCTCACGAATCTTCTTACATAATTTTTTGAAAAATTAGTTGTAAGGGTGAGTTTCTTCCTCACCATATTTTTCCAATAAAGATAAAACATTTATATTTAACAATCATGAAAATGAATATTTGAATAAAAGAAATGATCTATGTAATTGAAAATTATATAAAATTCTTTAGAAATCGATTTCCTAACATTGTCAAATAAGTTTTTGTCATCTTTCCACAACATCATTATTTAAATTTTCTCATAATTTCTTATCACGTACGTTAGTCATATATCTCACTCACATCATCATTCATACTGTGATCACATTAGTTGCGGTACTCTAAGTACCATGAGATCCCAAAATAACATTGTCAACCCCACCACCCAAGTGACATTGGCTTTATGCCGGTGTGGATAGCCGCCGATTGGCAACACGCCCCACGGATACAACGTGTGCGCACAAACCCCTTTGACAAAAAATATAGTAAGCGATTTAGTCGGATAATGGAGTGTGAGGCCTGGGACAGTTTTCATTGCACACTGTGTACATCACAACATGGACCACTCCGCCACACTCTCATTCCCCTAGATTATCAAACCTTCCTGAACTATACCTCAATGTATCTCTGTAGCTCATCCACACGGAAATTAAACTTGAAATGACAATACTGTCCAAATTTCATAATTTTCCTACTCTCCAGGTAGTTAGTTCCAACTCCTCATCTTCAAATATCATTTAATAACAATAAAAATCACTTTGAGAATACAAATAGTAAAACAAAGAACAAATAGTAAAATTGGGGTGCAAATAGTATTTTTTTTTAATTTTTTTTTTAATTTTTTTTTGTGCACTCAACGAAATTTGCCTTCGCTGAGCAGAATTGTTCCCGATACAAGTGTTGTAAGTTGTGCTTAGCGGATTTGAGATCCGTTGAGCGGATTCTTACAGTGCAGGGTAATATTTCACTATTTCCAGTGATTTAACTTTTCATTTTCAAAATCAAACACATACTAACAACAAATAACGCATAAAATATCATACATTGCAAATTAGAGTAAGAAATAAAGTCTCCTTACCTTTAAATTCTTGAAACGGTCCAAAACTAGAGAATTTTGAAGAATTTTTAACTCAATTCTTCAGAAATCATAAAATTTACTATTAATCTAAAATTTGAAACAATAATAATGAAATTAAAAACTAAGATTTGAGTAAAATTACCTCAATCTGAAAACAAACGGAGAATCAGAATAAGATTTGGAAGATTGAAATTTTTGAACGGAAAAGAAGAAGAAAAACGTGCAAAAAGAGAAAAGAGAAAAAAAAAAAGGCGGTGTACATTTTTATATATATATATATATAATAATAAAAAAATTTTGAGGCGGTTGTCTTTTTTTTTTTTCTTTTAATTTTTTTTCCATTTTATATATATATATATTTTTTCTTTAAACTAATAATAATAATATTTTTTATTAATTTTAAATTTAATATATAATTAAAATACACATCCCAAAATTAAGGGTGTTATACTAAATGTAAGGGAGAAGAGAAACAACACACCCAGTTTCAATCCCTAAAAAAAAGAGAACTCTATATAAAATATTTATCCAAAACGAATTTTAATTGGTTGAGATAGTTACTCTTCTCAAGAATTTTTCTCAATAACAAACTTGAATTTAGGAGAAGACAAAAAAAATTATAAGAAATAGTAAAAAAAAATAGAGAATTAAAAAAAAATTATAATAAAAAAGAATTTTAGAAATAAAATAAAAAATAAATAATTTTAAACCTTTATAACCCTCTCAAAACTTATCAAACTCATCCTCTTTTACTAATCCAAATTATCCCTCCTACTTTAATTAATTTTTCTCTTATTCTTTCCATTCTTTATATTATACATTACATTAATTCTTGTGAATTGTGTTTTTCTATGAATATTGAATGTCAAAAGTCATATATTTTAAATAATCAAAGTGATATGTAATTTTCAGAAACCATGTAAGATGTCAGTTTAATCCATTCTGTAGAAATATTTATTATTGTAGTCATTATACTTGTACTTACAGTATTAAATATATTCAAAACATAATTTAGAATCAACGTATTAATGGTAACTATATTTAAAATAATATTTTTGATGTAATTATAGTTATAATAATTTTTTAAAAAGTAATTATTATTATTTTTTATTTATCTTAAAAGTAAGTATTTGTATATTAAGGAAATCTTATTTTAATTTTAACTCGTTTTAATCATATTTTCATTTTATTATTTATTTACTGATTCAAGAATTTATTTCTAAATGAATCTTTTTTTGGTGTTCGATTATCAGCAGAATTATTTCATCATCAGAATTCATAATTTGGATGATAAAACTTAAATGCTTCCTCTTATTAATTTATTCCACTTAAGATATTCAATTTTCAGGAACATTAATACTAATATTTTAATTA
Source organism: Macrotyloma uniflorum (assembly GCA_016859785.1). Classification (NCBI taxonomy): domain Eukaryota; kingdom Viridiplantae; phylum Streptophyta; class Magnoliopsida; order Fabales; family Fabaceae; genus Macrotyloma; species Macrotyloma uniflorum. The sequence continues at coordinate 4,593,991 of BDMB01000014.1, forward strand.
ATTTTGTTAATCATTAGTGGCGAATAAATTATTGAAATAACTAAATTAGTTAAAATAAATTGATCAATTAACAATTTGAAGTTATGGGTTACGTTTATCCCTTCTAGATTCAAAGAATATTCGTATAACATATCCGTCAGAATTCAGAATAATAATCCTTCTCGAGAATAGACAATACAAGTTATTAAAACACGTTTTTAATTTTTTACACATAACTTCATTAATTTAATAGTATTTCTCATCAGTAAAATAGTAACTATTTTATATCTATAAAATGATTATAAAAAATAATTTGATCTAAATCTTCTAAATTTTTATTAGTTTTGACTTTAATTAAAAATATGTAAATTATTAAATCACATGTTTTATTAAAAATTATAAAAATCAAATAAAAATATTTTAAAAAACTAAAACAAGAAAACGCTCGTTTATTTTATTTTGAAGAGAAATGTCAATTCTCATAGAATGTGAGTGCATTGCATCAACGGCGTCCCTCGTCCTAATCCTTAACAGCTCATCTTTGTTCCAAACACAGCACATTTCTCAACACAATAAAACTTGCGCCGAAATTTATTCCAACAACGTGTGGACGAACTCAAATGCAAAATGGTTTCTTTTTCGTGGCTCTAAAGTTACTTTATATTATTTTATTTTCTGAAGTCCTTTGCTTCAACCACTTATAAATAAATGAAATATATATGAGGTTAGCGTTAATAATAAATTTGATTTTGAAGAGAGAGAAAAATAGCGTACTTGGTGAAGAAAGCGCAGACCACAAGGGCTTGCCTCAAAATTTCTTACAAAGTGTACATATAAATAGCGTAATCGAGGGTTTGGTTTCATTTATTTAACTTAGTTGCTGTCTGTCTGGAATTGGTGTTTCAAGTTCAATCAATGTCTCTGTTTGCTGCAGCTTCCATTTGTAAAGTTGCCAAGGATGCAGCTGGGATTGCAGGTGCTTTCTCTTTGATGATTGCTAAATTAAAAAAAAAAATCTACTTTTCTTTGTTGATTGCCACATTTCTCTATATTAACTTGCTTATTTGCAGGAAATGTCTTTGCTTTTGGGTTGTTTGTGTCTCCCATGTAAGTTTCATCATGGATTTTGAATAACTGTTGATGTCAGAAGAATTTTTTGTTTATTTTAGTTCATAGTGTAACTCTTGTTCTGTTTTTAAATTGTAGACCCACATTTAGGAGAATTATCAGAAATGGGTCAACGGAGATGTTCTCGGGGTTGCCATATATTTATTCTCTTTTGAACTGCTTGATCTGCCTGTGGTATGGCACACCTCTGGTATCTGCTGATAATTTGCTGGTTACAACAGTTAATTCAATTGGAGCAGTCTTTCAGTTTGTGTATATAATCCTCTTCCTGATGTGTGCTGAGAAAGCAAAGAAGGTTAACTTTCTGATACCATTGGAGTTTGGAAGCTTATTTTTTTTATATGATAGAGGACAGGACAAAGTTCAGTGGTTAGTTCTTAACATGTATTTTAAACTGCAATTGTATAGGTGAGAATGATTGGGTTATTGGTGGCAGTTCTTGCCATATTTGCAATCATATTAGTTGGAAGCTTGCAAATAGATGACATGCTAATGCGTCGGTTCTTTGTGGGATTCTTGAGCTGTGCATCTCTCATTTCAATGTTTGCCTCTCCATTGTTTATTATTGTGAGTGTGTTGTTTCCTTCATTTCCATCTATAATATGAGCATTATCTGTTAGGGGTGAATTTACTTACATTACCTGCTATATTTCTCAGAAATTGGTCATTCAGACAAAGAGTGTTGAATTCATGCCATTTTATCTCTCACTTTCCACCTTCCTAATGAGCACCTCTTTCTTTCTTTATGGATTGTTCAACGATGATGCTTTCATTTATGTAAGGTTCTTTCAAACTCCTGTTTTTATCTATTTATTCTTGAATACCCATTTTAGTTTGAAATGTTCATTTTGATGGATTATATTTGCTGTATAAAATGTATATAATCTCTATTTGATTTGTAGGTGCCAAATGGAATAGGAACTGTTTTGGGAATGATACAGTTGATATTATACTTCTACTACGAGAATAAATCTAGAGAGAGCTCCAGAGAACCTCTGATAGTGTCATATGTATGATCAGTTCTGCTGAAAAGACCGAAGGTAAAAGCAAAATATGTAATATTTCTGACTATGATGTCTGGTCTTTGCTATAGGCATTCTTTTTACGAGAGTCCATGCTCAATGTATTGAGATAGTGTTCCTGCTGAATCATTATATGGACTTAATAAGTATTTTAATTCCAAAGAAGAAAAGCAATGATGCAGCATGTTCCTTTTGGTGTCTAGTAAATCGGAGTTTATGATTGGTTCCCTCCCCTTCATGATCTTTTAGTTTCATTTATGTGGTTGCCTTTTCTCTGCTTGTTACTAAGTAAGAAAATATGCTTTTCATGAAATTAGTGGTTGAAATCCTTGCAGTCAGAGGGTTATGTTAATTTCTTCCTTGACCCTAAAAGTGAAACCATGCTCTTAGTGCCACAATGCCATCAAAATTCTCTTAACTTCATACTGTAGATAATTCAATCTCATACCAATGCACTCAAAATATTTTTCCCATCAACACCAGTTTACCGAAAATAGATCATATAAGCTTGACTGCAATTTTAGTCTCAATTGAGAAAAATTAAAACAGTAGTTTCCTTTGCATTCTAAAACATCAATAAAGACCTACCTCACGTATAAGGAGAGATTAATAAGCACATGCAGTTGAAAGTTTTTCTATTGTGTATATGTGGGGTTGGGTTCAGTAGTTGGTAAATCATACAGGCTACCCCTGATTCAGATGGTGGCCTTCTGGTCATCTGTTCTACGACCTGATTGATCCCTGTTACATAAAGAGTATGCTTGAGCTTTATATCGAAGTTGATAATATAGTCAGTTACAATTATGTGATTAATTGGTGCCCAATAACAGTTTTAATTTGTATGGATAGTTTTCCTACTAGAAAACATGCTAGTTGACTTGAAGCATACTCGTTATATGTGTTTCCAATTTTCCTGGTGGCCTTTTAAGCTTGTTGGTCTTTATTTGTATTTGTGGCTTAACTTTTTCTGGTTATGATGAGACCTTAAGCTATATTTACTATTTTGTAACAAAATGTCATTTAATGTAATAGAAAAGGAGAAGGAAAGATTCATTCAGCATAGATTTGTTATTACTGAACTGGAAAACTGTCATCATGGAGCATGTAAACTACCAATCTCTGTTAAAACTAGTAAGAAAAGGAAAACTTCATCAACATAAGTACTACAGTAAATCTTTCAAGTGTAGTTCTCACAGTGACAGCTTCTTGTTCCTGTACTAAACAGATTTCCGGATAAGAAATGACCTTTGTCTGCTAAATGTGGTCTGAAAGTGGAGTTGGCAACATCCCTGTTTGTTCAATATGTAGGAGCAATTACTGCTGCATCCTTGAGGGTGACCAGAAGTTGTGACAACGAATAACTTGAAATTGTGTGTATCATAGTTACCCGGTACGTGGTACAGGTACTGGTATGTGGTACTTGTAGGTAATAGATTGTCACTTTTTACATAATTACTACAAGACTTCCTCTGAAGATAACCTGGTATACAATATGTGACACGGTTAATTCAGTATACAATTCGCAGTGTTAACTACGCTGTGTATATTTATGCAAGCATTGAGGAGGTGAACAATGCTTTGAAATGGACTATTGCAAGAAAGGCACATTGCACCACTCCTGCAGCCGTTGTTGATGGTCTAAGCTTGCTTCTCTTGCATTGAGGCCATTTCCAAGTTCATCAGATGTTAGAGACAAATATGTACACACTGTTTGAGCTGTTCCATCTTAATCCTCATTGACAGCTTATGTGCAACCAACGTACTTTGTCTCTGTTCATCTCCAAATAGCTATCGAGTCATTGTCTCCCTTTGTTATATTAGCAACTTCATTTAATGACATAGGTGGAGTCAAGTTATATGAAAAAAATGAAGTATTGATTTGTTCCAAGTAAAAAATTATTGATTTATTTATTTTTTTAGTCTTGAAATTTAGGATAAACTTTTCTTTAGTCCTTCAAATTTAAAAAAAAAAGTAAAATAATTTTAATTCCTCAAATTTAATAAAATAAGTTTAAAAATAACTATATTTTAATTTTTTAAAATTTGATGTTTAAGGATTAAAATTATATTTCTAAACATATTTTAAAATTTAAAAATTAAAAACATAATTAAGATAAATTTATTTAACTGGTTTCTTATTTGCAGCCTAATCGGTTTGGTTCCTATGATTAAAACGTTATTTCTTAATTTAGGTTCTGCGTATTCTTTATTTTAAGAATTGGAAATAAATTATGAGTACACGGTGAAATTAAGAATGCATTATACATTATACATATGGAGTAAACTAAAAGTGCATACAAAATTCAAACTAAAAATATATAAACAAACATTATGATAGCACGAACTAAAATAATAACACACTAAAATATTATGAACTAGCATTAAATAATTAAGAAAAAACCTAAAAAACATTTACACGTATTGAGATTAACGTAATAAGTTTTTTCGTATAAAACTAAATTAAGAATATATAAGTATACTAAATTATGTGTTTGTGTAGTCTTTTTTCTTCGTGGGTTGTAGAAAAAACAGAGATTGAATAGAATGCAAGCATTCTCTCATGAGGTCGTATATGGAGGAGTTGTTAGAGTGCAATCACACTCTAACTTTGTTCCAACAACCTTTACCCTCAAACCTAATCACTTCACATTGACCCAATCCAAATCAACTTCTACGATCACACTCAGATGCAATTCTCAACCTCAACCATTTCCAAACCTCTGCTCATCAAAATCGCCAAGAATCTGCGGTTCAAATGTTGCCCCTTTTCGGTGCGGCATTTCGTCGAACGAGTACGGTGCAAATGGAGGTAGGAGTTTTGGGGAGTGGCTTGTGGTGGCCGGTGAGGTCCTTTCAACGGGATTTCCGTTGTGGGTTTCAATTGCGTCTGTTTTGGGGTTGATGAAACCCGATTACTTCAATTGGGTCACTCCCAAATTGAGCATTGTGGGGCTCAACATCATCATGCTGGGGATGGGTATGACTCTCACTCTTGATGATCTTCGTGGGGTTCTTGCCATGCCTAAGCAAGTCCTCTCTGGTTTTGTCATTCAGTATTCGGTTAGTAACCTTACACTGTGGTGGTTATTTGAATTTTGTTTGGTTTATTTTATGAGCAAGTAGTACAATTGAAAGAATTTTTAATCTATCAAGCGTGATTATTTTATTAAGATGAGAGCTATTTTGGGTTTAATTTTTTAAATAATATCTCAAGTTCTATAAAAGAATGTAATAATAATAAAAAAATCTTACTATGTAAGTTAGGTTAGTAAAATTAGTGAATACTACACATCAATGGAAAAAATAAAAATCCAATTAAACTGAAAGTCTATGAAAAAGAAAAAGTTAAACTGAAGCAAAGGCTTAATATACTTAACCAATATATGAGTTTATAACATTGGTAATATATAACTATGAATATTATTAGTTTTTAATATATTTGTTTATTTGTGATGTAATTATTATCATGTATGTTTTATTTTTATTTATAATTATGTAAATGTTATTTTTAAGGGTTGATTATGACTCTGTTTATTATTAGATTGTGTTTTATTTTGTTAGTTGTAAAATTAAAAATAATTTTAAACTCAAATAAATTTTTTAGAAGGTGTAAAGCAAAAGAAAGATGAGAGTAGACCAAATTGTAAAAGATGGATGATACAAAGATATAATTAAATTAAAATATTCAAATTTTAGAATGTCAAATAATATTTAAACTATTATGTAATATATTAAAAAATTAGAAAAAAAAATCAAATAAAGCTATTAAAAAATTGTAATAATTTATTCAAATGAAAAAGGCTAAGAAAGTAATACATAAAAATGTTTAAATATATAAAAATTATTAAAAAATCTTGATGACAAAGAGATATCCTTGCTTTGTTTGTGTGAATTGCTGACAATTTTCAGGTGATGCCACTAACTGCATTTCTTATAAGCAAACTCTTAAATCTTCCATCACATTCTGCAGCAGGTTTAATATTACTTGGGTGCTGTCCAGGAGGTATGAGTTTTAATTTTGTGGTTCCAATAAGTTAAATACTACTACAACTATGTATGCTTCTTATTTTCCTCTCTTTGAGGATTGTTTAATGTTGTTACATGTTGATATTATAGTTCTGTTTTTTCACTTTTGTATATTCAGATTGTATTACTGAATAGAGCTCTGACACTTCATCTTTGTCATCCTTCCTCGTTCCCTTGTCTACTTTTGCATTGTTAACACAGTTTTTTTTATCCACCCTGCACTTATATTTTATATAGTATTTGTTTGGTTGTAGGCACAGCTAGCAACATCATAACATATCTTGCACGGTATAGATATTGCCCCTCAGAACTGTTATTCCAATCAATGCTTTTAATGGGCTTGACTTGATAAACAAGGTGATCTAGCTAATGGAAATGTGGCGTTTCCTGTGATAATGACAACTGCAAGCACACTGACTGCCATGGTTGGTACCTTAGTTTTTAGTCTTGTCTTTGCATTCCCTATTTGAAGTCCAAGTAATGACAAAATGTGGTATTGCTAGGCTTACTATAGTAGAATATTGATACAACTACAACACTTTTTGATGTATTTTAGTAGATTTAAATTCTCATTTAATAAGTTTTTCTCACAATTTTGTAATTTTTAATAATTTTATCCAATAAAAAGTAGTGTTATAAAGAGTCTGATACAAATTGTATTCTTACCACTTAAATGGTGCTCATAACCTGGGATGAAAAGTTTTCTCCATTACACCCTTTGCTCTTTTTCTGTCATTTTCCCTATTACTAGGGTTTTAGAGAAATAAATGAAATGGAGATGTCCCAGTGAATAGACAGTATCATTTCTTTTTGGGTAAATAATTATTTAGTTTTTTAAATGTGTAAACATGTAATAATTTAGTCTTAAAACAGAACAAAAATTCTAATTTAGTCCTTCATTACGCAAATAGTACAATAATTACATATTTTCTTTAGTTTCTTGATATTATTTTATTAATAATCTGCCATGTTTAAGGATTAATTTGATACTAAATTATATTTTTCAACAACCAATTTAACATTAGTTTATAAAGTTTAAGAAACAATTTATTTTTAAGTTATTCAGCCAGATTCGTACTTTTTACAAATTCAAAGATTAAATCAGAATTTTAACTCTTTCATAAACTAAATTATCATCATTTACATATTTAGTAACTAAAATGTTCATTTACCCTTTATTTTTTCACGTTGAAAACTTACCTATGCAGATCATGACTCCTTTTCTGACTGCTAAACTTGCTGGCAAATATGTAGCAGTGGATGCACCTGCCTTATTGATTTCAACATTGCAAGTAAGCTTGCTTCTCAATGAATGAATGTTGTCTCTGATTTATAATTTGGTGTGATACTCATTTGTTATTGACATTGTTACTCATTCTGGCCAATCTCTCTCAACAGGTTGTGCTTGTTCCTGTGTTGGCTGGTGCATTTCTGAATCAGTTTTTCCAACCTATTGTTAAATTTGTCTCTCCATTGATGCCACCCATTGCTGTAACAACTGTGGCAATTTTATGTGGAAATGCTATTGCCCAGAGTTCTTCAGCAATGCTTGTGTCTGGCGGACAAGTTATGTTAGCCACCTTACTTCTTCAAGCTTTTGGCTTTTTCTTTGGCTACGTGCTTGCAAGATTGCTTGGGCTAGATGTATCATCCTCACGAGCCATATCCGCTCAGGTTGGCACCAAGGTATAGCTAGTGTCCCTTTCAATAACATGTGAAATCAATTTTATAGTGACACATGTTTCAATGAAAATCAATGGCTATGCAGTCCTTACTTCTTCAAAGTTAAGGTTGCCTGAGATTACACACAAATCTTTTTACCTTTTTAAATTTAATGGTAAATATTTTTTATAGAGGCACATGGTGGAATGTTTTTAGATAAGTAAAGGGCCTGTATAATATATTTTATTAAGAATATTGACACTTGGATATCTAGTATGATAAGGCAAATGATCAAAGTAATTATATTTAATATTTTTTTTTACTCAGTATCTATAGGAAACTTGCTACAAATCAATTGTGATAATTTATCAGTTATATTCCATGCCATTTTGTAGAACTGTGTTCTAGCTATTGTTCTGGCTACAAAGCACTTTGGAGATCTACTAACTGCAGTACCTGGTGCAGTTGCAATTGTGAATCAGTCCATTATTGGTAGTATCCTTGCAGGAATTTGGAGACGCTCTGTGTCTGTTTAGATAAAACACACAGAATATGTACTTGGATAAGCTTTTCCTGATAACTACAAACCTTATAGTGATATTTTCTTCTTATTTTGTTATTTAAGATTTATTAACAATAATAATATGAGTCTGGTTGCTATATTTACATGACATCACATTTCATTATAATTTTGATTTTCATGATTTCAAAGAATTAATTTTTCTTATTTTTAAAGGTTATTCTTTGCTGCATCATCAGTGCATGATATGGTTAACATGTTTTAATATCCTCTATATTATTATCTAATAATAATTTGCGAATATTTGTACTCCTTTGTCCCGTTGTTTATTGAAGGTTATTTGTCAATATTGCATTATGTTTCAAGAATCTTTTAGCAATTTTTTTTTTTAAAATTTAACTTTCACCTTTTTCTTACTTTCTTTTATTTCAAATGTTGTCTCTTACCCCCAAAACTTCATAAAATTATTAAATAATAATTTTTATCAGTTCCCATTCTTTAATTTAAAAAAAAAATATTAAACAAAAAGTATATTCCATAATCATTATATTAGAGAGAAAACACAATATTGTCAAGCATTTGCCTCTTATTGGACAACTAGATAAAAAACACGATTGATGGACTAAAGAATCCATAAACATAATCTGTGACCTAACCGTGGAATAGTTATCATTTAGTCCTTTTAGCAATTTTATTATCTGATCCTGATTTTTGTATGTCTTGATATTTATCAAGGCACTATAAGAATACTTAACAACACAAACAATAAATAAGTAAGGATAAAAAAAATCTCTAGTTCATTCCATAGGCTTTTTAACTCTGTGAAATAATTAGTTACAGATAACTCTTTTTGTATGAGAATAGAAATATTGGGCTATATAAAATATATTACTTTGGGAAAATCTTTCCTCAACATCAATCAAAATGTCCAATGTTGTGTCTCTCCACATAACACTCCTTGTTATAGAAGTTGAAAAAAAATGAATAAGCCATGGTACAATTATATGTTGGCTCTCTCCTAAATCGGATACAAAGAATGAGTTTGAAGAGGAGAAGAGATGCTGCCATTGATAAATCCAAACTTGTTTTCAGAAACAGAATACATATAGAAAATCATAATTATTGATGATAATTCATTTCATCTAGTTAAAACAAGTATGAGAGATGAGTTTTCTAAAAGTTAAAAATAATATAATAATATAAGATCTTAAGAAGCATCAACCTTCATAAGAATGTAGCTATTAGAATTTTAAAATTCTAATATTATAATAAAAATTAAACTAAGAAAAAGAATAAACATCTAGAACAGAAAAATGTGATATAATCTCTTATCGTAAGAAAAACGTGTCATATGAAGAATGCCCGTATACAAAATAAAAAACAAAAGAAAGCAAAAACAAATGTAATAAAATTTACAAATAATGAAAGTTTGTTAAAATATGTTGATAGTTGATCCAACAATTTGACAACAATGCATCGGGGAAAAGAGCCTCTTCTAGGTAAACTTTCTAGAAGCATAAATTTGATATTTTGTTTAATATATCTTTCAAATAGGACTCCAGTATCAAACGTATGGCTAAGAATTTATTAGGAAAGAAGATTCATTTAATAAATATAGAAACACATTATAATTTATTGGTTAACTTTTATTTTTAAATATTAATTTGAAAAATTATATAATAAATATAATTTTATAAATAATTTGTTTTTCAATAATTCAGTTGTTCATTAAATATACCTACTAACGTAATTAGCAACTTTAAATAGTTGGGTTGTGCAATGTTTATTCATCATCCCAATCTTTCCTTGTAGAGAAAGAAAATGCAAGCTTCAATGGCATGCAGTGGTCATGCGCAATTCCCAACCACAAACCATCTTCAAACAACCCTTCCACACAAAACTCCCTACTATACTTTCACTCTACCCAGATCAACTTCTGGGATCACACTCAAGTGCAATTCCCAACCTCAACCACTGCTAAACCTTTGCACAGCAAGAATGTGCAGTTCCAAGATGGGGCCAGTTGGGTGTGGCATTTGGTCGAACATGTACGGTGGAAATGAAGATAGGAGTGTTGGGGAGTGGGTTGTGGTGGCTGGTGAGGTTCTGTCAAGGGCATTTCCATTGTGGGTGTCAATTGGGTGTGTTGTGGGGTTGATGAAACCCAGTTACTTGAATTGGGTGAGTCCCAAGTTCACAATTGTGGGACTCAGCATGATCATGGTTGGGATGGGTATGACCCTCTCTCTTCATGATCTTCGTGGGGTTCTTACCATGCCTAAGCAACTCCTCTATGCAGTTGCTCTTCACTATTCGGTCAGTTTCTTCATGAACTGTTTTTCATTTGGTCGGTTATTCCCACACACTATGTCACTTTGTACAAATGAAAATGATTTTTTTTTCAATACATCGATGTAATAATACAATATTACTGAACGCATCATATTATATTTGCGTTAAACAATCTTATACTATTATAAAAGTCTTGAAAAAAAAAATGAATCTTATCATATTACTAGTCTTAATAAAATTGAATTGAATAATTTTAAAACAGAAAATCACAATAGTTTCAATTTTATCTAATTCAATTTCTTTTGTTTAGTTTGGGTTAAATTGGTTTCCTTTTTCTAAAGAGTATATAATTATTAAAGAAAATTTTAAATTTCATAAATTAGTGTAACATCATCACACATTACATTTTGTAAATAATTCACGCCATATTCCAAAATACTGATTTAAATTCTGATTGGAGATAATTTTATATGTTTTTTCAAAGAACAAATACAAAATAAATTCACTGAATATGAGCTCTGAACATATAATTAAGTCTCTAATTATTAAAAAAAATTGAATATAGTTTATAATATATCTTGAATAATTATTAAAATAAATACACAGTATAATTCGTTTGGTTTGCATTATATCGGTTTTTAATTCAGAAAAATAAAATGGTTTTTAATACAGAAACTTTTGTTCAATTATGAATTTTTCGATTCAATTATTATTACTGTTTGCATTAAATTGAATTGGTTCATGCATGAACCGTCTGAATTGAATTGCTTGATGAATAGCCAAAATTGACTATGAATTTGAACTGCATCAATCAGGTTTTTTATTCAACAATTTTTTTTATTCATTCCTGGCATAAATAATTTAGAATATAAACCATGAAATAAAAATTGTCATTTTCATTATTTACATAATAAATAATACTGACTCTTATAAATTATTTTAATATAATATTTATTAGAAATCAACTTTAATTTTAACTTATTATGAAATGAATTTAGAAGGTCTAATATATTTTAAATTGGTGTTATGTAACATATAATATTATATGTGTTAAACAATTTTGTGAGGTTAAACTATGAATCTATAACAATGGTAAAATATGACTAATGTTGAGTATGAATAATTTGTAAAGTACTTCGTTAATAAATTTTTTGTAATGCAATTATTATCGTAGTCTTTCATTATTTTATTGTTTATGATTATGAAAATACTAATGAGAGGCTAATTTTAACTCAAAATAACCATTTTACTACGATCTTAAACAAATTTTCCTTGTTTTGTTTGTGTGAATTGCTAAAAATTTTCAGGTGATGCCACTATCTGCATTTCTCATAAGCAAAATTTTCAATCTTCCACCACATTTTGCAGCAGGTTTAATATTAATTGGGGGCTGCCCAGGAGGTATATGAATTTTCATTTTCTGATTTAGTTGGCAAATTATTAAGATGCATATAAATCTATTTTTGATACATTTTAATGGAATTTATTTTCTTTTATATTAATTGTATAATTACAAAATTATCTATAAATTTATTTTAAAAAATAAAAAATATGTGATTTTAGAAAATAATTATTTGGTTTACATTTTCTTGTATATCATGCAAAGTTTAATGAAGAATGACATCTTTCTTTGTTATTATGAAATTTAATAATTATCAAATGAAAAAAACTTTTGCTTTATTTTTTTTCACTTTATATTTTTCCATTAAATGAACACGTTTTATGAAGAAATTAAACATAATTAATTTAAATAATTTTATTTTTTTCACTTTCTTTCTCATCTTTTTTTTTTTTTTCCACTTGCAGGGACATCCAGTAACATCATAACATATCTTTCAGGGTATTATTATTATATTTGAATGAATTATTGGAATTAATTAATAGTTGAATGGGTTTGGTTTGATGATTGAAGAAGAATAATGAGTTTATGTTTTGGCAGTGGAAATGTGGCGCTGTCTGTAATAATCACAACCGCAACTACCTTAACTGCGACGGTTTGTTTGTACTGCTTTCGTTTCCATTTTTGACAAAATTAATGATGTTCGATGCATCTGGTCTCCTCTGAACTTGGACACCCCAAATCATCTCCTTCGCAGCCTCTCGTCAAGGACAACTTCATCACTTATATTCTTTTCTTTATATCAATTTCTTTCTAAAATATTTTCAAAAATTAAAATATAATATACCAAAACATATTGATTCATTTAAATAAAGAAAGGATAAATTTGACAATAAATAACGAAATGAAATTAAAAAAATAATGAAAAAAAAAATTTAATCAATGTTACTTTATATCTATTTAGTTTGTAAATGTAGTTGTTAATGAATATTGTTGAATTATTAAACTTAAATGTGTAAGATACATTTGGTTTTATTTCATGTTTAATTTTGACTATTACAGTTGTTATGTATGGAATGTTGCAGATGATGACTCCTTTTGTGACAGCAAAACTTGCTGGTAAATATGTGACAGTGGATGCATCTAGCTTATTGATTTCAACATTGCAAGTAAGTAAAATTTAATTACCTTTCTAACTTAATCAATGTTATCTTTGTTTCTACTTTGTTGCAATGCTCCTTTCTCATTATACTTTCTATCTCAACAGGTTGTTCTTTTTCCTGTGTTGGCTGGTGCATTTCTGAATCAGTTTTTGCAACCTTTTGTTAAAGTTGTCTCTCCATTGATGCCACCCATTGCAGTAATAACTGTTGCAATTTTATGTGGAAACGGCATTGCTCAGAGTTCTTCAGCACTCCTTGTGTGTGGTGGACAAGTTATTTTGGCCACCTTTGTTCTTCATGCTTCTGGCTTTTTCTTTGGTTACGTATTTGCAAGATTGCTTGGGTTAGATGTCTCATCATCACGAACCATATCCACTCAGGTTGGCATGAAGGTAAAGTTTGTGTCCCTTTCAATAACATCTTTGATTAAAGAAAAATAATGGTCCATTAAAATAAGATGAACAGTAAAACGTAAAGTGATTATTTTTTTAGAAGGTACGAGTGAAAATTATGTTGCAATTGCAGAAACTAAGTAATTAAATATATCTTATAAGATCCTTTTTATATAAGAGTTTACTTACCTGTTATTTCATGTCATTTTGTAGAATTCAATTCTTGGGATTGTTTTGGCAGCGAAGCACTTTGGGGATCCCCTAACTGCTGTTCCTGCTGCTGTTTCAGTTGTGTGTCAGTCAATCATGGGTAGCATCCTTGCAAGAATTTGGAGAAACTCTGATCATGTTTAATCAAAGAGTGAAAATATATAAGCATTATAAATGATTTGATGTAATAAGAAAGAAGGTAAACATAAAAGTGTTAGAAAGGTGGGGATATTTATAGTATTGTGATATTTTCCTATAATCATGGTTGCTATTATTCCGATAGGAATAATTATATTTTGTGATGATTTTGATTTTCATAAATTTAATGGTTAGAATTTAGTTTTCACATTTTAAAATTATATATGTTTTATTCATTAATTAATTATTATTTAATATCTAATGATGATATTAGCGTGATTATAAAGAACTAAGAAGGATTTGCTGCACATAGAAACTAGATAATAATAAAATAATTGTCCTAACTAGTTCATTCAGTATAAATATGATAAGCTATTTGCTATTTATATTTTTCAATTCAATTAATACACTTATATATATATATATATTAAAAATGTTTTTTTAAAGTACTTCTTGAAATTGATTAAAGTTTGAAAACAATATGAAAGTTTTAAATTTCTAACCCATTTTAAAAAACACTTTTTGAAAGTTTTAAATTTTAGAATAGTATTTCGAATAGTATTTCTCCAAATAAAAAAAATTTAATTCATTCTAGAAAGTAATTTTCTGACATCAATTTTCGAAAGAAGTTCAACCAAAAATAAATTATAATATTTTAGATGTAAAATAATAAATCTTAATCATTAATGCAATCATTAGTAGAATTATTTATACTTTGTAAGAACTTTTACAATTTTTTAAAAAATTTATAAAAAAAATGTGTTTCTTACAATTTTTTTTTTAAATTTTATAAAGTCTAAAAAATATTATGGGAAGAATTTTAAAAAATATAAAAATTTATAGTAATAAATGATGAATCTTATAAATGAAATAATAATTATGATTTTCTAGTTATAATTGAAGTTACTAAATGTGATTAGCATACCCATGCAAATATTGTACTCATAAAAATAACTAGTGTTCTATTTTTTTTTTCTTTACATTGTTCCAAAACTATTCCTTTTTGAAATATCAAAATTTTAATCTATTTCAAAAATTATTTTTTGGAAAAAATAATCAAAAAAATATATTAATAAAAAATGAAAGGTATAAATAATAATTTGTATATATATAAAGTGTGTAATATAGATTTAAAGTGTTGTAAAAATTGATTTTATTATGTGTTTTAGGTTTAGGAGAGAGATTATTAATCATTATTTTCAATAATGATGTTAATATATAACAAAATTGTTATATATTCTAATCTCATTTTGAGTATGAAAAAAAATTATGTTAAAAAGGATTATTTATTTTGTGTAAATTTTAATGAGGTAATTAAGATGAATAGGATGTAGGTTATTCTATTTGCTAAAATAATAATAATAATAGTAATAATAATTAATTTAGTTTTTATTTTATATTTTTTATTTAATTTAATTGTTTAACTTGTAAAAATTTCAATTTTATTATTTATTTTTAAATTAGACTATTGATAATTTAAAAATAAAATTTATTAATAATTTTAATAAAAAAATAATTAAAAACCACAGAAAATAATCCTTTCTTTTCTTTGTTCTTTTTTATGGACACAAATAAAACTTTAATAATATTTGGTATAAGAAATTTGTTTCATACTTAAATTTATATAAGTATTTCAAAAAATCCAAGGTTATGTTATTTTTATAAATATTTTAAATCTGTTACCCCATTAAATTATTTAATAAAAATAACATGGTATTTATTTTCAATAAAAAATATTTTAATTTGAAAAGGTTAGTTTTTTTTAATCTCTCCTTGATAATGTTTTTACCTTTTTCTTTAAGAAGAAAAAGAGCTTTATAAGCCATATGTGTGTGAAATAAAAAAATGTGTAAAAAGAAAAACACTGATTGGTAATTTTGAGAAATAATGGAAGCCAGCGAGAGAAAAGGGAAAGATATGTTGTCTTGTCTGTAGTGACCTTCATTTCAGAAGGAGAAGATGCAAGCATCAGTAGCATGCTCTCCACATCTGTATGGAGTAGTCAAAGTGAGAGTGCAATCACACACCAACCTTGTTCCAACAACCATTTCCCTCAAACCTCACTCTACTTTGACTTCAACTAAATCATCTTCTAAGCTCACACTACCATGCAAGATTCAGTCTCAACCGCTGCTGTACCCCTGCACATCAAGAATCAGCAGCTTCAGGGCTGGTCCACTTCAGTGTGGCAATTCGTCGAATGGGTACAGTGCGAATGAAGGTAGAGGTCTTCGGGAATGGATTGAAAAGGTTGGTGAGGTCATATCAACGGCATTTCCATTGTGGGTGACAATTGGGTGCGTTTTGGGGCTGTTAAGACCCAGTTGCTTCAATTGGGTCACCCCAAAATTGAACATTTCGGGCCTCACTATTGTCATGGTTGGTATGGGTATGACCCTCACTCTTGATGATCTTCGTGGGGCTCTTGCCATGCCTAAGGAAGTCCTCTCGGGTTTTGTCCTTCAGTATTCGGTTAGTGTCTTTATTTACTGAGGTAGTTATCTGTAAGTAGAGGACATTTGGAAGAGCCTTGAAATTTGTTTTAAGTGTCTGGTTATTGAACTTCTGATTATCATCAAATGATACTGAAGTTTGTCAGAAAAATCTTAGGAAGCAACCTCTTGTGTGATGATTAATCTGTTTACTCAAATATGTTACTGAAGGATTTGTTTGGCTTGAGAAAATGTTTTTTTTTTTTTTTTTTTTTTCACTTTATCACCTTTGTAAAAAATTTGTATGGAAAACTATGTAAAACAATTAAAAGAAATTATGTTTCACTTTTTTTTTTCAGAAAATAGAAAAAATGAAAATAGAAAATGTTTTCTCAAAGTAAAAAATTTGCTTATTTATTTGCATTACCCTTCATCTTGATGAAGTATCTTTGTATGAATTGCTTACACTTTTCAGGTGATGCCAATATCTGGACTTCTTGTAAGCAAACTCTTGAATCTTCCATCACATTATGCAGCAGGTTTAATATTAGTTGGGTGTTGTCCAGGCGGTATGAATTTTAATCTGGTGATATATACGCTTTTTCTGACCACACTTTACCTATTTTAACTAGTCGTTATTTGGTTGCAGGCACTGCTAGTAATATTGTTACCTATCTTGCACGGTATATTGGCCCTCAGAACTGTTGTTCCAATTAATGCTTTCAATGGATTTGATGAGCTAGACAATCTGATTACCTGTTTGTTTTGCTAGTGGAAATGTGGCGCTTTCTGTGATTATGACAGCTGCAAGCACCATATGTGCTGTGGTTAGTGTACTATAATTTAGTCCTTTTGTTGGTTCCATTTATTTGAGGGAGAAATCTTGATGACCATAGGTAGTGGAAGACATGACAATCTATTACAAATGGCACTATACGGATTTCTCAAGTTCAATATAATACTGTTTGATGAACTCTTTCTCTCTACCCTGAAGTAGTTGGTTAGAATAAGTCATTTTAAGACAATTATTCTGAAGAATAGGATTTTGCATGAAACATGCCATCAGTCTTAGCTTGACAGTAATTGGACGGCTGTAATTTAGCTGCTGCTCAGGTTTGAACTTGTGCAGTCTAAAAATTTCTCTATCACAGTCTTTTGTTTCTCTCTGGTATTGTAATAATAGTTTAAAGTAATGGCAAAGTATCATATAGGTGTCGTTGGTTTCGATTTTGGATTAGAATAGTTTCAGGTAATTTGCATAATAAATAATTCGATTAAATGTTATAGCCTATTATCAAACTGAAACTCTAAATTTGATTGAAAAACAACACCATTAAAAGAAAGGCTTTAAAATATAAGTTTGTTCTACGGAAAACAGTTTGGAGATATTTCCTATATATTATAGTGCTGAAGCGTGAATGATTCTTCTCCTCTTTTTGTTTGTGTAATGTAGTTATTTATCTCATATTTATTTGAAGGAGATTCTATCTTGAACAAAGATTTTACATGAACTAGAATATAGTATCAACGGGATAATTTTATGTACGTTACTTGTCAACAAACTTATTAAAGCACCACATGAAAGTATCTATTAATCCATCAGCTATATAACACTTATTACAATGATCTGCAGAGATTACAAATAACTTCATATTATTGTGGCATACTAGTTGGCCTTATGCAGTTCTTTAAAGAGGGGGAGAGGGGTATGATTGACCATCACTTTTTGTAAACTTTTCTCACATTAGCTGAAAAATTAACATTGCAGGTCATGACTCCTTTACTGACCTCCAAACTTGCTGGTAAATATGTAACTGTGGATGCACCTGGCTTATTGATTTCAACATTGCAAGTAAGCTTTCCCTCTCAAATTAAAGTTTTCTCCATTTATAATATGTTGTGATGCTCCTTTGTCGTTGTCACTCCCCTCTCTCCATTCTCTCTCAACAGGTTGTGCTTTTTCCTGTGTTGGCTGGTGCATTTCTAAATCAGTATTTCCAACCTCTTGTTAAACTTGTCTCTCCATTGATGCCACCCATGGCTGTAGCAGCTGTGGCAATTTTATGTGGAAGTGCTATTGCTCAGAACTCGGCAGCCATCCTTACGTCTGGTGGACAAGTGATTTTAGCCTCCTCTCTTCTTCATGCTTCAGGGTATTTCTTTGGTTATGTACTTGCAAGAATGCTTGGGTTGGACGTGTCATCATCACGAACAATATCCATTGAGGTTGGCATGCAGGTAAAGTTAGCACTCTATAATTACAATATCATGCATAGGTTATCTTGTATAAATTGCAAGAATTCTTGATGCACCCTTTTGTGAATATTGTTTCAAGTCCAAAACAATTTACCTATTTTTCCACTTCATAATGCAGAACTCAGCTCTTGGGATTGTTCTTGCTACCAAACACTTTGGAGATCCCCTAATTGCAGTACCTTGTGCTGTTTCAAGTGTGATTCAGGCAATCTTTGGGAGCATGCTTGCAGGAATTTGGAGACAATCTGTACCTGCTGAGATGAAAGACTGAATATGTATAACTGGCTAAGCTTTTTGTATATAATTTGGATTTTTTTCATTGTTGACTTGTAACAGTTTTCGCTCACCTAATAAAAATTCATCCTGTTCAATTGTGAGGGCCTTAATTCATATTTTTTCCAAGTAACTCTTGTAAAATGAATTGGTTCCGTTCGGTCTGTTATTGATATGCCCATGTTAAATGGGCATAAGACTCTGTATTAATTAGTTTCATAGATGATATGATAAATATATTATTGACATGTGACATCTTATTTAAGTCACCATTTAACGAAAAACAAATGAATAACAATAATAATATTAGAAAATACTTGACATTTTCTGAAAATAATATATTCTAATACTTTATTAAAAAAATGTATTTTTTAAGTTGACCATGACTCGTATAAAATATTCAAAAAGGTGTTTCTTTTCTTTTACTTTTAAGAATTATAAGATCCACACATTATTACTAAAATAATTGTATAACAAAATCATCACCTTACCACCCAAGAAATATCAATTTAAAATTCAGAATATGATCAAAGTCTGAGGCTTGAAATGAAACACGTAAACCTAGGTCCCATTTTGAACATCATCATACTGAAATCAGCAAATTCAAAATGTGTTGAAATTTTCTCTGAATGCCATTCTATTTTGGCTTTAAATTTAACAATCCAAAGCTCTACATTGGCAGAAGTAGGTGAAATATAACTTCCAAGATATAAATAATTAGTAATTATATTTAAATTTATTTAATTAATTAAATATTTTAAAAAAATTCATAATTATATAAATTTTAACTAAATATAATATAATATTTATAATCTTATTTTTATAAAAAAGATAAAATGAAAAAAATTCTCAACACTTCCTTTCATGTTAATATATATAAATTGCACATATCTAATTTTAAAATATACTTTGATAATTTTTATTTGAAATAAATTTTTTTATTAGAATATCAGTTAATCCATCTTCTCATTTCACATTTTTTTATAATTTTTTCTCAATAAAAAATAATATATTTTATTATTTTATTCGATCATATTGTATTAAATTATGAATTAAATTACGAGTAGTATCACAAATAACTTTTTTATTATAATATAATTCAAATTTTAAATTTAAACCTCTAAACTCAATTTTTGTCTTTAAATGAAAAATAATATTTTAATTTTTATTTCTCCATATAATAAGATTAGCACTTAATTTTATAGTTAAATTAATACTAACTTTGATGTTATCATCAAATCAAACTAATCGTTCAACCAAAAAATCGATAAATCAATGGAATGTGTTATTCGTTATAAAACTAATCTCAAATTAGATCGATTAAAAACCAGTGAACCAATAAAAAATAAGACAAAACCCATTTAAAATATATTCAAAGCACGTCAAATGATTTTTTTAATTATTTTTAAATATCATTTTGATTTTTCTTTAAAGAATATTACTATGTATTTTTGAACCTTCAATCTAAGTATTATGATATATTTGATTTTTATTTTTATTTTAAATGTTAAAAACTTATAAAATATATCATTTTTAATTTTTATTATTATTGATTTATGGTATTATATATTTTTTAATTATATTATATATTATTTAATTATTAATTGATTCGACTATCAGTTGAAACAGTGAACCTTCAACTTTCAAAACCCTAAACCCTAAAATATTATATATTACATGCAACAAAAGTCACCATTACACTATTGCACTATTAGATGCTAGCTTTATCATGAGTATATTGAACACAAATCTATAGAAATACTAAAAGTTTTCCTAAAAAAAATATTGGATATGAAAGCGTAATTATTTATGTAATTAATTATGAAATCTATAGGCAAAAGGAAGGAAGGATATTAGAAAGTTGAAATATTTTTGTCAACATAATATAGATATACGTTTGATATAATTTTAGTAATAATTTGAAGTATAAAATAAAATAATTATATTTTTTCCGAGTATTAATCAAAATTATTCCGAAAATTTTAATTTAAAAATAAATTTAATTATCTTTTAATATAAATAATATTTTTTCTTCATGTTTTACAATATACAAATAGATAAAAATAAATCACCTCATTCCTTCCTAATTCCATCTATCTAAATAATAAAATTTTCTTTTAAATCACCTTAACTATTTTTGTTTTTTTCTCCCCAATTCTTTCCTCTCATATTCAACTTCTAAAGTGTTAGAAATCTGACTCTAGAGAAATTTTGGCGGTTGAAGCAATACTAGTTTATCAAGTCATGTTACATTTGTATTCATCAATCTAACACTTGTTATCTCCAAAACCATGCCACGCAGTTCATACTACATTCTATAAATACCAAAAAGGCAAAACATACAATACACAATTCCAAAAAGCCATGAATCCTCTATCAAAACCTCTCACAATGAATTCATACACAACCATGCCAATGAGATTGATTTCAACAAGCCTTAGCTTTATGCTGTGCGTGTGCCTTTCAATAGCCACAGTTACATTTGCTCATCACACCCCTACCTTGACACAAAAGGCCACCCTTTTGAGCATGGCAAAGATCACTTTTACTGCATCAAACCTGTCATAACAGATGGTGGAGGCAGTACCATTTTTAAGGAGAAGCAACAAGCCATGCCCTTTGTTGATCAAGAGAATTCTGATGCAGAAAGAGGGCACACCCGTTTTCTGCACCCCTTTTGCAGAAAAAGATGGTGTTGTGAAAGTGAATTCAAAGTGGCATTCTCAGCTGCCACACTGTGCCAGCAGCATGACATAGGGTGAAATTGGGTGAAAATTAGGACTCAAAAAGTGGATGGAGACTCGTTGTTGCATCATGGGAATGATAGTTATTACTTCAGAATGTGGAGACCAAGTTTAAAGGTGTGTATAACGCATTGCGTTAGAATGGGAAGATTTCATTTCCTTGGATGGTGGTAATATAGTTTCAACTTCTGTCTATAAGAAAGCTTTAAAGTATTATTTTATTTAAACAAGTTAATTAGTAAAGATGGTATCTTTAAATACAAACAAAATTTTACTTAAAATTTAATACTTTTTATCATTATTTCAATAGTTTTTACAGTTTTAATTATTTGCACTCTGTGTTCACAAAGAAAATTCATGAGAGATTATGGTAAAGTAGAAAATCACTGGTTCTTCTTTGTTAAGTGGTATGGCATGCATCTATGAAACTGATTACGTCATAGATGAATGGCCCAAAAATGTTGCTGTGATTATGACAATAAGATCCTTCAAACAAAATCTAGAAAGATTTCTTTTTGTAGATCCACTGATAGATTTCATTGCCTTATAGGTAAAGAAAAGGCAAAGAAGTCGACAAAAACAAAGAGAGAAAAAAATAAATCTCGAAAGAAATGAATTATTGTTGTTTATTTTGGCAAGTGGCTCTAATAATAAATGCAATACTCTCACTTCCCTAATCAAATCAGATCAATATCATAGAATTAAGAATTTATACAATTTCATAAATTTTCAAAAAATAAAGAAAATATCACCTTAATGTGGAAATATAATAAAAATATAAAATATTCCGTTAATAAATTTTAGCTTATTTTTAATTTTAATTAAATGTATTTAAATTTTTAATGAAACAACATCTATTACTTTGACCATATTTACGTCAAAATAAAGTAATTTCTTACACGTCATGGTGCGGTTTCTTTTTTACTTTCTATTGGCGCCAAACCTTGTCCATGTGTATGTAGTTTATGTCCATACAAAAGGACACGCAGGATGCAGTGTTTTGGTTTATCCATTCATTTCCAAACATTTCTCGTTCTGAACCATACCACACCTAACCCTCTTCTCCCACTCTTCTTCTTTCACCATTTTTATCTTCATCACCGGGTTACATCCATAACCTCGGATTCCCTTTCTCATCTCTTCAGCCACCAAACTCAATCATGTAAGTTTGGCTGCCTAACGTTATCGCATTCATTAGTTTATTGTACATGTAATGAGTGTATCATATCAAAGAGAAATACACACTGCTTTTTCACCTTACCTGTGGCAATCAATTATCACAATTGCTAATCTGTTTCTGACAAATTTGAGCCTCTATGTTATTCAGAGTTTATGGAAACTGTACAGGGAGAATCTTCTAGTGGGTATGGCAAACCACCATGGGTATTTAGAGGCAGGCAAGTGTAACAATTTTTCTCTTTTTGGTCTGTGTTTGTTTGTCAATGAGGGTGGGGGTTTAACTTGAACTAACTAGTTCTGTTTCTGATGTCTATCAGTGCCTGCTATCAACTCCATCTTGTGAAGGTAGAGAAAGCTCGAGTATACGTTCCAAAAGAATTTAAATTGGTTGAAGCTTTTGGGTAGGTATTCTTGTACTTGCTTTAAAAGGGTTACTACAAAATGCAGAATAAATTTCAAATCTTTAGTTTTCCAATTGCTCTGGAGATTAATTAGTTTGTGCAGTTTAAAAAGGCAAGTGATTTTCTGCTTCTTTATTTCCTAATTTAGTCATATCCTCCCTTCGAGAAGNTTATAAAACTCGTTTTGTGTGTATTATTTAGTGACTTGTAAGTTCCAATACTCTGATAGGATCTGAAACTATTTCATTCACATGTAACCTCTTTCAATCATAGAAAGGAAAGAATTCAGTACATCTCTTTCAATCATAGAAAGGAAAGAATTCAGTACATGAAGTTGAAGAGTAGAGTGGAGGTGATTACAGTAGAACAAAACTTAGATTCAGTTCTATAGATATTTTGTACTGTTCAGAATTGAAGTTTCACATCAACAATTATAGATTAACATAGAAAAGTTTGTATTAAAAGTTAACATAACTTGTCAAGATGATTTTTTCAATTCATGCAAAGAAAAAAAGAAGATAAACACACACTTACAGTATTGTATCTAACTTTTTTCTGTAGTAATATAAAAGTTTGTTTTGAAACTTGTGATTTCTGAATTCAATCCTTTACATGTATGTAGATACACTCTTGGTGGTTTCTTTCTAGCAAGTTATGAAGACAGTCCCGTTGGTGTCTTTGACGAGGTTCTGTTATATTTAATCTCAGCTTTTGCTTCAGATGTTTTTTGAAACATATTTTCGTAAATTACGGGTCTTCGAAGACATTGTGTTATTGATTGATGTTTGAATTTTGTGATGGGTGGTAGCAGCTTGTTGTGATTGCAGGACTTGTATGGAACCGCCCAACATCTTGCGCGTATGTTTCCACTTTTCATTCTATGATGATTATATATATTATCGAAACTTCTTCATTCTTCCATTATTATTTAATAAAATATGGAGAAGAATAGTACTGAAATGGAACGTGGTTCTAGTTCCAAAGACATGAAAATTGATTCCAAAACAAAATTTTAACCAAAGTGGATGGTTGCAGTTTTTCTGCATGTGATACTGCTGCTACCTACTAGTTGTCCAGTCAAATTTGATCTTACTTGTGTTGGTCACGTTGCCCAAACAAGCCTAAGGTAGCACATTGTTTTTAGAGGGTTAATATTTTTACTCTTAGGTCAAATTTTTGTTTAAGTTTAAACTTTAAACCCTAATTCTTTTATCAACAATTATTCTATGTTTTAAAAATATTTATTTCAATCTTTTATAATGAAAAAAAAAATCTAACCTCTAAAGAAATATTTATCAATTCAAATTTAATATTTAGAGATTAAAATCATATTTTATTAAAACTAAATAAATAAAATATATTTTTTTTTAATTTGAAAAACTAAAATTTTTTTTTTTTTAACTTTTAAGGATTAAAAATATAATTAAATTTTAATTTTTTAACCCTGTAAAGTACCATATATAAAATGGACAACTCTAGAATTTGAAATCTATAATTTTTAAATATAAAATCAAAATAAAATATTGAGATAAATATAGAGACCAGATAATGAATTATATATGATAGTAGCTTGCCCAATCAAATCATGGATAGCTGGTAGGATAAGATAAGATATGCCTTGGAAAAGACGAATTTTATTCTTACATCTTTTTTTACTTTTCTAATGTGTGGCTATGAGTTTTTTCTTATTAAAATAATATTACATAAAAAATAAAAAATACAAAATATAAAATATTTAATATTATCAATACACTTGACTGTGTAAAATTTTCTATATACCTGTTTTTGAATGAATGTCCTTCAAACACTTGTTTTTGTGCTACCTTTTAAATTGCCACTAAAATAAAAACAAAAATATGACTCTTTAATTATTTAATACTCCTTAAAACATTATAAACATTCTTGTATTAACAATGAATAATTCTAAATAATCTTATCTCTTTTTCTTAATAGTTTTTTTAATTATTAAAGTGAATATATATATATATATATATATATATATATATTCTTTTTATATTAACGATATATAACACATCTATTTTATTTAATAGTTTATTTAATCAGTATTAAAAAAATTATCAAGAAGTTGTAGAGGAAATAAGGGAAGTGTTCTATATATGTTAATATGCTAGTCTATCTAAAGTATAATAAATGACACAGTAACGTTCATAGATCATAAATACTTTATAATAAAAAACCTAGATGCTTGCATGAACACATCAAATATTGATACATTATATTTCAACTAGCCATCATGTCATAATACATGTTGAGGTGATTGAGTAAACTCAAGCCTGCGTCTTATTCTTCATTGTTTTACGAACATTTTTTCTTTTTGGAATTATTTAGTATTCCAAATTCTAGCTTGCATGAGACTAAGCATTTATTTAGCATAAACATGCAGCTGCATAAGAACGATTATGCAGGGTTTTTCTTTTCCCTTTTGATATCTCAAGATGTTCTAATAATGTTTTTTTTCTTTTGTCAAAAAGATGGGCAACGAGGGTGTACGTGAACAACGATGAGGCCTGTTGTCACGGAAGAAAGGTAGAAGAAAATTCCCAGATTCATACTAAATAACGTTTAACTAATTGCTGAATTTCACCTCATCCTAGGGGAAGAAAATTAAGTTTTATCTGTTCTGCAAAATGATTCATGGATGATGATGTTACATCTATGAATGAAACTCATTATGATTAGTTTTGTGATAAAACAACAACTTAAGTAGTCTGCATGATTTTAGATCTAACTTTCACTATTGCACCTAAAAACAATTCATCTATGATTTGGAATGAAACGAGTTGTTATGTTCTATTTTCCTTGATTTCACCCTCAAAATGTAACATTTGATTGTGGTAATATTTTACCATTTTGATGTAACTCCCACTTTTTTGGCAGGAGGTGGGGCTTCCAAGCCAGATGGCTAGGTTTTCCAAGGTATTGTTTTGACCTAGTGCATCTTTGTAGTTCAATCTTTTAGAACATTGCTTAGAATTATGGAAACTGAATTTTATGATTTTGCATGTCAGTTATGAGGATTTAATCAAAGAATGTTTAGACATTAAAGCACAAGCTGTGTGCATAACACTTTTACTTGATAAAGTATTAATCAATAAAACGAGAGAACATGGAAATTCTCTAAGTCTAGGCCATTTTGGACATTTGCATATTTAATTTGTTCATTCTTCAAAAAGACAATTACAGCAATCTCAAGACAACCGAGGGGCAGAAAGAGTGGATTTCTTAATAGGATTGGAATTTGTTCCAAGTTCTCTAGTCCAAAGGATCCCCTGAATGTTCAAGTAACCAAAATCAAATGTGTTGATGCAGAGAAGACATGTAATATTAACATCAGTCTTACCAGTCCTGGTGAGTGGAATTTTTTATTTGATTCCACTAGCCTCAATGAGTTCCTCCTCAATATTATTTGAAAAAGATGCCTCTTTGGTTATAGTACTGATGTCAATGCCTCTTGTTGGTTTAGTTGCTATCAAATGGTAAAACAATTAATGAGTAATTCAGTGCACACTAATTTAGGATCACTAATGAACACATTTCCAGCGTAGACTATGATTCTGTACATAGAATTATTCAAAAGGCTTGCCATAGTGTGAGGGTGAAATTGCTATGTTCCATAATAGTTTTTCATTATATTTGATTTATTTAGTTTGCCCTCTAATAATAATTGACACTACAAGGGCTTTACTGATGACAAGTATGTTGATTGCAGTGCCTTCTTTGAGCTTTGGCCACTGGGTGGGCCCAACAATCAGAATGTCACTTCCAAGTTTTAGGTAAATTAGTGCAGCAATCCATTATATCCGCATTATGTTACCAGAGTTTTCAGTTTTCCTTAACTAATGATCACCATTTTGTTTCAATTTTGCAGTGGAGCTACAGAGTATAATCCTAACCTTCTCAAATACTCTTGCCAGATTGAATGCAGGCTAGAATTTAACTTCTTACACTTTAAAATTATACAATCATTGTTGCTATAGTTATTGTAAAACTTAACTAATTATAATATAAATACTCTGACCTATGCACTTGTTACTTTTTTATTTTAAACTTCAAAATCACAAAGAAATTAATGAATATTATGCCTTTTGACATATGAGTCTGTCAATAGTCTAAACTATCTTCTGAATATTGAATAGGGTGCAAGCATTGAAACCGTTGAAGGTTTCAGAATCATTCCCATCAACAAATGATGACAGTGAACAATCTTTAGAAGAACATGGAAACAGTAGCCATGTGGCTAAAGATCACAAAAATGAAGAACAAAATTTCATCACTTGTGTGATGTTATCAAAACCCATATTAGCACTAAAGTTTAATCAAATGAAGATGCAGGTTGAAGCACCCCTTGTGCTTTCCCAATGCTCAAATTCTTTACCAACTACAATCAGTTCTGTTCCATAGGCAGCATTGTCTTACAGTACAGAAATTATTATTTGTTTGAGCCTTTAGTCATAAAATAAAAGATTGTCATGTATTTGAGAGGTTTAGTTTCATGGTAGATGTTTCTCTTTAATTTTATTGATTGTCTAATTGATTGTTTTGCTTGTTGCCACTATTTTTACAAATAATTTCTTTAAGGTTGTCTTTAGCAATAAGGTTCTTGTTATTGGATTATGGTTACGAACACCAATATTATGGTGATTAGTATAAAAGTTTTCATAAATATCTATTTTACATTAAAGACATTACCAACTAAAATGATCAACCTATTTCATGCCTAGCATACTTTCTCTTTTTTGGGAGAGTCTTTTTGTTAATGCGATTATATTATCTATAGTTGTAACAATTGATTTTAAGAAGGCTAGCTAGCTAGTATGGGAAGATTATTGATGTTGGGTGTGACATATGAACTCTTTCTTTCTCTTTGAATCTTCTTTTGGATGTCTCTAAGGATCAAGGCTTTGGTTATGGAAATTCTTGGCCTGATGATTTTCCTAAAAGCTCCTACACCTTTCATCAAAGTAGCAAACTCTCTTATCTCTAGGTGTCTTACTACTTCTTTAGTTTTGGTTCTCAAATCGTTTTCAAAGTTTATGTATTTTGATTTGTAGTTGATATTATGTTGATGAGGATGATAAAAAAGTGACAATGCATCTGGGTCATTTCTATCCCACTTATATATATATATTGCATCATCTACAAAATGGAGTGACTTGATTTTTAGAAACCTACAAATTAATCACAACAAAGATTACCTTTTATGAACTAGTGCACTACATTACTTTGATTATCTTTTCCATTTATTTTCATACAACACATCTATGTCATAGCCTCCTTTAAATGGGGTGACTTACATTTTAAAAACCTACACACCTTCAAAATTTCATTTTGGATGATGATATCTAAAAGAATAAATAGTATTAAAAGTTCTTATTCTCATTTTTATATTAAGAAAATGGTAGAAAATAAAGTTCTACCAATAAAATAAGTAAAACAATAAAAAAAAATCACTTTTAAACGGGAAATATTAGGATTATCTCCTTCAAATTATTATTTAAGCCTCATGTTATATCAAATCCATGTTTAGTAATTTAGTTTTTTTTTTTTATATATATATATATATAATTTATTTAAACAAGAGATATTTAAATAGTTTTATAATATTAATTTATATAATGTTTAGAAAATTTATGTTAATAATAGATATTTATTTGTATCTATTTTTAGAACATTACTTGTTCTAGATCACATTATATATATTGATTATTTGCAGATAATATAAATGTTCAGTATTGTACTACCCTATTTGAAATGTATCTTACTACCTTATTTGAAGTCGATTTCTTATTATACAAGTTAGTAACTATTTTATACATGATTCTCTCATAAAAATATTCTTATAATAAAGTGATGTAATGCTTAAGATTTTAAAATTTGTAAACAAATTTTCAATGAAGTTGTTGTTCCTATTTCTTTAATAGCATAATTTTGTCTTGGAAGATGGAATGCTAAAATAATAAGAAATTTAAAACTTTTTCCTCTAATTATTATTGTTTATTCAAACTCTTTTATTCTCCTCTCTTCTTTAATACACATTAAGTGAATAAATCACTTCATTTGGAAATCACTTATGAGTTACTTTCCCTTAAAACTTCATTTATAAGTTACACTCACTTTGAAATCACAAGACTTTGGAAACTACTTTTTCCATAAAACTTATTAACATTCCCTTCATCCATATAGTTTGCTTAACTACACCAATGACAACAAAAAATTCCAAGTTATTAGTGAATTGAAAAATCTCATATTAAAGTTGCATTTCTAATTAGTAGTATCACTAAAAAACTTAATCACATAACCTAACAATGACCTTTTACTACCCAAACATCAAACATTTAAGTTTCAAAATATTACTACTACCAAGAGGTTTTGGTTTGTTCTAATTTTTCTGAGGATGCTACTTCAAACTAAATATTTTCCCTTAAAAATATACTCTTTTATGAGTAAATGAGGGGTGGAATCATTGAAAAGGAATTTTTCTAAATTTAGTTATGTATTTTTACGGATCAATTCTTTCTGTTCTAAATGAATTGGACTCACCATGAACTTTGTTAATTTTTCTGTAATTCTTGGTACATATAAGGGTAAATGTTGTTTTTCCCTTCAAATTAAATGTTAGGAGTAATTAGAAATTGTATTGATTTAATGATTTTTGCTAGTATAGTATGTGGGATGGAAATATAATATCGAATGTTTAGAATTTTCTATAATTATTTTGTTGTAAATTTAATTTAGAAGGTTATGTCTAATTTTATGAATTGTTTTAATGGATAATTTTTAATGATTGTAATCATGATTCTATTTGAAGAATTGTTCGTAAATTTAATGAGATTGTTGGTGATATGAATAACGATAATGATGATGAAATACTTGGTATATATTAAAACTATTTGTAGTTAACTAATGTGATTAATATTAAAAAAAGAAGGAAATATTGATAATCCAATCCAACAATGTTTTTATTTTTCTATTCAGCGGAATTTTTAAGCTACGCGGCCTTCAAATTGGGCCTATTTAAGTGCAGGCCCATCATCACTCTTCTCATCCAAAAACTCTCGTTTGGTTTCTTCTCATCACCCACTAACTTATCACCAAAAAAAACGAAAGAAAAACCCTTGCTTCTTCTCCGATCATCAGTCTCCTCCTCCTTGTTCTTCCATTCGCTTCCAACAGAGAGAGGGTTCGTAACTTTCCATATTCCTATTTATGCCAGAATTAGGGTTTGTGTGCGCTAAGCAAAGAATATTCTCGAACCTGACCTCGTTTTTCTTCCTCTTTCTTTCGCAGAGCGACTCGCCAAATCACGTTATGCCGTGACTTTTTCACGATTCCGCCAGACGAAGATCTCGCTCGCTCGTGATCTAACTCGTGGATAGGTGGCACAATCGCCGAGGCATAGCATTCGTCGATTCAGATCGCGGTTGTTACTACCTTGCTTGTAACGATGTTTGGTTCGAACCGTAAGTATTGCCTCCATTGCGTTGATTTGTAATGTTTTGCGTGCTTGTTATTAGGGCAATTGCGTATTCTGCGAATGTTGTGGGTGCTTTGGAGAGTGATTGTATTCTCGTTTAGTGTTGTTATTATTGTTATTGTTCTTTGTTGGTTTTATTGATTGGTGTTAAGTGTGCGGGAAGGGTGAGGGGTGGTGTTTGTTTGTTTATTGGTTACTTTCGCAAACCGTTGATTAATAAAAGTTATTCTTTCGACAGCTTTTGGGCAGTCTTCGTCGAGCCCTTTTGGCTCTCAATCAGTTTTTGGACAGACCAATTCAAGTACTAATCCATTTGCCCCCAAGCCGTTTGGTAGTACGACTCCATTTGGTTCGCAAACTGGCAGTTCCATGTTCGGAGGTACTTCCACTGGGGTATTTGGTGCGGCTCAACAGTCTTCTCCGTTTGCTTCCAATACAGCTTTCGGGGCTTCATCGTCACCGGCTTTTGGAAGCTCCGTGCCCGCATTTGGGTCATCTTCAACTCCTGCTTTTGGTAGCTCATCGTCGTCATTTGGTGGTATGAGTGCATGGAATCCTTTTTTTCATTTTGTTTACAAGTTGTTTTTCTTGTTTGTTCATTAGATTGTCTTCATTTTTTTCTTTCTGAACTCTGAAAATTACATGAGATTTTCACGAGGTAGTTCATTGAATTCCTGAGTTCTTTAGGATCATTTAACTTGCTTTCTTCCTTTTTTTTTTAATTATGTTATCGGACAGTTTTCTGATTTTATCTGAGAATTGATTCTCTTGGTTTCTAGGATCGTCAGTTTTTGGTCAGAAGCCTGCTTTTGGAGGCTTTGGATCGACTCCTACTCAAACAAGTCCATTTGGTGCCACACAGCAATCACAACCAGCTTTTGGAAGTAGCATATTTGGTTCCTCAACACCTTTTGGTGGATCATCTCAGCCTGCATTTGGAGCTACAAGCACCCCTGCATTTGGTGCAACAAGCACTCCTGCATTTGGTGCTACAAGCACTCCAGCATTTGGTGCAACTAACACCCCCGCTTTTGGTGCTACAAGCAGTCCTGCATTCGGTGCAACTAGCACCCCCGCATTTGGTTCCACCTCTAGCCCAACTTTTGGTAGCACAGGCAGTGCATTTGGAGTGTCAACTGCTCCTGTATTTGGTGGTGGGGGAGCCTTTGGGGCTTCAAGTAGCCCTATGTTTGGTTCATCAAGCACGTCTGCATTTGGTAGTTCAAGCACTCCATTTGGGGCCTCTAGTACTCCTGCTTTTGGGGCGTCCAGTACTCCAGCATTTAGTTTTGGATCCACTCAAGCTTTTGGTCAGTCTTCTTCTGCATTTGGTAGCAGTAGCCCATTTGGGAGTACAGCTTCACCCTTCGGAGGTCAGAGTTCAGCATTTGGTGAGTTCAATTAGAATTTTTACTATGTGATATTTCTATTTTAAAGATACAAGGAACTATAGTATCTTGTGCAAATGTAGTTGAAAGTAATCTTCTCATGTTTTCTCTTGAAGGATCTCAAACTCCATCATCGACCTTTGGAAATACTGGTATTGGGCAATCAGGTTTTGGAGGTCAACAACGGGGTGGAAGTAGAATAGCTAGTTACACAGCAACAACTGAAGCAGATAGTGGTACCTCTGGACAGACTGCAAAATTGGAGTCCATATCTGCCATGCCTGTTTACAAAGACAAAAGTCACGAGGAACTCAGATGGGAGGACTATCAATTAGGAGACAAAGGTATTTTTTTAATAATTCTAAACATTTTGATAATTCTTCTGGCTTTAATTGCAGTATGATGATCTTGACTTAATGTATTTTATAATTTAGGTGGACCTCTTCCCTCTGGTCAGTCTACCGGTTTGGCTGGCTTCAGTTCATCTACAACACAGACAAATGCATTTTCTCCTTCACCAGTGTTTGGTCAATCATCTGCCAATCCTTTCTCTTCCACAACACCTAATTCTAACCCTTTTGCACCAAAGAGTTCCCCTTTTTCTTCGGGATTTGGAACTTCTGCTGCTCCTGCCTTCAGTTCATCAGCTTTTGGTTCTTCAACAGCAGCTGCAGCAGCAGCACCTTCTATTTTTGGCTCGTCCCCATCTCCATTTGGAGCTAACTCTTCTTCAACACCCGGCTTTGGGCAATCTCCATCCCTGTTTAATACTGCTCCTGCTCAGGCTACCTCTTCACCATTTGGCTCAAGCATTTTTGGCAATACACAGTCATCCCCATTATTTAGTTCCGCAGCCCCTACAATTGCACAGACAAGTTCTGCTTTTGGACAGAATACCTCCCCCTTTGGGCAGACTACACCTTTTTCTCAATCAAGCTTGTTTAATTCTCCTTCTTCTGGGCTTGTTGGAAGCATTTTTTCATCAAGTGCATCACTCACTTCTAATAATCTGTCAGGTTTTGGTCAAACAGCGGTAAGCAATTTAATTTGAATTTGATAATTGATAATGTTTTTCACATATGACATTTTTCTTTAAAATCACTGTTTATTTATAAGCCAAGATAAATTCAAGTCATATTTGAGCTTTATACTTTATATAAACTTATTGAAAATTCCACTAATCAAGTTATGTAAGTATTCTATTAATTTTTCTATAAATATTGCATATCAATGATGAGTAGTAGTGCAGCAACAACAATAAAGCCTTATCTCGTTAGGCAGGATTCCCCTAAGTGAGATAATAAATGCTCTCAAGTTTGTACTGCATTTTGAATTTCTAATACTTTGTTTGACTTTCATACCTACAGCCGTCCATTTCAACACCTTTTCAACCTGCCCAACCTGCTCAGTCGACTGGTGCATTTGGCTTTAGCAACTTTGGCCAGACACAACCTGGTCAGTTCATTATATGCAATGGTTATACTACTGTTTGTTTTGTTTCGCTCAATGATTGAAGAATTAATGTTTTGAATGACTGTTCTATTGTATTATTAGTGGGTGCAAGCAGCTTCGGTGGCACTCCAGGCCTATTTGGTCAGAATAATTTTGGACTTGCGTAAGTGTCAATTAGTTTTAAGTCTTGCATTTAGTTCAAATTTTTTTTACCATTTGGAGGTGACCAAGGGACTATGACTTATGAGTTTTGGCATATGAAGTCCCCACATAATCAATACCAAACAAATATTGATGTTTCATGGATACACGAAATTCTTAAAAATGCAAGATATATGACCTAAATATGGAGACATGAATTTAAAGATATAATAGGATAGGATAATCATTTAATTGGGGCACCTATAATATATGATATGTTTATCCTATTGTCTATTTTATTCTGCTAGTGAGTGTATTTTTTTTTATCTTGATTGGAGAGCTGAGTTTGAAAGTAACAAGATAGGATAGTTGACATTTCTCGTACTTTAACATCACCCCACCTTTATTACGACTACTATCATCATCACCATCCTTGTGATCGCCATCTCTCTCACGATTGCTTTTATTGTTGTCGTTGTCACCACTTACACTACCTTTGTTGTTGCTTCCACCATTTTCATTATTGTTGCTATCACTCTCACCTTCATTGTCATTGCCACATCATCTCCTTGTTACTATTGTCATTATCACCACTACTATCATCACTATTACTTTCATTGCCATTGATCCCATCATCTTATTATTATCATTGTCATCATTAATATCATCATCGTCATCACAACCACCCCATTTTATGTTAGAACGTCTTGAAAAGCCCTATTAGTATTGGCAAGGTCGTCAAAATTGAGATTATGGGTAAGATAATTAGGGGCTCTCAATATCGTAAATGGTAGGGGATTGTAATACAGATCGTAGATCCTACTCCTACATGAATGTGAGATATATACTCATATAATGATACAAATAATATACCAAGTCACAATTTAAAATACTTAATGAAACTTAAGCTCATCATAAACCATAAGAAAGGAAGCATGTCAACCAAGTCAATTAAGTCTATAAATAGCCTAATCAAAATACCAAATTATCAAATATCTAGTACCAAGTCCAACACAAAGAAACCTAGATGGCTAAATCCTAATCAGTAAACATCTAATATAAATCCTTCAAATTAAAATCCAAATTGAAGGGATCTTCAATAGCTCCATCTCCTTCACAAAGCAGATCAATAAGAGCATACTCCTCCTTTAGAGGTGGGATGGCGAGAACATTATCCTCTTGCTCTTCACCTGGGATTCGACCTTCAACCAAGTGTTCATGTCCATTTAAATTTGGAGCATCATTTAAACCTATATCTTCATTGTCTCCTTCAAGATTTTCTATAATCCACTCATCATCGAATGGAATATTATAAAGTTCAAACTCCTAAGTGATCTTCTAACTTTCTTCTTAGTTGATTTTGACATAAAACAACATTCATAGTTTCTTGTTTCAAACAATTTCTTCTGTGTGGACCTAATAAACACAAATGCAAAGATACATTGAACTAAATGTCAAACTAAGTACGCCAATGACAAACCTTTGAAGTTCTGGATGTTGATCTCCATAAGACTTCCTACCAAGTTGCTGGAGTCTTTTCCCAATTGCCTTAGTAGCCAAGGAATTACCAAAACAACTTTTCTTGGTTCTTGAAATCTTCAAGTTGCAAATCAATCAAATGTAGCTCCTCAGGGTCAGCCACCATTTTTTTTGTATACATTGCAGTAAGCCAATTTTAACTTCTGTATCAACTTTAAAATTGAGAGAATAATGCAATTCAGGATTCAGCAAAAATAGCCTGCAGCATGCAAAGGTGTATGCACCTTTCATCAACAATATTCCTTAGATCTTCGTAACTAAAAATAGAATAATAATAATTTGAATTAGTGTTCAGTTTTAGTTCATGGTAAATAGTAAAATCTAGAAATGAAATGAAATTTGGACATTAGTAAAGCACCTTTTCTTGTCACCATTCAACTCTTTGTCTTTCTTTATCCAGATCCATGAAACCCATGACTGGTTTCTCATTAGAACCATTCTAAGCACTTGCATTATAGGAAATGCACCCTTCAAACATATGACAACTCTTCCAAAATTCTTTATCCAAAACCACATCCTTAATTGAATTTCCATTCCATGTACTTGCAAAACAAGTATTCTTCCATTCATCACTATTAAACATTGTAATCAATGGCCCCTATGCACCAAAAGACACCCTAATGTTAGTAAGAGGTGGCAGAGCATAGATCTCTCCCCTTTGTGAAGTGATGCAACAAAGAAATAGGAGATGTCCCAGAATCAGAATAAATATAAGTAGTAATGCTGTGCATGGGGTCCAATAGGGCTTCTTTCTTTTCCTCATTAACAACACACCAGTAGCTTTATAATTGGCAATATTGTCAGTTACAATTTGGACTACATTCTTCTTGCCAACCTCTTCAACAATGTATCCAACATGTTATAAATTATATCAATAGATTTTAGAAAACTGATTCCCTTTGTTGGTCCAGCCATCAGTCATTATAGTGCAGCCTGTTTACTTCCATGCAGTCTTGTGAACTTCCAAAGCATATTTTGTTGCCTTAACCACTTCCTTCAAGTACTTAACTCTGATCTCATGGTTTGAAGGTGGCTTAAATTCTGGACCATAATTTGAAACTGAATCAAACATTCTCCTAAAATCCTTTTCTCCTTGACACATTAAATGCTCCTGGACCAACGTAACTCGCAATTTTGACTACATTGAGTACTAGCTCTATATAAATGCGGTATCTTTAAGGATGCAAAGGAAATGATAGAGTTGCATGTAACTTTAATCTTCTTGAAAATGTGGGAGCAATATCCCAAGCATCCATCGCTAAAGAAACAAACGGAAGATACTCCTTGTGTATGTACCTAGGATTATCATACATGTATTGTTATTGGAGCCAATTTGTTATTTTTTTTAGTATGTATTTGTCTTGTGTTTGGATATTGTATTTACTGTTTTCATTATTTTGGGTTTTTTATTTTTTTTTTCTGTGTTTGACAGGTCTTCTACCCAGAGTGCTGTGGCTGTACAAGCAGTTCCGAATACAAATCCATTTGGAACACTTCCTGCAATGCCTCAGATGTCAATTGGTCGAGTTGGAACCACTCCTTCAATTCAATATGGAATCTCTAGCATGCCTGTAAATTGCACTTTCTTGGTTTTAACTTTTGATTTTGTTTTTTATGCTGGTTTTGTACTTTAAACCAAGGCAAAAAAAATTGAACTTTTTGAGTATCTAAACTCTATGGTCAACAATTGAGTTTTAATGAAAGCTAACGAGATCAATGCCACCTCATTTCAGGCACTAGACAAACCTGCTCCTGTTAGAATATCATCTTTATTGACATCTCGGCATCTATCACAAAGACGAATAAGGCTTCCTGTCAGGAAATATCATTCTAAGAATGATGGTCCAAGGGTGAGTATTTGTAGCTCTATCTTCGTTCAATCTAGGTTTCTAGTCATTGAGTTGAATGTGGTATGTCTTAACTTCTCTACTCCCGTGCAGGTTCCATTCTTTAGTGATGATGATGAAGATACTACAACGACACCCAAGGCTGATGCTCTGTTCATTCCTAGGGAAAATCCAAGGGCGTTGATCATTTGTCCCATGGAGCAGTGGCCAGCAAAGGCTTCTGAGAAGTCATCAACTTTTAAGGATAGATCCTTACAAGTGAATGAGAATGGTAATATCTTTTGTATTGATTGTATTTAGTGTTCGATCCTTCCCCTATTTGAGTTGTTAGAATAGAGAGTATTCATTTAGTACGTTGGTTATATATTTGCCAACCAAAGATTTGTGTTTGCTATGATGATGGAATAGAGTATTCAAATTGTTTTTGAAAACCTTCTGGAGGAGTAATGTCTAAATATTACAACTCTAGTTAGAATTACTCTCATAAATTACTTTATATGCATGCACAGGTGTATATATCTATTCTGAAGCTACTCAGCCTTTTTTTGATGAACTTATCTAATTATCTTATTTTTAGATATATTTTTTTGATAAAATGCCCTTGTTATTTTTTTTTTTTCAAATGCCATTTTCAGGAAATATCTCTAAAGAGGCAAGTGTAACACCTCCTGATAGAACCACTTCACAGGATAGAGATAAAGAGAGTACGTGCTCCTTTTGAATTTCTAGTATTTTATTTATTTATATAAGATAGCTCTAGTATATTGATCTTCTGTAAGAACA
This sequence comes from Macrotyloma uniflorum, assembly GCA_016859785.1. Taxonomy (NCBI): domain Eukaryota; kingdom Viridiplantae; phylum Streptophyta; class Magnoliopsida; order Fabales; family Fabaceae; genus Macrotyloma; species Macrotyloma uniflorum. Next base: position 4,631,792 of record BDMB01000014.1, read on the forward strand.
ATTTTGGCATTTATTGGACTTCAGTTGTGGTGTAGATGGTAATGCAAGCATTATTAAATCATTTTGTTTAAGCTAATTAAAATGGTAAATAATTACAATGCCCCGCCCCCCCCCCCAATCCATTTTTGTGCTTTAATTTCTGTAAATGATTGCAGAGAGTGCTGTAGAAAACGGTGTTGTTAAGGAGCAAGCTCAGCATATAGCGATTAAGCCAACATCCAATGGGAGCAATGAAGATCATTCTCCACAAAAGGCTGACATGTACAAGACACTCAGTGGTCACAGAGCTGGTGAGGCTGCCATTGTATATGAACATGGAGCTGACGTTGAGGCACTAATGCCAAAACTGCGGCGATCTGATTACTACACACTGCCTAGGATACATGAACTGGCGGCCAAGGAAAGAGCCGAACCAGGATTTTGCAGTCATGTGAAGGACTTCGTGGTTGGAAGGCAAGGTTATGGCAGCATAAGATTCTTGGGTGAGACGGATGTTCGAGGGCTTGATTTGGAGTCCCTCATTCAGTTTAACAATAGGGAGGTGATTGTATACATGGACGATTCAAAGAAACCTCCTGTTGGACAAGGGCTGAATAAGCCTGCTGAGGTGACACTACTCAACATAAAATGTTTCGACAAAAAAACTGGACATCAGTATACAGATGGGCCAAAGATCGAGAAATACAAGGAGATGCTCAAGAGAAAGGCTGAGGACCAAGGTGCTGAATTTGTATCATACGATCCTACTAAAGGAGAGTGGAAGATTAGGGTGAACCATTTCAGCGTCTACAAGCTGGTAGAAGAAGATGAAAACAGTTGGATAAATGATGACGATGACAACAACTAATGGTTGGTTCGATACGGTGGATGGCAGCAGCAGTACATTTTATAGTTTCAGAACCAAAGTTCTGCTTCGAAATGTATTTTGTTTTTCCTGTAAATTCTCACTGTATTGTGTGGTTGGATGGATATAGCTTGGGCCAACGTTCGTGTGCTTATTTTTCTTTGGGGATATTTTATACATCTTACGGTTGGGGGTGTCCAAATGTGGGTTTTCCAGTATCAATTTTTTGCGCACTTAAATTTTGATTCCCATATATGTTATGGTTATTTCAACTTTTATTTTTTATTTTTAATTACTGTGTAGTTGATTTGACGTTTTTTTATAGCATTACACGTTGATTGAGTCCAGTCAAAATGTTGCTTAAGTATTTGGAATTTCTTTTCAAGAATGCAATATACTATGTTTATTTCAGTTTAAGTTTTAACATTTCAGCTTGCTTTTTTCAGTAAATAAGTTTATAATAATTTTGTCAAATTTTATCAAGGAACATTAGCTGAAATTCTGTGAAAATTTTAAAATGAATTAGAAATATGATATTGTAACTTATTTGTTTTCTATTGGACAATCAATATCATTAAGCATGACCAGGTGTCCTTACTTTCAATGTTAACAACTATAAAGATAATGAACAAGTTTTGATCATTTCCATCTTATCATCCATTAAAAATTACTAATCTCTATATTTTGTTTTCAAGTTAGAGTCATGTACTTATAAGTAGCCTACAAATTTATTAAAATCCTTTTCACACCTAAGATCTACTAAATTTTGGAAGTAAATTTAATATGAATAGCACAATAGAAATATTACTTATCATTATTCCTTCAATTATTTCTCGTACTACTTGTTTTAATGTAGTGAATATTATAATTCTCATAATAAATCTACATTTAATGTATTTAATAACTTGATTTACAATCATTTTTTTTATTTACTTTTAACCTATCAACAATGTCTTGGCCACCCATTTTAATTTGACATTTTTATTCCACAATACTCCTAATTAAATTCAAAGCTAGTGTTCCTTTCTCTGAAAATTTTCAGCTTTCTTCCATTAAATCATCTCCCTTATCCTTATTGTCACTATTTAATTCTTGAAAAAATGTAATTATACATTTTTCCTTAAAATCTAAATGATAGGTACTTCAAATCATATATCGGAATTACCAACATTATCAAATTCTATACCTTTTTTTCTTTGTCTCCACCTCCACAATTATATTATCATTACACAGCCACTTGACTCCTTGATCATATCTTTGCAATTATCTTCAATATTAACTGTTCTAGTCTTACCATCACAAAGTATGTTAGGTCAACTTGATCAGACTTAATAAGTTCATCCTCCTCTAAATATATTTTTGTTTTCCTTTTACATTTACATCATCACCATCAAGTGGTATATTTGCATCATTTGTATTAGTAATCAATTGTTCATCACATAAATATCTTACGACATTCATCATCAAAGGCTCTCTATATATAGATGACCCTTAATCCCATTATCAAATACATAATTATCCAATTCAATAGAATCTTTGCCATCCTTGAACTCTTCTTTAATTTGCATCATTCGGTTTCCACCACAGTCTAAAATCACTATACTTGACTTAAACTCTTTTATAAGTAAAACTGCTTCCAAATAAGAACATATGAATTTTATTTATAAATAATATTCTCATAGGTTTCCTTTTATATAATATGAGGTTCTCAAAAAAACATTCCTTTATATAAAAAGTGTGAACAAACTCATTTTATATGATAAAATATATAAACTATTAAAATATTATTAAATATTAACCAAAACATAAAACAATAAAAAAGATATTGCTTCTCCCTCTTGTGATAAAATCAAACACATTTGCCTACCATTCAAACAACGTGTAAAAGAGAAAAGTTCTGGATACATTTTTTTTTAGATGTCAAGGACACCCGCACAAGAATGACAACATGAGAGCGACTCCACAACAACTAAACCAAGAAAAACCATACATTTTTTTTCTTCTTTCTATATCTCTATTACACCACAAGAAAGCACAACTTCTTATGCTATCAACACGTGCATCTTAAAGTTCTTTGCGATTTGAAAATATACATTCAGAAATTCATTTTTCCCAGATTGATATTTCTTTTATAATATGGATAAATGTTCCCTTCATACCAATAATATTAACTCAACATTTTTTAAATATTATTAATTATATAATAATAATAATAACAATAATAAATCAATTACAAAATATAGTAAGTTATTAAATTAGTCTAATTTTTGGTTAAATTCCAAACAGAAGAGATATAATACTATAAGCATTATAATGGGACAACCCTGAATCATCCAACACAAAAAATGTTTATCTTGATTAAAATGGAAACTCCGAATCTCCAATAAGTATTTTTGGAATAATAGTTGACTATGATGAAAAACGCGACCAATATCATCTTCGAAAACATCCAAATATCTCATATCAATTCAAAATAATCACGCGCTTCTCAAAGATAAAAACAAAATCTCTACAAAGAGATTTTAAACAAACTATGAAAAATATTTCTTTCTCTTATTACCTTTTTCGACAGACAAACTTTCACATTTTACTGAATTACAAAAAATTTCAATTTACATATATCATATATTATCAATTTACAATTCACAATTCACAATTCACACGTACACATAATACTGTTTATAGTTGGACAATTCTGAACAGCTTTAACATATTTCTGTAAAAATTTAAAGGTACTTATTATATGAAGATGATTTTTTTATTATACTAAAAATGAAATTGAATAATAATTATATGAAATAGGACACAAGACTCTGCCAAAAGTAGTCACATATCATTATCAGAATGATTAGAAAGGTTATAAATTGGCAAGTTAGGTGTGGGGAGAAGAAGAACAATACTGGGCTACTTGCTACATTGAAACCAACATAGGACACAGATTGAAGCCATGGAAGAGATCAAGAACCCCTCCGGGACTTCACTTTTGGTACCATCAGTTCAAGAGTTGACTAAACAAAATTTGTGTACCGTTCCACAAAGATACATTCAGCCTCAACATCAAGACATGGTTCTCGTCTCTCAAGAACCTAATAGTATCTTTGAGATTCCAGTTATTGACATGCAGAGGTTGCTTTCTGAAGAATCTGGTAGTTCAGAATTGGATAAGCTTCACCTTGCTTGCAAAGATTGGGGATTCTTCCAGGTTTCTTCAATTTCTTTGTAACTGTAACATATTTCTGTTTCATTCTGGATTCGAGAAAATGTAGATATATATTAGAAATCAAATCACTCAAAAGCTTAAACTATAAGCTAAAACTCAGATAAAGTGTGTTGGATAATTTTGTTGTTTAATTGGAATTTAAGTTTAGCCTCACTAGTTTGCACAATAAATATTTGCATTAAACAATAACAACATAGTTACCAGTAAAACTCTAACTCTAATAACAGAACCACTTCAAGAAATATACTTAAAGAACTTAAATCAAGTTTTGTCCACATACAGCTAAATTCAAATTTTGAATTATGAAGTGATTTAGTTGTTAAATGTTAATCTCCTTGTAGCTGGTAAACCATGGAGTTAGCCCTTCCTTGGTGGAGAAAGTGAAGTTGGAGATGAAGGAATTTTTCAACCTTCCAATGTCAGAGAAGAAAAAGTTATGGCAGAGTCCAGAGCATATGGAGGGTTTTGGACAAGCATTTGTTGTGAGTGAAGAACAGAAGCTTGATTGGGCTGACCTTTTCTTTATGACTGTTCTTCCAAAACAATTGAGAATGCCCCACTTATTTCCACAACTCCCTCTTGCTTTCAGGTTCTCTTCCTTCTTCTTTCTTTTCTGTGATTACATTTTTTTTTTTTTTTTATTTGCCAAGAAGTTTATCCAAAGATGTTTGTGCATAGCTTTTTAAAGAAGAGATTTCATGCCAAGATAGCCACTGTTCTCTGTGATGCAGGGAAACTTTGGAACTTTACTCTCAGGAACTTCAAAAGCTAGCCAAGGTTGTTGTTGAACAAATGGGAAAAGCTCTGAAGATGGAAGAAAGAGAAATGAGAGAGTTATTTGAAGATGGTATACAATCTATGAGGATGAACTATTATCCACCATGTCCTCAACCAGAGAAGGTTATTGGCCTCAGACCCCATTCAGATGGAGGTGCCCTTACTATCCTTCTACAAGTGAGTGAAGTAGAAGGACTGCAGTTAAGAAAAGATGGCATATGGATTCCTATCAAACCCCTCCCTAATGCTTTCATTCTAAACATTGGTGACATGCTGGAGGTAATATACTTTTACTCTTATTCCATTCATATCTCAGCTTTACAATATCATTTAAGAACATTCTTGAAATTTCAGCTGCATAATTGACTTTGTTGTGTATGGTTTCAATTTTGTATTTTATGTAGTGTAACATATAGCTAATATATTTGCGTGAAAGTTACAATTTCAATAATCTAAAAATATATCTAAATAAAATATAGCATGATAATGTTGCTGTATAATAAATAGTATTTTTTGTGTTATTAATTTTTATTTAGTATCATATTATATTTTTAGATAGATAACTTAACATACGATAATTATATTATTGACTCATTTTAAAAAAAGTTGATACTAAATTAATAATAAAAATAATAGTGAGACAAAATAAAAAAATATTTAGTTATAATTTAATTATATTTTAATAATTGTGAAAATTTTAATACATTGAAAATATGGTTAGTCTTGTAACATCTAATATCAGATGAAATAATAGATTAACATATTGATTAAGATAGACTTTTATACGTTTAACTCTATTTTATAAATTTGTTAACAAATTTTTAGATAATTTAGATTTATTGTGAGTTGTGGTGTCATCAATGGAAATATGGTGCTACATAGAGTAGGCTAATTAATTAAACTTGATCCAACTTTACTCGTGAGTATCTGGTTTATTTTGGTTTTGGTGACAGATTATAAGCAATGGAATATACAGAAGTGTTGAGCATCGTGCAATGGTGAACTCTGAAAGAGAAAGGATTTCAGTTGCAACATTCCATACTTCAAAACATGATGGTGTGATAGGTCCTGCACCAAGCTTGATCACTGAAAAAACACCACCACGCTTCCCAAGAATTCCATTGAAGGAGTTTCTTGCCAACCTATTTGCTCGTCAACTTGATGGAAAGTCTTACCTAGACACCTTGAGACTTTAACATTACTTTTTTTAAAGTAAAAGACACACCAGTAAATGGTCTAGCTTTGTTCAAGAAAATTAAGAAAAGAATAAAATAATTATGGTTTCTTTGTTATATTTTATATATTTCAATAAATATGAGATGTTCCAGAATTGAAGAAATTGTGAAAGATTTGTGCATTGATATGATCACACAATTGACCTAAAAAGTTGGCCCAGGAACAAAGAATGAGAATCATATGAAACATGACTGTAATAATGGTAAAAAACAAAAACAACCTTAGATATCGACCACAATTAAGTTGATACTTGAATTTGAGTGGGGGTGGTTTGAGTGATCATCATCACTCACTATTTAAGTTAAAGTCACCACATTCACACACTATACATAATAATGTATTTAAAATTTAGCTTCAACTATTATTAATTAAAATTAACTAACTTAACTATTTTCATCAGTCTTGATAAATTAATTATTCATTGATCCTGATCAATTAATTAATTAATTTTTATATATACAAACAAAGGTAGTACATGAGAAAAGAAATAAATTAGTTTTTTAAAATAATTTAAATAATTATATGGAACACTTTAATATCACAAATAATTCATTAATACTTTAAAAATATTGAAATTTCATTTGAAAATAAAAATAATAAATTAAAAACCTTAAAAACATTTCATTAACTTCTTTTTTTTTTTTTTAAATATTTTCAGTATTTTCATTTTAAATAAAAACAAAAATTTATAATATAAAAATAAATCACTAAAAAAGCATTGTAATTATGCTTGTGCATCTCTAAAAACGATAGAAATTACAAAAACTGGTGGGTCTAATAACTATTGTTTTTTCTTTCCAGTAAATACATGTCAATGTCATGTTAAAAGTTGTTTATACGACGACATCAAGAACGAAGGTTGATAGAAAGAAAAGAACACGGAGGTTTGAAAAAATAGAAATTATTATAAATAAAAATGAATCCAAGAACAAAACAAAATTTGATTTGTTTTTTTCTGCAAAATGAAAAATAACAAAATATTGAAGACGTGTGTCACAAAAACATTTATGAATGAACCATGTCTTCAACGTGTAATCTGAGTTGTTATATCGACGGAAATCAGTGAATGGTCAAGAACCAAACACGTCTCTAAATAAAAGAAGTCGTGGTTCTTCATCACAAATTTTTCAGTGTAATGAATAAAATAAACTGTAAAAACTATGTGCTTAGGCCAAAGATACCACCAAACTAACAGAAGATATCAACATATTGTTAATATAGACAAGAACTTTTTTCACAGTGGTCTTTTGAGAAAAAAAAAACTTGTTTTATGATAAACTTATGTTTGGATTAGCTTATTTTTTGTAAATAATTTTTAAGAAAGAAAAATTAAAAGAACAAAAATAAAATAAAATAAAATTAGTTTATGTAAAAAATAAAAAAATAAAAAAAGAAAAGTTATATAAAATAATTTTTATAAATTAAATTCAAATTATATGTTATGTTTGGTGTATTTTTTTTTTTACTTAATCAATTAACGGAATAATTAATGTATTATGAAATAATTTTTTTAATAATTGTGTTAGATCTTGATTCTGATATTAATTGCTAAATTAAATATTTATTATTAGATAAAAATTATAATTTATAATTAAAGCGTAATTCTTTATTGACTTACTTAATCTCCGTCACAATACAATTAATACACCTCAAAATAGTATAAGGTCTTAATAAATAAGAAACTTATTTGTACACTTAATAATTAAAAAAACATAATCAAAACATACGAAAGTAAAATTAACCTACATTAAATAAATTAAAATTACTAAAGAATATATAATGTTTAAATCTTATTTTTTCTATTATTATAATTTTTATGGATATAATTTTGTTAAATTTTTTTCTTCAAAATAATTAAGATTCTCCTTTTCTTTCATCAACGATATTAATATTTTGATGTTTTATAAGATAATATTGTTTTGTATTCGAGATATTGTCATTTTATATAATTTTTTGTTTAAATTTTGTGTTGATGAGTTAATGAAATAGAGTGTATATAAAATATCTTTGAACTCAATTCTTAAGGGATATAAAATGTTTGGTCGTATCAAAACAAGCTCCTCGGATAAGGACTAAAGGGTTGAATAACTTAATTTTTTTTTTCTTTTTGTACACGATGTTAATGTTTCAACTTTAAATTTCTTTAACATAGTATTATTATGATCAATCACTATATCTAAAATATTGCTTACGTATGATTTCTTTCCTAAAAAGAGCATCTTTATAAGTTAAAAGGAGAAGGGTGCATATAATATATATCATGGTGTCAATTCCTAAAATAAAATGGAACTTTTGATTGAAAGCCTCATATCATATTAATACTGGAATTATAAATTATAGATAATATGTGGTTCAATAATAGTTGAACGATAATAATTCGAGAATTTCGTTAAAATTGGCTCTGATACCATATTAATAGTGAATTTAAGTCTAACTTAATATTATAAAACTGGCTTAATAAAGTGAGGTTTGGACCACTATATAAATCTTATTTTGACTTTATTTTCAGTTGATGTGAAATCTCCAATAGAAACAGTCTTGAATTGGAAAATTTCCTGCTCAAACTTATTGTTGATGACGGTTGTAAATTCTTGCAACACTTCTTGAATTTATGTTTCACATGTTGGGAATGCTTGGGTATGTCTCGATCAAGGGTTGATTAAATTGAAGGAGGATTTTTTATGAGTTCTTGGTAGGTTCTTGGCTCAAGGATTAAACAAAGGTGGTAGAAGAATTGGTTTTGTTCTAAAGTTATGACTATTCTTATCTAAAATGTTAGTCTATGATGGCCAAGAATGGATTCTTTGTGTTTATGACAAAAGTTAGAGTTTGGTTTGAATGATTGTAAGTGAAGGTTATGAGGTAGGTGAGGTTCTTGAAAGAATGTTGATTTTCTTGGGGGTTTATAATGTTTAGAAAAGCTTGGGTCTTGGTTTTGTAGGTTAGTTGTGAGGTTATATGAATTAGGAAGGTTTCTTTTTTATGGTTATGGGTGTTTATGCGTAGTGACCAAATGTGTTGGAAATAATGGTGTAAGAAACCAACAAGAAGGAAGAAAGTTTCACCACCGTTGACTATGGCAATCAAATGGTTGCTCTCAAAAACGTAGAATTACTAAACACTATGCGTAAATAATCGAAACTGGCCACTGTAGCTGACTAATCAAACCAAATTATTCTACAATTCACACCAAATTGTTCTACGTTGTCGTCTTTCAATTCATTAAGCATCAAATTTTCAATGAAACTACCAAAATATGCCACGAGGAATCCAAAATATATATATACTATTTGTAGATATAATGGAAAAATATTGACTATGGATAGACGTTGCACACTAAATTAATTATTGATTGATACTAATCAACACGTCTTTAATTTCATAATATTTAGATTTTAAAATAAGCACACATTTAGCTTATTCAATTATTTTATAAGATTCTAAAACTATTTAAAAATAAGCTTTCTAACAATATATAATTATTAATTTTTAGATTTCATCATTTGATGTTTTAAATATTTTGTTCTGGTAGAGTCTGAAATTTTTAAAAATTGAAGATGAAGGTGACCTTTAATCATAAATTGCTATAATTTGAAAAGGTACAAACAAATTTTGAACTTCGGTTTTTGAGTTTCTATTTTTACAAAATTAAATATTATGTATGTATCATTTATAGGGTCTAGAAAATGTATTGTTTATAGGATCTAGGTGATATATATAGTCTTGATTTTTTGTCGGTATAATGCATGGTTTAGAAGACCATAATCTAAGATTTGATTTGTATGGTCTGAATTTGATTTAGATGTTAAAAAAAAATAATAACTTTTCATATGTTTTTAATAAGTTTTAAATACACATTATATATGTCAAAGTTATTTTTCCAATGAGATATATAGCGATTTTTGGAAATTATCTTTAAAATAATTTGGCAAAATTATTAGAAATTTTTCTATATTGTTTTATATTTTTGTATAGTTAGCTTCAACATGAAATTTATATTTACTAAATTTAATTATGTAAAAAGTATGGGAAGTCTATTATTTTATATTAATATTATTTTAAACATGTTAAATTAGTTTTAATTTATGAGTATATTTATTTAGTTAATTAAATAGTTTACAATTATACATTTAACTTTAACCTAAAGTCTATTCTCTCTTAAATAATTTGGAGAGACTCTTATTTTATAACAATATTATTTTATATCTATATTAGAGATATAAGAACACCATATCAACCAAACCTATTGAAGAATTTATTATATCTAATATTATTTTGTTTTTTATTTATTTTTTACTTTTTTAAAACATGAAAATTATATTAACCAAATTGATGCGTGGGTTTAATAGTTCAGAATTTAAAGAAATGATTTTTTTTTCCTCAAAGTTTATAAAACACTTCCTGGTGTGAGACTCAGGGTAGGAGTGGGAGAAAAAGAAGAGTGAGTTATTGCCGTATTGAGAACAACATTAGACAAAAACTTTAGCCATGGAAGAGATCAACAAGAACCCATCTGGAACTTCACTTCTGGTACCATCAGTTCAAGAGTTGGCTAAACAGAGTTTGTCTACTGTTCCACCGAGATACGTTCAACCTCAACTTGAAGACATGGTTCTCATATCACAAGAAGCTCATAGTACCCTTCAGATTCCAGTTATTGACATGCACAACTTGCTTTCTGCAGAATCTGGAAGTTCAGAATTGCATAAGCTTCATCTTGCTTGCAAAGACTGGGGATTCTTCCAGGTCTCTTTTATTTCTTAAAACTATAACACACGTACCTCTTAATTTGTGCATTCTATAGTTTTGATGCGTATATAAAAATAAATAAATTATATATAATATGTATCGCTTGTTTTTAGTTCAAGTTAGCTTTGAAATATTGTATAATTGTATTGTTTGAGTTAATACTTCTTTTTTAGCTAGTAAACCATGGAGTTAATACTTCTTTGGTGGAGAAAGTGAAGTTAGAGATTAAGGAATTCTTCAACCTTCCAATGTCAGAGAAGAAAAAATTTTGGCAGAGTCCAGAGCATATGGAGGGTTTTGGACAAGCATTTGTTGTGAGTGAAGACCAAAAACTTGATTGGGCTGACCTTTATTACATGACCACCCTTCCAAAGCACTCAAGAATGCCCCACTTATTTCCAAAGCTCCCTCTTCCTTTCAGGTTCTCTCTCACTCTACCTTATATGTTTGTATATCATATGATATCTGAAAGAGTTTGCATGGTCATGCAGAGACACTCTAGAAGTTTACTCACAGGAAATGAAAGATCTGGCCTTGGTTATTATTGGTCATATGGGAAAAGCTTTGAAGATGGAAGAAAGGGAAATAAGGGAATTGTTTGAAGATGGAATACAACTGATGAGGATGAATTATTACCCTCCATGCCCTGAACCAGAGAAGGTTATTGGCCTCACTCCTCATTCAGATGGAATTGGACTTGCTATTCTTCTACAAGTCAATGAAGTAGAAGGGTTGCAGATAAGGAAAGATGGCTTCTGGGTTCCAGTCAAACCCTTGCCTAATGCTTTCATTGTCAATGTTGGGGACATATTAGAGGTAATATTAATTCATTTATCTATCATTTCATTGCACCTTCTTTCAGAAGACTTTCGTTTTACCAGTTAGGACATATTTGATAGTGATAATTTCTTTTTCCATTCATGGGTTGTTTCAAACATTTCCTTTATGTTAAAAGTATTTTTACTTTCTTTATATTTTCTACCTTTTTTCATTTATCATTTGACCTTCTAAATATTGTTGTCTCTATTTTTATTTTATCTTAAAGTATAAAAAAAATCTTCAAAAGTGAAAAATAATTAAAAAGAAAGGGAGGTGGTGAATGGTAATTCGCTTTAACAAGTGGCTAGTGTAACTAAGTAGATGATGTATATCAGTTAAATTAAAAATATTCATCACTGAAAATATGTATATATATTATCAAATGAATTTAATGCACATGTATTGCTTGATGATATTTTAATAGAAACATCCAATAAGAATGCATCTTAGTGCTAGTGTCCTTAGTTTTCGAGACACGATTAGACCATAAAATCTACTGATATAAACGTGACGAAATTCAGATGATCATGGGTACGTAACTCACTTGATTTTGCACAATTTTGGTTGTTTGGAATCATAGATTATAACAAACGGAATATACAGAAGCATTGAGCATCGAGCAACAGTAAATACTGAAAAAGAAAGACTCTCAATTGCAACATTCTATAGTCCAAATGAAGATGGTGTGGTAGGTCCTGCATCAAGCTTGATCAATGAAGAAACACCAGGACGATTCAAAAGCATAGGAGTGAAGGACTACTTCAAGGGCCTATTTTCTCGAAAACTCGATGGAAAATCCTACGTGGATGTCATGAGAATATAGCATCACTGTTGAAGCTATAAGAAAATTATAATTGGAGTCTTTTACTTTATTGTATCATCGTGTCTCATTGCTTTTAGTCTTCTGCATGTTCATTATATCATGTATAGAAGAGTTTATAGAGAGACCTATGATTTGAACCTATTATAGGGCTCTCGTGACTCTTTTTAGCTTGTCTTTATTAAAAGTGTTTCAATAAATTTTTAGGATTAAATTTATAATATAATTTCCATATTTATATTCTTTTGGAAAAGGTTAAACGTTATATTATTAAGTGTATACGAAGTTTTTATTGAAGATATTGTTTTCTTCTCTTATTAATGATCTATTAACGAACATATCTTTCTGGTACTTTTCCTCGGAATTATTTTGAGAAATTAAAAATAATTTTAATAAAATTTGTATTATTTTATCTGCATTTTTTTATGTAATAATATTTAAATAGATTTTTTGTTTGAAAGATATGTATGGGACAATACTCGTTTTCTAGATATAGAAACGTATGTATTTGGTGAATGGATTTGCATTGAATTTTTTATACTAATTAAGTGATTTTAGATAAAATATTATATATTCAATTCATGGTAAGCATAAATTAGTTTACTGGTTTTTAGCGTAAAAAAATGGAAGCCAAACAGAATAGCTTTTAACCTACCAAGAAAATTAGACCCACATATTTATTACGTAAATTGATGGTTAATTAAACATACTATAATTTTTTTCAAAATCAATTATGCCAATATTGACTCCTTCCACTAAAATTTAATTATGAATAATTATCCATAAATGCACAGTAATTCATCAAAATTGACCTTCACTAACAGATGGTAAACTTTTATGTCTATTAAATTCACTTTTCTTACTTTTAGTGAATTCTGAATTATCTTTCTAAGTTGTTAACAAATAATCTTAAAATCAGTGGTTTCTTTTGATTTGAAAAGATAATTACGTATGTACGGATAAGGTGTTGGTATCCTAAACCACCTTAATTAAGAATAATTTAAGCATAACTAATACGAGGAGCTCTCGCCTGGACCGTGAGCCTTCCGGCCATAACGATAATTCAAGCATAACAGCACTAGAAAGCTTCCGGCCTTAGCCGGAAGCCTCTGGTCTAAGTGTTAAGAACGACCTAACCATGCCAATCAGGCATGATCGGATGATTAAGGCAGAATTAACCCTTAACTCTGGCCCATTGCTTCGGCCCAGTTTACGAGGCTATAAATAGTTAATAAATGATGAGGTATGATGATCTTGATATACTGTTTTCACTGTAGAGAATATTCTGTTTGAGTATTTACTGACTTGAGCGTCGGAGTGTAATCAATAGGTACACTCCCATTCGATGGAAGGAAGGCTCTCAGCAGTTGACCGAGAGACTCGCGGCAGAAGGTGCAGAACGAATTAAGGATTAGAAGACTCTTTGTTGCTGTCGGTCCATACGTTAACCTCTCGGCAGGAACATTTTGGCGCCCATCATGGGTCCGAGTAACCAACTTGGAATGGCATTCACAAGAAACATGGCGAGCAGGGAGGAATCCAGGAGGGAAGGAGGGGAACTAGGGAGAGAGGAGATGGTGGAGGAAAGGCGTGTGGATGAAGGAAGGGAAGAGGTAGCTGAGGAAGGGATGTCGATGTTGACAGAACTGAGAAGGGAACTGAGTGAGTTCAAAAAGAGAAGTGCGGAGGAGATGGAGGGGTTAAGAAGGGAGAATGAGAGAATGAAGAGGAGTTTGGAGGAGAAGGAAGATGCCTCCTCACACCTTGAGGTGCAAGGGCACTCCCAGCCAACGTGGAAGCCCCCTTCAGTGATGATCCAAGAAGTACCCAGTCAAAGAGGAGGGACATACAATAGCATGGTCTCAGCCTCCATAGCACCGGGGGAAAGTAGGAGGCATCCTTTCGTGGATGGAATAATGGAGGCTCCCCTCCCGGCCCATTGGAGAAATCTGACTCTGGACAGATATGATGGAACCACTGACCCTGATGAGCACATAGATGTTTATGTCACTCAGGTGAGCTTGTACACCACTAACGACGCAGTCTTCTGCAGGGTGTTCCCCACATCGTTGAAGGGGGCAGCCCTTAGCTGGTTCACACGTCTCCCGACCAACTCAATTGACTGCTTTGACACGTTGATATCAAAGTTTGGAACACAATTTGCCACAAGTAGGCCTCACCACCTATCCTCCATAGCTTTGGTGAACATAAGACAGGAGAAGGGGGAATCGTTAAGGGCGTTTATGGAAAGGTTTGGAGGAATAGCCCTGAAGATAAGGGATCTCAATCCGGAAGTGGCATTGCACCACATGGTCACCGCTTTAAGGCCGAGACCCTTCTCGGACAGTCTGTGCAAGAAACCGGCAACTGATCTTAACGAACTTCGCAACAGGGCGTCAAAGTTTATGCAGTTAGAAGAGCTTAGAGAATTTCGCGCGCAAACGCGACCTGAGGGTCCAGAAAGATTAGCAGATAGGAGAGAAGGCGAGAGGGACAAGGGGAAGAGAGTACATATGCCGAAAATAAGAGAATCACGCCCTCCTCGCTACTCACATTACACTCCGTTGAATGTGGATAGAGTTAGGGCATTGGAGGAGGCATTGAATGCTGATCTGCTTCAAACACCCAAGAATGTTCCTACCCCTCCTAATGCAGATTTCAACAAACACTGCAGATACCACAGAAACCATGGCCATTCCACTGAGGAATGTGTCACACTCAAGGACAAAATTGAAGAGTTGGTGCAGGCAGGGCACCTCCAAAGATTAGTGAAGAGAAAGGATGGGCGAGAAGGGCAGCAATGAGGAAGGTATGGAGGATCAAGCAAACCTGGTTACCACTCGGAATATAACCAGAGGCAACAGGGAAGGAGGCAGGAAAGGAAGGAGGAAGAAAGAAAAAACCAACCCTTAAGGGGGGTAATCAACACCATCGCAGGAGGCTTTGCAGGAGGGGGGACATCTAACTCAGCAAGAAAGAGGCATCTGAGGAGCATCCACTCGATAAATATGGCCGAAAGAAGTAGATCACTGAAAATGCCACCCATCACCTTCACTAACGAAGATTTCAAAGGTATAGATCCACAGCAAGACAACCTCATGGTGATCACAGTGGAGGCCGCCAACTTTGCGGTCAAGAAAACGTTGGTGGATCAGGAAAGCTCGGTGGATATACTGTATTGGAAAACTTTCCAAAAAATGAAACTCTCGGAGGATGTTTTGCAACCATATAATGATCAGGTAGTAGGCTTCTCAGGAGAGAGGGTGAATACCAAAGGCTTCGTAGACCTCTATACTAGGTTTGGAGGAGAAGGAGGGCTCTGTAGGGTAATAAAAGTGAGATTCGTCATAATTGACGCGTGCACCTCATACAACATGCTGCTGGGGAGACCTTCACTCAATAAGCTAAGGGCCATAGCGTCCACACCACACTTGGCAATGAAGTTCCCAACAAACAAGGGAGAAGTGGTCACTATGCATGGTGACCAGAAAATAGCAAGAGAATGTTATCTAGCTAGCTTGAGAACACCCCATAATTGGGAAGAGAAGAAAGAGGAGGAGGAGAGGCCGAGAAGGAAGCAAGAGAGGCCAAAGAGGGAGGATATGGTGGCCATGACTAGCTTAGACCCTCGGGTGAATGAAGATCCAAGGGTCCAACCTAAGGAAGAAACAATGACTATATGCATTGGGGAGCCTCACCAGGTGACATGCATAAGGTCTACAGCGAGTCAAGAAGAAAAAGAAGCCATTCTTGGCATTCTAAGGAGGAATGTGGAAGCATTCGCTTGGACTGCAGCTGACATGCCAGGAATAGATCCCAGAATAATCTCCCACAAGCTGTCAGTATGCAAAGAAGCAAGGCCGGTTGCCCAAAAAAGAAGAAAGATGGGGGAAGAAAGAAGGAAGGCAGTTGGAGAAGAAGTGGATAAATTGCTGAAAGCAGGATTTATCAAAAAGGCCAAGTACACAACTTGGTTGGCCAATGTAGTAATGGTGAAGAAGGCAAATGGGAAGTGGCGGATGTGCACAAACTACACAAACCTGAACAAAGCATGTCCGAAAGATACCTATCCTTTGCTCAGCATAGACAGATTGGTGGATGGAGCTGCAGGGCATAAAATGTTGAGCTTTTTGGATGCTTATTCAGGATACAATCAGATACTGATGCACCCGGATGAAGCCGAGAAGACAGCCTTCATCACAGAAGAGTGCAATTTTTACTACAGGGTGATGCCTTTTGGATTGAAAAATGCAGGGGCCACTTATCAAAGATTAATGGACAAAATGTTTAAGGAGCAGATAGGAAGAAGCATGGAGGTTTATGTAGATGACACGGTAGTCAAGTCAGACTCCTGCAATGACCACATTAAAGACTTAAACGAAATATTCTCGGTCCTACGAAGGTATGGGATGAAATTAAATCCGGAAAAATGTGTTTTTGGGGTGCAAGGAGGGAAGTTCCTGGGCTTCATGCTAACCAGTAGGAGGATTGAGGCAAATCCAGACAAATGCCAGGCAATAATTGACATGAGGAGTCCCAGCAACCTGAAGGAGGTCCAAAGGTTAGTGGGACGTCTGACGGCACTGTCCCGGTTCACCCCTACCATGACCGAGAAGATACGTCCCATTGTGAAATTATTCAAGAAAGCTACAAAGTTCGAATGGGACGAGAAATGCCAAACCAAGTTTGAAGAAATCAAGACCTTCCTCACCTCCCCACCCATCCTTCAAAAACCACGAAGAGACAACGACCTCATCATGTACTTATCGGTCTCTGACAACACGCTCAGCTCGGTTTTAGTACAAGAATTCGAGGGAGAAATAAGGCACATTTACTACATAAGCCGAATGTTGCAAGATGCTGAGACGCGCTATCAGCTGTTGGACAAGGTGGCCTTGACAGTGGTAACAACTGCAAGGCGCCTTCGCCAATACTTTCAAAGTCACAAGATAGTTGTTTGAACCGATTATCCTATAGCCAAGATACTCAGAAAACCGGAACTGTCTGGAAGGATGATTGCTTGGACCGTGGAGCTGTCGGAATTCGACATAACTTATGAAAGAAGGGGACCTATTAAAGCTAAATGTCTCGCGGATTTTGCAGGGGAGCTACAAGGGGAAGCAATTGAAGAAGGGGATGAGGAGTGGTGGAAGCAGTAGGTAGATGGATCATCCAATAAACAAGGGAGTGGAGCAGGAGTGGTTTTAGAGGGACCAAAAGGTATCAAAGTGGAGCAGTCCTTGATCTTCCAATTCAAGGCCTCAAATAACCAAGCTGAGTACGAAGCACTGGTAGCCGGATTAACCTTGGCAAAGGAGATAGGGGCTGAGAAAATTGATTGCCACACAGATTCCCAGCTTGTAGCCAGCCATTTGAAAGGGGAGTTCCAAGTGAAGGACCCCTTAATGCTTAAGTATTACCACCATACTTTGAGAAAGTTGGAAGGATTCGAAGCTAGCCGGGTATGTCACATCCCTAGAGCCGAAAACGTCAGGGCTGATATCCTCTCGAAGCTAGCTACATCCACAGGAGGGGGCAACATCATCAAACAGTCATCAGACACACTTTGAGCCACCCGTCCATTGAGCTGGATGACTGTCAGCAAGTAGACAACCTGACTACCTGGATGACACCTTACTATCAGTTCCTGGACTAAGGATTGTGTCCCCCCGGGGAAAAGGAGGTTGTGCTATTCAGGAGGAGAGCTTCCCGGTTTGTTTTAGTAAATGGAGAGTTGTTTAAGAGGAGCTTCGAGGGACCTTTATTGAAATGTCTCAGCCCTGATCAAACTACTTATGTATTGGAGGAATTACATAGAGGGATTTGCGAATCTCATTCCGGAGGCAGATCTATGGCGGCTAAGGTGTTGAGGGCAGGATTTTACTGGCCTACAATCCGGGAGGATTGCGTTCAGTACGTCCGAAAGTGTAAAGAATGTCAAATAAATGGGAACCTCATACATTCAGCACCCGAAAAACTCCATCATGTTACATTACCTTGGCCATTTGCAACATAGGGAATGGACATTGTGGGACCTTTTCCTTTGGCTAAGGGACAGTGTAAGTTTTTATTAGTAGCTGTGGATTATTTTACTAAGTGGATAGAAGCAAAGCCCCTGGCCAAGATAACGGCAACCTAAGTGCAGAAATTCGTGTGGAAAAACATAGTGTGTAGATTTGGCATCCCCCATACCATCATCACAGACAATGGCAAGCAATTCATTGACAAAGAGCTAGGAGCCTTCTACGAAGGCCTAGGCATTCGGCACGCCACCAGTGCAGTAGAGCACCCACAAGCCAACGGACAGGCCGAAACAAAGTAATACTTCACGAACTCAAGAAAAGGCTGGGAGCAACTAAGGGGAGGTAGACAGAAGAATTGCTAGAAGTATTGTGGGCGTACAGATGCACCCCACAGTCATCTACTGGAGAGACCCCTTACAGCCTTACCTATGGGGTAGACGCCATGCTCCCGGTCGAAGTAGGGGAAGCCAGTCCGAGAAGGAAATTCATTAATATGGAAAGAAACGAAGAAGCCATGAGTGGAGTTGGAGCTGTTAACAGAGTTGAGGGACAAAGCTCTTCTTCGGCAAGAAGCTTGTCGATTAAGAACAGCTAGGAAGTTCAACTCTAGAGTAAAGCCGAGAGCTTTCCTAGAAGGAGATCTGGTGCTCAGGGTAAAAAGCGCAGCTAGGAGGAATCCAGCAGATGACAAGTTCGCAAGCAACTGGGAAGGTCCATTTAAAGTAGTTAAGGCACTAGGAAATGGAGCTTATCATCTCCAAGACTTGAATGGAAAACCAATACCAAGGGCTTGGAATGCACAACTGTTGAAATTTTATTATAGCTGAAATCATGTAATCACTTTTCGGCAATGAAAGAAGTTTTTCACATATGAATGGTTGCAAATCTAACTTAGAGGAAGCTTCACTTAACCATAGGTGATCCCTCTCGAACAGCTAAGAGGAAGCTTCACTTAACCATTAGTGATCCCTCTTAGCTGAAAATTAACAAAGAGGAAGTTTCACTTAATCATTAGTGATCCCTCTCGGCCAACAAAGAGGAAGCTTCACTTAATCATTAGTGATCCCTCTCGGCCAGCTAAGAGGAAACTTCACTTAACCATTAGTGATCCCTCTTAGCTCACTAAAATCTAACCAAGGGGGAACTCTACCATGAGTGGCTCCCCTCGGCCTTGAAAGAACTTCACTTAACCGTTAGTGAACCTCTCGGCCAACTAAAAAAGGGAAGTTTAATTCCATCTCGAGTGAACCTTCCCGGCCTTAGGAGCATCAATCGCTCTTCCCGACCATTCAATAATTAACGAACCCTCTCGGCTTCGGGAAAACCTCACAACTGTGAGCGCACCTCCCGACAATTTACAAATTTATTCTTCTCTTGATTCGTTATATTTGATTATTAAACGACTCTCGGCATAGTGCAACAATATCAAAATGAGATGCAATAAGTAAAACAAAAGCATGAAAGGAAAGAGAAATAAGAATTATATTCATCGAAATGTTAAGCTCCCAAGGAGCTTCAAAAGGTCATAATTGGACTGGGTCCCTAAGGACTACAAAATGATTGGTTTAAAAAACCTAGAAAATTAAACTAAGCATAAGTTGGGTTAGGAGGAGGAGTTGAGCTCTTCTCGGCTTCGGCAGCGCCTCCCGATGCATCCCCTTCGGAAACTGCTTGGGTCGCCGCTTCCTTTTCAATGTCTTCAAAGGCCATCAACTGACCCTTATAAACATCATTACCAACATCAAAGCGACCTAAGTCCAAAGGTTCCTCCCGGCTATGGAAATAAAAGGCCTGGCGAACATCCTTGTCGAAACCTAACTCATGCTCGCGAAGAATAAGGTATTTCAACCTATCACACTCCTTTTCCAGAGCAGCTTTAGTCGAAAGGGCCCTAGACAAATTCTTGTCTAAACCCTTAACATCGTCTCGGAGCCTCTTCTCGGTTTTACTCACCAGGGAAAACTTGTCTTCCCAAACCTTATTGCTTTCCTCCAAAGCAAGTGCCTTTTCTTCTGACTTAGCAGCCTTAGCTTTCAACTCTTGTATCTCTGTATTCAGCTTCGTGTTAGTCTCTAAGGCTTCTTTGAGGGAGGCACCTGTCTCTCCCAACTCATGCTTCAATTTTGCACACTCTGCAATCTGGCGGCGACCCAAGAGGAAGGTACGTGCATGCATCTCTATAAATGAAGTACCAACTTCCTCTAAGGGAGCGCTTTCAAAAATCTCCTTCTCGGCTGAAGACAAACCAAAGGTTACCTTTTTGTTGATTTGGAGATCAGAACCCAAAAACCGAGAAGTGAATAAAGAGGTGCCCCACCACTTATTTATAATACTGAGAGAAAAACAAAACGTTTCCAGAATAACCTTCTGGAAGCATCCCCCCCCACTTCCCAATTTCAATAGAGGAAAGACGAAACGTTTCCAGGGAAACGTTCTGGAAGCATCCTTCCTCTCTCTCTCTTACTTGGGCCGCTCAAATCATCATTACAGGCAACCTCGAGCCCCGTGCCAGGAAGCCCATTAAATCCCTGACAACAAAACTAATCCTAAAAGCAGCCAACCCATAGGAATACTTAGTTCAAAATCTCTTCATTTCCTTCCAACCCTCCAATTTCCCTAGAACCTTCTCGGATTGATCAGTCACTCGAGACTTGGGGGGCTAGTGTACGGATAAGGTGTTGGTATCCTAAACCACCTTAATTAAGAATAATTTAAGCATAAGTAATACGAGGAGCTCTCGCCTGGACCGTGAGCCTTCTGGCCATAACGATAATTCAAGCATAACAGCACTAGAAAGCTTCTGGCCTTAGCCGGAAGCCTCTCGTCTAAGTGTTAAGAACGACCTAACCACGCCAATCAGGCATGATCGGATGATTAAGGCAGAGTTAACCCTTAACTCTGGCCCATTGCTTCGGCCCAGTTTACGAGGCTATAAATAGGTAATAAATGATGAGGTATGATGATCTTGATATACTGTTTTCACTTTAGAGAATATTCTGTTTGAGTATTTACTAACTTGAGCGTCGGAGTGTAATCAACAGGTACACTCCTATCCGGTGGAAGAAAGGCTCTCAGCAGTTGACCAAAAGACTCGCGGCAGAAGGTGCAAAACGAATTAAGGATTAGAAGACTCTTTGTTGTTGTCGGTCCATATGTTAACCTCTCGGCAGGAACAACGTCTAAATTAAATAAAAATTAAAAAATCATAAAAAACTGACTAAAAAATCACTATACTTAAAAGAATATAATTCTTAAATTTTTATTTTTATTGAATTAAAATATTATTAATTTAATTTTTAAGTTTATATAAAATCAAAATTTAAAAAAAAATATTGATAATTAAAAATTAAGAAATTAAAATTATATGAAATCAGCAAACTATGGGAATCAAAATTATAATTAAGACAAATAATTAATAATATATATCATCCAAAAATGATTGACTTCGTGCTCATAATTGATTCCATGTTTCGCAACCTGAAATTGAAAATTGTTATCTTCTCTTATGGAGATTCTGTTGCAATAAAAGTCACTGATATGTACAAATTTTATTAATATACATACTTTTGCAGCAATAGCAGAAAAATGTTTTATACACACATATATATATCTATATCTATATATATACATATATATATATATATATATAAATTATATGAGTCGGTGCTAAATGCAAATGGATAGTTATGATCTGAACTTCTCTGATATTTGTTTGAATATCATCTTCTGCAGAAACGACAAATCTAGACTGGTTTTAGAGTAGCACGAAGGACACAACACGATGAATAATAATAATTTAAATAGAGAAGGTTCTAGGAGAATGTATTTAGCATACTTTATTTATAGTTTATTTTATTTTATGCATAAATACATGTAAGGATTTTAATCTTTTGAGAGTTTTACAGAAGAACTTTAATTAAAATGTGTAAGTTATTATAATTTATTATAATAAACTCTTCATAAAAATAATAATGACACAATTGAATTTAATTTTCTTTTATCTTATAAACAATTTACATATAAATGCTTATATAATGAGCAAGTATTAATAAATACTTATTTATAATGTTTTTTATCTAAGCATATCCGAAGAAAATAAAATGTTAAGCACACATATAACCGAAAATGATTACACACATTAATACATATAAGATTTAAATTTTTTATAGATATATATTTCATTCACTTATACTAACCAATGATAAACCTTGGATTCAGTAAAATTTCGTATTTCTTATAATATTTATTTCTTCTTTACAATTTTTTTTTTTAATTTTTCTTCTATAACATTCTAAACTTGTTGAATTCTATTAATTATATTATGAATTAATTTTAAACTTGTTGAATTCTATTAATTATATTATGAATTAATTTTAGATTTATAAAATTATTTTTCATATTATTTAATCATAATTTTCTAAATAGATGTATCTATAATTATTCAATAATATCTAACAACTAAATTGGTTAATAAATTAATAAATTTAAATTTGTACTTACAATCTAAATTTATATAAGATGAAAATTAGAAAATTAATTATTACTTTCTTATAAAATTTATTTTTTTACAATTTATTTAATAAAAAATTTAAAATTTTCGTACTTAACTCTTAAATTTATAATTTTAATACTATAATAATTTTTTAATATTGCGTTATCTCTTTAACCTAGATAGTGAAGAACAATACTAGAATTTCAAATATTTTTTCAGACAACATTATTTTAGAAGATAATATGTTTTTTTTTTAAGAAGAAAAGGATAGTACGAGAAAATCCACGAAAAAGGTTCCTCGAATATTTAAATATATAAAATTAAGTTTATTAGTGATATAGATCAGACATTAATACTATTTTATTATTATTAGGAAAATACGGATTAAAAACAATTTTAAAAAAATATTTGAAACAAATAATATATTTAATTATTATGTATTATCTCATTAGGTAACTTAAAAAGTATAAAGTATTAGTTAGTCTAGTACCTATAATAGTCTATCTTTTAAGTTTGTATTTTTCTAATTATTTTTATAAGATAAATTAAGTTTAATTTTATACATAAATAATGTATATTATTAACTAAGCAGTCATAGAAATTTAAAATAATTATAAAAAATTGTCATAAGAATTTATGAGTAGATAATAATATAAAATATGGCATTTTCTTATTGTGCATCTAGTAAACAGATAAAAATATCTGCAAGTTATAACAATGAAATTTATAAATAAGAAGTTGAAGTACAGAAAAGTTTATGTGGCTCATCTATCATCGTACATTTCTAAGCATTTAGTACCATGCATTCAAATTACACCGCCATGGAAATTTATTTTGTGTAACAGATAAAATCTGAAAATGCCATGAATTGATTTGAATCTCAGTCACTGGGTATAAAAAGGCAGGGTTTATAGTTGAATAAGAGATTAAGAGTGGAAGTGTATTGTTGTTTCAGGCAAAGTGTATGGAAAAGTTCTTCAACCCATCAGGAACTTCACTTCTGGTACCATCAGTTCAGGAGTTGGCTAAAGAGAGTGTATCAAATGTTTCACAAAGATATATTCAGCCTCAACATGAAGAAGAAATGGTCCTCATCTCTCAAGAACTTAATAACACCCTTCAGATTCCAGTTATTGACATGCAGAGATTGCTTTCTCAAGAATCTGGGAGTTCAGAATTGGCTAAGCTTCACCTTGCTTCCAAAGAATGGGGATTCTTCCAGGTCACTTTAATATTCTCTTTTTACACTTCAATTGGATTTGACTGATGAACTGATCAAATTTTGTTCGGTTTAAATAAACTGCAGAAACAGTTTTAGGAAAAAAGAAGAACACTTACAAGAACAGAAAACCAGAACAAAAACAATTCTTACGAGAACAGAAACCAGGGCACAAATGAGTAAAATTTATTAAAATCCTGTTTACAACTGTTCTAGAAAAATAAATAATACATAATTTTAATTTTTTATTAGCTTAAATTTATGTATTTGTCTTTTTTGTGAGAGATGTAAAATTATCATTAACAAATATTATGTAGTGTTGAAATTTAAACTTATATAGTATACGATATAACCTTTTAATATAAAAAAACTTATAAAGTGATATTTTATTTTTAATATTTAGTAATATGAAGTTACATTTTTATTTATATATTATATAAATTATTTTATAAAGTTTTTAGTTAAAAAATTTTATCGATATTTTTTTTTAATTTCAACCTAAGTTATAAGATATAAGTCGATTTTTGTTTATAAAGAATCACAATTTCTTTGCCTAGAAGTGTATGTATACAATACCTTAATCGAGTGATAGTGTAATTTTTCATTTTAATGATTATTTTTATGCTATTTATGGTTTTGTAGAATGTTAGGTCTAATGAATGAAGAAATATACTATAATAATTAATTGCAAGGTTAATCAAAATTCAAGAGTTTTTCAAAGTTGACATGGATGACACTAGCTAGTTGTTTAGAGAACCATTCAAACACCTCAATAATCTTAATTATAGCTCCCTCCTCTACTTTTTGGACCCTAAACTTTAGTTATTACTCAAGAAAAAATCCACTAATTCAAGAGAATTAATTTTAATTTTAATTTTTTTTATGTAGGTTATAAACCATGGAGTTAGTGATTCCTTGGTGGAGAAAATAAAATTGGAGATTAAGGAATTCTTTAACCTTCCAATGTCAGAGAAGAAAAAGTTTTGGCAGAGTCCAGAGCATATGGAGGGTTTTGGACAATTATATGTTGTTAGTGAAGATCAAAAACTTGATTGGAATGATATGTTCTTTATGACCACCCTTCCTAAACATTCCAGAATGCCCCACTTATTTCCACAACTCTCTCTTCCTCTCAGGTTCTATTTTTAAATATTTGGTCAAATTTTTTTGTCTGTGTTTATATATATTTCCTTTTTGCAATGATAATGTAATGAAATTTGAACTTTCAGGTGTTGCGTAAATTATTCAACTTTGTATTGTGACCATTCATTTTTTGACAATTTTGAACTGTGGTGTTTGTTGATTATGATTGGAATGATTTTGTTTTTATTTATAAGTAGTGGGGTTTCTTGGTTTTCTGATAGTGGTTCGGTGAAGTTCTCTATATATTATTGGGCTTGGTTTGGTGAGAGCAAGACCAGAGAGAAAGGTGATTGCAAAAACTTTAAAATAGTATAAAATTAAAGTTTAATTATTTTGAAATATATATATTTTTTTAAATTCTAATCCCTTAAATTTTTAAAATATATTTGAATTTCTAAACATTAAATTTGTTATATTAAAATATGTCTTTAAAAATCATTTTTAGTCTTACTAAATAAATTGATTAATAAACAAATTTACAGATCTGAAATATATGAAATTAATATAAGAATTAATCATTTATGGGACATGCTGCTCTTTTTTATGCAGAGACACTCTAGAGGTTTACTCACAGAAAATGAAAGATCTAGCCATGTTGTTAATAGAGCATATGGGAAAAGCTATGGAGATAGAAGAAAAGGAAATGAGAGAATTATATGAAGATGGGATACAAATGATGAGGATGAACTATTACCCTCCATTTCCTGAACCAGAAAAGGTGATTGGTTTCACAAATCATTCAGATGGAGTAGCTCTAACCATCCTCTTACAACTCAATCAAGTTGAAGGACTGCAGATAAGAAAAGATGGCATCTGGGTTCCTGTTAAGCCCTTCCCTGAGGCCTTTGTCGTTAATGTTGGTGACATCATGGAGGTAAATTATTCATTTTTATATATATATATAGATAGATAGATATAGATAGGTAGATAGATAGAGATGGATATGGATCACATAGGTTAGGATTTGGATTGATTTTCTTAATTTTTCATTAAATTCTTCCAAATACTTCTTTTTTTAATGACTTTAGTTTTTGTATTTAATTTATTATGAAAAAAAATAATTTTTTCAATTTTAAGAGTCTTATTCACTTTATAAAATTCAAATGCAATTCATTAATAAATCTTTAGGGTGATGTTTTTTTTTTTATAAATTATATTTATATTCTCTATTTAATTTTAAGATTCCTTGTAATAGCTTTTATCTTTTTAAAAAAAAAAAAAAAAACTCTTAAATTTTGGTCAATTTAGTCTTTCAAAAATAATGATTTTTTATTGATTCAAGATGTGAAGGCCATTGTATTCATATACATGAAAACTATAAAATTTAACTATTTCTTTTATCCTAGAAGGTAAAAAATAGTCTCATAAACTAAAAAAAAAAAATATTTATAATCATAGAAAAATTACTGTTTTTTTTTTTCTATGTGGTGTATACTGATTAAATTTACTTTTAATTCTTCAATTTTGCATGTTTTACATGGTATATAGATTATTACGAATGGAATATATCGAAGCATTGAGCATCGAGCAACAGTGAACTCTGAGAAGGAGAGACTTTCATTAGCAACATTCTATAGCCCTAGACAAGATGTTGTGATAGGTCCACGGAAAAGCTTGATCACTGAGCAAACACCACCACAATAGAAAAGCATTGAAGTGAGTCAGTATTTTAAACACTTTTTTTGCTCGGAAACTTGAAGGAAAGTCTTACAGAGACGCCATGAGAATAGAGCATAACAAGTTGAAGTTATAGAGATTGGAGAAAAAATATTTGTACCAGCAGTTATAAATGTGTACAACAAAAAAGTTAGAATAACATCATAGTTTATCTAATGACTATTTAAATCTAATCACCCAGTTAAGTATTAAGTCTGATTATTTTCTTCTTTAAGAGACTTAAGTGTTAATGATAAATTTGATCATTTTTCTTATAATAGTATATAATAAATTGGAGGAAAGAGTATGTACGAGTAATAAATTTTATGTGCTCAATTCCTACTTAATTTAATCTTCCATATTCTCACGCATCCTTCTATTATTATAATAATAATTAAAATAAAATAAATAATAATAATAATAAATATTTGAACTACAGTATTTATTTATTTCTTTTCTCATATTATTTTCTAAAAAAATAATTTATATTTTCTATCCATTTTTTTCTTTTGTTTTCTCTACCAATCTTTTTTTCTAATTATTTTTGCTTGTATTAAACACATAATTGGATATAATAACAAAGCTCAAACTTATTTATAATAAGGACAAATAAAAAATAGAGTTGTTAAGGAAAGTACATTGTTTAGGCAAAGCAAGTAGAGAAGAAGATAAGGTAATTACTATAAATGATAGGTAGGAAAGGGAAACCACATTCATATTTGACATTTGATTTTTCAATGTAAGAAGGAAAATTATACTTGGACACTTCAACTAGACACACTAACATGATTGTTCTTAGATATATTTTAAATTAATTTTATTATGTTAATTTTATTATTTTTTATTTTCCACTAAAAAATATCTTGGCTCATAATAAAATACATCTTCTGAAAAGAAAAGAAAATATTAAGTATTCTATATTATAAGATAGGATAAGAGGAGAGGAAGATAAATTATATGTTTTAATTAAATGTTTAAAAAATCTACTATCTAAATATCATTACTTATATAAAATTCAATTAAGTTCATATAATTTTATTTTAATAAGCTTTTTTCAATTGTGATATATAATTTAAGAAAACTTACTACTTATATCAATAATATTTAATCTTTTATAAAAGATTTTGTATATAGAATCACTACTTAACATTAAAAAAGAGAAAGTAAAGAAAAAAATCATAAAGAAACTAGACCAAAATTCATGATCATATAAACAAAATCTAAAATTAGGTCAATCGCAAATATTTTTAAAAAAGAAATATCTAAAAGCACTCAAGAATCTAAATCATAATTTGTTATTTAGTTAGCAAAAGCATTATGTTCTCCATAGATGTGAGTATAAACCATGTTCAAGAGAAGTAAAATTAGAGACTTTTAGTCATCTACCATCTAATTGTCAAAAGATAATATAATTAGATTTTTTTATTAAATAATTACATGAAATAAGTATAAAAAATTTGATTTGATTCAATTTTGATGTAATATAAATTTTGAATCAAATCAATATTTTATAGTTTAATTTAATTTTTTTATATTTTTATTAATATAATTTTTTAAACAATATCTACATAAAACTTAATATTAGAAAATATTGTTAAACAATTTATATATTTAAATAAAACAAATTCTATTTTAATTCAAAATTTGAATAAAATTAGTTAAAATATAAATTAAAAATAGAAAAAATAATTAAATTTTAGTCATTGAGATCAATTTTTATTATTATTTTATATCGTTTGAGTTTGAACACCACTAATGTAAGGATACAAGTGGATGTACTTTTGGATCATAGTCCATCCCTAGAAAATCTTGAATATAAATATTTTATAAATTCGAAATAATTAATTGGAGAAGAAAAGAAATAGGATAAGGAGAGAGGAAAAGAGAAAAAATCTTCATTTCATCCATCAAGATTTGTTTCTATATCTAAAGAACTTTCAAAATGTCACGGATCTCAATCACTCATAATAAATAAATATATATTAATAGGATGTGATTTTATAGAGTATACAAAACAACACTATCTTTGCCTTAAAGGAACTATCGAGCCATTTTAGTAGAAAAAATTGTTTGAGTCTTTAACTTGTTTTAGGTCTTTCAATTTTATCTTATCTTATTTTCAAATGCATTTAAATTAATTGAGTTGTTTTTTACACATTTTATCATTATTTTAATTTGTTGTAATATTGTGTTTGCAGATTATATAAAATCAAAATTTATTTTATACAATTTTTTTTTATCTTGTCATAGTTTTTCGCATTACTCACTACTTGAATTTGGACCTCAGGCATGGATAGATACTTTATAAGCTGGTTTGGATCGAAGACTTCTCATTAGAAAACTGCACTCTTTGGTTCGGGCAAATTAAGATCATGGAAGAGTTCTTCAACCCATCAGGGACTTCAATTTTGGTGCCATCAGTTCAAGAGTTGGCTAAGCAGAATTTGGCTACTGTTCCACAAAGATACATTCACCCTCAACATGAAGAAGAAATGGTGCTCATCTCTCAAGAAGTTGATGGTACCCTTCAGATTCCAGTTATTGACATGCAGAGGTTGCTTTCTCATGAATCTGGGAGTTCAGAATTGGCTAAGCTTCACCTTGCTTGCAAGGAATGGGGATTCTTCCAGGTCTCTTTTATTTCCTCTTTCTTTTCTTCAATTTCTTAATTTGTATTACGTGATCATCTGCTTGATTATGTGATTTTTCATTTTCATACTTATTTTCCACGTACTATTTGTATCTTTATACCATATTACTACTGAAAAATATATACTGTGACATGACACTAGTTGTTTGAGAATAGACATCAACGTTATATTCCGTCCTTCACTTTCTGAACTTCAAATGCTAAATTTAATAGCATTTCAATATCTTTTTATAGCTGATAAACCACGGAATAAGCTCATCCATTCTGGACAAAGTGAAGCTGGAGATTGAAGATTTCTTCAACCTACCAATGTCAGAGAAGAAAAAATTTTGGCAAACTACACAGCACATGGAGGGTTTCGGACAAGCATTTGTTCTGAGTGAAGATCAAAAGCTTGATTGGGGTGATCTGTTCTATATGGTCACTCTTCCAAAGAACTCTAGAATGCCCCACTTATTTCCACAACTCCCTCTTCCTTTCAGGTTCTATTTCTATATAATATGGCCACATAGTGTGTGTGTTTATCAATTATATCTACATATTCATGTCTCAAAGAGCTTGCATGATTACTTATTCATCGATGAACTGTTTTGTTGTCATGATGCAGAGATACTCTAGAACTTTATTCACAAAAAGTGAAAGATCTAGGCATGGGTATTATTGGGCTAATGGGAAAAGCATTGGAGATGGAAGAAACGGAAATAAGAGAAATATTTGAAGATGGAATACAAATGATGAGGATGAATTATTACCCTCCATCTCCTGAACCAGAAAAAGTTATTGGCCTCACCAATCATTCGGATTCATCAGCTCTAACCATCCTCTTACAACTCAATCAAGTAGAAGGGCTGCAGTTAAGAAAAGATGGCATGTGGGTTCCTATTAAGCCCTTGCCTCATGCCTTTGTTGTTAATGTTGGTGACATCATGGAGGTAACTTATACATTCATTCATTTATATATATATTATATATATATATATAAATAGAGAGAGAGAGAGAGAGGTAAAAGTATTTATAATCATAGAAAAATTACTTTTTCTATGTGGTGTGTAATAATTAAATTTACTTTTAATTCTTCAATTTTGGATGTTTTACATGGTATATAGATTATTACCAATGGAATATATCGAAGCATTGAGCATCGAGCAACAGTGAAGTCTGAGAAGGAAAGACTTTCATTAGCAACATTCTATAGCCCTAGACAAGATGTTGTGATAGGTCCATGGAAAAGCTTGATCACTGAACAAACACCACCACAATACAAAAGCATTGAAGTGAGTCAGTATTTTAAACACTTTTTTGCTCGGAAACTTGAAGGAAAATCAAACAGAGACGCCATGAAAATAGAGCAAAACAGTTGAAGTTATTGAAGTTATAATATTGATGACCTAAAGAAGTTCATAGGAATAATAATGTGTGTAATGTTCCATTTATAAAATTACTGAATGTAGAGCAGCACTTGTACTGTAATTTACAACATCTTGTAATCCATAATAAACATATGCTTATTGCCCAATCCAACCAGATTGATCACATTTGCTCATAAGTTTTGTGCTCATTATTGATTACAACTGTAAAAATATGTCAATAATATGGTTCAGTTCATTTTTTTTTTTTAATTTGATCTATTATAATATAAATTATCTGATAAATTTTAATGGATTATAATTTTAGCATAAACGAATAGTATGTTTAGATAGGAATTTCTTAGAAAATAATTTATTTTAAAAGAGACTTTTGAAATATTTATGAAAAAATATATTTTTTGGATAAGGATTTTTTAAAGAAATTAAAATTTGTAAATAATTTGATTACTAAATTAAAACAAAAAATTATCTAAAAAATAGGAATTTAAAATTTAAAAAAAATTCTCTCAAATTTATGTCTTTTTCTTTTTATATAATTTTTTTATTGTTTCAACGGATAGTCCTTTTGACTTTTGTTGACAACTTAATAAAATTAGGAAATTGTGAGTTTAACATATTTTTTTAAAGGTTCTTTCAAATTAAAATTAATTATAATTATTTTTCAACCAACATAATTTGTATTATTATTTTTTTCTCATGTAGTCTACTTATCAATAAGAGTTCTTTTTATTACCTTCAACATTATTCTTCCACTCATGTTAAACATAATTTTTTTTTTCGATTGACATGATTTATTTTTAATCTTATTAATCTATATTTTTTTCACTAACATCAATTAGAGTTATTTTTGTTAATATAGATAAAAATTATTTTTCAATTGATGTGAATCAAGATTTTCTCAACTAAGATCGAGAAAACTGTTTTTTAGTTGAAAATTAACATTAAAAATTGTCCCACATGGAAGTGGATGCAGCACAATGGTATAATAGGATAGTATAGGAGACATTCAGATATTTCCCAACGTTCATCACTACATCATGAATCCATAATGAATGTTGGTGAAAGTGCAAAGTGACTTTCATCTGACAAAGTTAGAAATAGATTCAATGCGTAGGACAAAATATACATGTTCTTCATCTATCATCACCCAACATGTCAACTTCATTTATGTCCTCGTCAACCAAGTCCTTTCATAGAGAGTGATTCATCAATGTTAGTAAAACCATGGCAGGAGCACATCAAAAGTGTAAAAGGTTACATGAATACCTGTCAAAACTAAATGCATAGCAAAGTAAAATACTATCAGAGATATTTATGATAATTGGAAACAATCATATAAAGATTCAAACAAGAAAATGGTTGATTGTTGGGTTTTAATGAGGAGAAACTAGGGAGATCTTTCTTACCAATGGATCATAACATAAGTCCATGATAAAAGATATATATATATATTATATTAAACGATACTATATATCACCCTTTCCATATTGATTCTCTCCGAAGAGTCATAACAATCCAAATGACGTAAAATCTGTTATCATTTCAATCCCCTTTGATGACTACAAAGACTTCTAAAATCAATAAAAACATGCTTAAAAAATTATCTAAAAATAAATATTTCAGTTTACTGATTCAACAATGGTGGAGAGCATGCTTACATTGTCCTACGAAGAACCAACATGGTGGAGGTGACATGAGGAAGATGAACAATATAAGAAACACTGAACATTGTGAGGAAGAGGAAGAACGAACACTATGAGAAAGAAAGCCCGTGAGAAAGATGAAAATGGTGCAACAGAATAGTGCAGTTGAACAGAGAACATGAGGAAGACAAAGAAGTTAAACTTGTGGGTACCACAAAGATGATGAAGTGAAACTGCAAATTGATTTGTAAATTGATGTGCTCGATCCACTTGCCACCACTTCTTTTAATAAAATTGACGTTAATGGAAATGATGATATTAAAACGATTTTGTATGATTTGAGAATTGAAACTAAAGAGAATTTTGGTCAAACTTTAAGGATGAAGATAAGATTTGCCTTCTTTTCTTTTTCTTTTTTCTTCTTGGTGAGGGTGGGGTCCAACCAACGTCTTTCTCATATTTATACTCCTAAATATTTTATATCCTTCCAGAATCTAATGAGAAGTACATCTCAAGTAGTATGCAAAATCTGGTATGGATGCAAGTAATGCAAATGATACCTTTTTAGTAACATTAAGATTTCAAGTAGAAAATTTCCTTAATATCTCTATTATTTTATTGAGTACTTTCCTGTTAGGGAATCTAAAAACACCCAAAGTACAATGGAAAGAGATTATTCTGAATTTGCATAGTTGATATTTGACAAGGTGCATGAATGGCAGAACAAAATAGGCATATCAGATAATCAATGTGTTGTTTTGAGGACAGAGAGTGCTTGGAATGAGACATAGTTGGGTAGAAAAATAGAGGTTTTAGAAGGAGGTGCAAGGGCATGGGAGTTATGGATTATAATGCTCAAAAGTGGCAACATGGACAGCCTAACTGCAGTGTGCACAAAAATTGGATTGAAAGCAAAGTAATTCAGATACTCACCTAAGTTTCCTTGCTTAGTAAAAGGGCGTATGAATATATGAAAAGGCAAGATTGATGGTGAGAGGAAGTTTGTATGGATCATGGGACTTGAATGTTGATGCTGCAATAGTAGTTGTTGCTCATATGAACCACAAAAAGTTTCTTGAAGACATCTCAGGGAATGTTTGAACTCAATCTGAAAAGTTTTATAACATATTTCATTATCTTTCCAAAACACATTAACACACTAATATTTGTTGTCTTAATCCAAATGTTTATTAAAACAATAGTAAGCTTTTTTTTACAAACTCGATTTGTAAAATGAAAATTACTTCGATATTAAATTTATTAAACTTTAACTCAAATATATGTACTAATATTCATCACTAATTCTGACAATTTTTCTTGAATTCAACAAAAAAGAATAAATTACTATAATATAAACAAATATCGTATTTATATTGATTTGTTAAATATTCAATAAAGTTAAAATTATTTTTAGAATTTTTATCCTTTTTATAATTTTAATAAAAAAGAATAAATAGAAAATTTTAAATAATACAAAAATTTTCCATTTAGAAAAAATATTAATATTTTAATTAAAAAATTAATAATTAAATAACTAATATAAAATATATTTTATTAATATTTTTCATTTAACACATGCTTTATTTGAGCTAAGATGTTACATGACACGAGGCATGTCAAATTTTGCTGCTTTATAGTAATCTCGTTTACAGCACAAGGCTAACTTTTTTAACACAACATTGCCAAAGTTTATTGACCAAACATCATCAAGATAGAAATTCATTTACAATTCCAACGTTTTTCTTTTATTGGATAATATTTGCATGGAGGGAAAGAAACAATCAATTTTTTTTTTATTAATCAATTAAATGATGTACATATAATTACAAGGATGGTAATCTGAAAGCAAAAGTGGAAAACCTTACCAGACCTAAACCCGTCTAAATTTTTATCAACTTCCTTCGAAACCTAGGCATAAAAAGCATACTACTTATTGTATGCATCTCTCTTAAACCTTAGAACCTATGACAATCCATAGTGAAAGCTCCCCGAATGCCTATGAGCAGCAACAGCTACTGCTGCAGCACCAACTGCACCAAATTGAGACTGTGCTTGCAGCAGTTTTGCATCAATAGAAGCAACAGGATCATTTAAGTGGTCTCTCTTCCCCTGTTGATAGTATGGGTTAGTATTAAGATCTATAGCTGGTCTGGCTGGCATACTACACTGCTGGGATGGGAGTTGATGTTTTCCTTGTGAAATATCCTTGTATGTTTCTGATTTAGTTTTTGTGTTAGTGGGTTGCACCCTATGGAAACAGTGTGGAGAGACTGCTTGAGGAAGCGTGTTTCGGTAGAATATCCTTTGGTCATAAGAATCTTTTATGGTTCTCCCATTGTCATAGTGCAGAACTGGCCCCACTATTCGACCTGGTTTGGCTGTGGCAAGGTGAGAAAAACATTAGTACCTAGTTCAAATTCAGCTTCACACTACATTGCCATAAGGATTTATGCTCTTTCCTCAAGCTAGTATAATTCATGTTTGTCTCTAATTATATAGTTTATAATTTTATTAAAAGAGTGAATGTAGCACTACATTAATTATATATAGTTTATACCTGCTGGTACTCTTGGTGGAGGTCGCGAACTCCTTAATTGACTTCCAGAATTTGATTCTACTGATCTCGAAATCTTTGATGCCTCTGCCGCCATTTGCTTGTTCTCGTATGAAGCAAAGGATGGCTGTGTACTAGGAGGAATTGTACTACAGTGAACAGTGGACCTTCAAAAATGAAATGGAAATTATTATATAACTAACATTCATCAGAAAGTATGGTAACCAACAGCAAGAGCCAGAAACTAAATACAGTAATTATAAAGCATATCATGGATAGTACAAGTTAGCATTACCTTGGAAGGGAGACATGTTTCCTTTCTGGAGGAATCACTGGACCACTTTTACCGTGATTTTCCTCAAGATAAGCAAATTGCTTTCTGAATTGATCTATTGCACTGCAAGTAACATATCTCCGTAAATAATAAGCATTTTATATAATGTATACATTATTATATGTTGCATTCAGTAAAACAAAACAGTGGGCATAAGCTTCGACCTAGGGTAAAGGAAGTGAGTGCCTTCAGTTCCATTCACGTAATCTTTAAGCAATTGGGGATGATATTCCAGTATTTCCCGATATATTAGTTCCCTAACATCCTCCTTTGTCACTCGTCTCCTCTCAAACTCGAACTCTAATCTTGAAATTGGCTGGCATGAAGGTTCTCTCTCAACTTTCGCCAAACCCTTAAAGAAGGGATCAGATAGTGCCTGCCAACCATACATGCATAATGATTTCTTTCATATTTATATTGAATAAAAAAGATAACTCTCAATACAGAGAACCTGAATATACTTCACTAGATACTTCCTTAAATGGGGCACAATATAAGAAATCATAAATAAACAGATACCTCTTGAGCAGTTGGCCGATCCTTTGGATCAAATGCTAAGAGCCTTTGCAGTAGACGAAGTGCCAATGGATCTGCATTTGGAAATTTCTGTTCAAATGGCACAGGAGATTTCTTCCGCATTTCCATCAAGTACTTCCTTGCCTTGTCATTTCGAACCTGCATAAATTCAAATTAAATTAATTCCCAGATACATCTAAAATAGTTTTTCATGACAAAAGACATTAACAATAAGATTATGTTTGCAAGATAAACAAAGAAGAAAAACGAGTAGTCCATACTCCTGCTATAGTTTCAGGTGATGGTGTCCCAAGAAGATCGGTAATCAAATCTAATTGATGCACAACACTCTTTCCAGGAAACAGTGGCTTTCCTGTCAACACCTCTGCAAAAATGCATCCAATGCTCCATATATCAATTGCTGGTGTATACTGCAAAAGAGATTCCAAGAAAATGAGTATTCTAAAGAAGAAGTGCAATTACACATCCCAAACCCAAACCACTTCAGAGAAACAGACAAACTGACACAGTTACCTGAAGGACAGATAAAATCAACTTCCAGGAGAGATCAATAGTCCTCCCTGAACAAGAATTATTACAATCTAGGCTTTACTGTTTACTATAAAACACACAAAACATTTCATAAAGAAATAATGGCAACACCTTTACAAGTCGTCAAGCAAACAAACTATGTTTCCAATTTCTCCTTTCTGGGAGACTAAAATGATAATCAGTAAATATTGCTAACGTTAATCATACGAACTTTCAAACCTTTCAATGCCCAGATGCCCAATTTTAATTTCCTCTAAATCC
Source organism: Macrotyloma uniflorum (assembly GCA_016859785.1). Lineage (NCBI taxonomy): Eukaryota > Viridiplantae > Streptophyta > Magnoliopsida > Fabales > Fabaceae > Macrotyloma > Macrotyloma uniflorum. Next base: position 4,668,667 of record BDMB01000014.1, read on the forward strand.
CTACCTGGGTGTACTCAGGTCCTAAATATTTTCTTGGAAAATTTTATCAAACTTCACATCATCAACAAAACAATTAATCAACATTTATACTCCATACTAGACATCTAACGTGTACATGATACATTGATACTCAACTCCACAGTTCTACATTACTCTCAAACCACAAAAAGCAATTAGATTTTCTCCTTCAGATGCAAATTTAAAGGGGAATCACCCTTGAATAAAAAATCACATAAAGCCAGTTAAGATTATGATACAGTAACATGCAATGATGATGTCCAGAAAATTATTATTGACTCGAACACGTCTCAATAATAATGTCAAAATACTAGCTTGTAGCTAAAATTAAGCATAGATGCCTCTGTAGCAGATAGACGACCTAAATACATATAATTTGGCCAAATTATACCTTAGAAAAGAAGGAACCACACAGTTCTGGGGCTCTGTACCATCTTGTAGCAACATAATCCTGCAACATGCACCAAAAGAAATAATGAAAAATCTCAATATTACTGATTGAATATACAGAAACAGTCATAACTTCCATATGCTCTACTTGCAATTCAAATTGAAAAACAACACACAGTACCGTCCAAAAAGTTGTTGTTGGGGCATCATTAAACGCAACTCTAGCCAATCCAAAATCACAAACTTTCAGTTTGCAGTTTGCATTTGCCAGTATATTCTTGGGTTTAAGGTCTCTGTGATATACATTAGCTGCAACCCAACACACAAGATCATTTAGAAGCAACTTGGTGCAATTATTTACGTAAATATAACAGTGTATCAAGAATGCATATCAAGGCCACACAATGAAAGATAAAAGACCTGTATGCATATACTTCAATGCACGTAGCATCTGATAAAGAAAAAATTGATGGTGTTCACGGGTCAAGTCGTCATTAGCTTTGATGACCTGATGGAGATCAGACTCCATGAGCTCAAAGACTACATAAATATCTTTAAACTCCCTCTTTGAAGGCGGCAACATGATTCGCTTAATATCAACAATATCAGGGTGTCTTAAAAGTCTAAGCAACTTGACTTCCCTGAGGATTCTAATGGCATCAGAGATATGTTCAAAAATATCATGAATCTTCTTTATTGCAACCTTTCCCCCAGTGTGTGTATCAATTGCTGAACAAACAACTCCATAGCTACCCTTCCCAACAACTTCAAGAATCTTGTATCTGTTGGCATCCCCATACTCGGTGAAAAACTCCAACTCTTTAATATCCTGCACATTAATAAATTAGAGAAATTCTTACACTCAATACAACTCATTACCATTGATTGAAAATTAACCAGAATCAGCCGGAAAACATTTATAAAGGAACCAAATCAAACTAAATATACATTCAACAAGTTAACAAACTTCCTCATATTCACAAAACAATACATAATACAATCTGAAAATTATTATTTCACAACTCATCACTGGCAAGATAGCATGAGTGAAAAGAATGCTAATTATACCAATACTCATATGGACTCCAAAACATGTAAATTTTCTTGTAAATAAAGAACAAGATTCAGCCACAACAACCATCATTAATCAACAAAATTCGGCAGAATCGAACCCAATCCAACAGTCATGCCCATTCAAAACTTAACCCTTCAAACTAAAACCATGCAAGATCCACCGACTACAAAGGATAAAAACCCCAACTTCACATCTAGAAACCAGAACAAAAACAAAAGGGATTTTTTTTTACAAAAAACACCTCAAAACACTCGTTTGACGACTATATGATTCAAAATTTCATTTTCTTAACAGCAAATTTATTTTTATTTTCCATTCTCCGCCACTTCAGTTTCCAATTTTCCATTTTTATAGCACTTCCGTGTGCCACGTCACCTCACAGCACCGTAACAAACTCTGCAGACAAAAGGGGCAATCATGGAGAAAGAAACAACCTTCTTGAGCTGATCTTGCTGCATCTTCTTCTTTCTTTGTTCCTTCCTTTCCTTCCTAGGAACAGATCCAACACCAAGCAACGTCACCGGCCACCTACCGTGTCGGTAACTTCACTCAGCCAAAGGGGAAACCCGAAACCCCAGATCGAAGATCGAGCCCCAACTTCAAAATTCAGCACAGAAACAAGAAATTGAAGCAGTTAACCGGATTGGAAAATGGAGCTGGAAAGCGTGAGTGAGAAGGAGAAGAAGTTGGGGGTGTAGCGGAAGCAGAAAGGTTCAGTGCAGAGGATCTGAGCTCAGAAGAGAGGCAGAGAGAGAGAGAGAGAGAAGGAGGGAGAGAGAGAGATCCAAATATGCAGAGAAGGACAATTGAGACGAAGGTGGGTCAAATGTTCTTATTATATATTTATTTATTCGTCTTTTTCTGTCTAATAAACTTAAACTGTAATAATAATAATAATAATAATAATATAATTATAACAATTTTCCTTTAGTAACGTGCACCACGTATGTTCATAATTCATAACAATCTCACACGCTTATTCATCGAAGTCTAAAAGGATTATATGCCTGTATCAAATCACAATAATTATAAATTATTATATATAAGTTAAATTTACTAATTTTTTTAATAATTAATTTTTTTTCAATTATTGAGTTAGAATAAATAAAGAAAAGTTTGTAAAAGCTTAAGAATACTAAGTTGTTGTGTAAAAATTATTATTTTTTAATTCATCATTCAAATATGCAAATTAAAAGCAATAAATATTTTATTTTAATTAAAATTTCTATTTAGTTAAAATAAGATTAATTTTTTAATATGTTTCACAAATAATTAAAACTGATCTAAGAAAACATATTCGTATTTGACTGATTATACTGTAGTGGAACAATGATTAATTAACATTATACATTAAAAAATATTATTTACTATTTGATTTACTTTTATCAGTCCAAAATAATTTTTATGAAAATTTAATATCACAACTTCAATTTAAGTAATGTTTTGATTAAAAAAGAAAAGCATCACCCCCATGAGTCATGGTTCACGACAGAGAAAAGTAGCATGAAATTCCCACTTACAAAAGTTGTAAATCATATTTATATAATAATGTTTTCAGTAGTGCTTAAAATTTTTAATGTATACTTTCAAGATAAATTAGATTTAATTTGTTTTGGAGAAATCTAAACATTTTATTTCATTAAGATTGCCGGAAGGAGTTCAAATCTCAGCCTCGATATTACAAAAATTAGATATAACATTCGTATGTTGTACTTATGCACAATTAAATAATGGTTAATTTTTATTTTTTTTTTACTTTTTTCAGTTTTACTTAATTATTATTTTTATTATCAAAATTTATTTTATTTTTTTAAAGTGAATTAATATTTTTTTATTTCAATCTTATTAATATTTTTAAAGATGAAAAATGGATTTAGAACCTTGACCTGAAAGTAGAAAAACCACAAAACATTATTAATAGAGATATTATTGTTTGCGATATGACTTAGTTTGTAATTGATGTCTCTTAAGAAAATTCTTTATTAAGCTAATTCAGTAATTAACACTTAATAAAGAAGTTCATACTCTTACCACATAATAAATTAGGATTTGAATTAATATATGAATAGATATTGCCTCTCTTGAAGTATAAATTTGATTAATGATGTTTGATTTACATGGAAGTCCAACCTCGACCTTTTTATTATCTATATTTGTTAAAATCATTTTTATTAATTCATCAAATTTAAAAAAGGAAACATTTTCACTTTAAAGATTCTACGATCTTCACAATTTTTACGCAAACCAATTATTGTTTTTGATAGTTAAGATAATAAAAAGTGTAATAATCATTTTGTTACAACCTAGTAACTAGTGCATTTGTCAAACACGTAACATGTAAATTTCTTTTGTAAATGAAAGAAATAAATATCTATATTCTTATTATGAATTCAGTTCCAAACAAAAATTATTGAATATAAAGTAAAAATAGTAAATATTATTTGAATGAAAATAATAATAAATGTAAAAAATTCACCTTTTACAATATTTTTTTTTTTCTGATAAAAGAAAAAATGGGTGAATATCAAAACATAACAACATAATTTAGTGCATTTGATACGTGAGGATTTTATAACTTGTATAGCCTGAATGCTTTAAAATTGTTATAATTAATTATTAAATATCATTTATGATGATTAAATACATAAAATAAAATACAATGAATATACTAATTCACGCGTGCAAGTTACCTTACCTGGTTGCAAGGTAAACTCAATTAGTCACCGTCCAAATGTTTGAAAACTCTCTTTGTAGACACGTGTAGTTCAGCTACCAACCCTAATTTATTTCTATTTTTTGATAAACCTAAACTATTCTTCCACCAAAATTCCAGAACCTTCTTCCTTCTAAGAACAAAAATTCAAGAACTTATCTACCAAACTACTTAAATTCATTACATTTTGGGGTTAAGTACGTAAATAACTCATAATTCAGTTTCTTTTTTAAATATGATTTGATTTTTACATATGTAAATAATGAAACAAGTGTGTCCTTTAGAAATTATGAAACTACTTTATCATTAAATTATACCATTTAAGGATTAAATATTAAAATATATATTTTAATATTTCCTATATATATTTTGTTAGAAACATTAACACGTATGGGAATGACGATATGAGAAATATTGGTGACATGGGAATATAAAGTGGATGATGATGATGATGGGGTGTGGAAAAATTAGTAGTAATATTAGAATATAATAATAGATTGGACTTTTTAGTCATGTTCCATTAATAAACATTATTATAATATTAATATAGGACCTAACTTTTAATACCTTTGCTTTCACTACTTTTTATATCATATTCTTTCTCATAAACAATATGATTAAGAATCTCATAACACTTCTTTCTTTTATTAAAAACTATATTTTAAATTCACACCATCAATATGCTCATGAACTCCAAACATAAATACACAATTAGAGTATATTTATTTAAAATGTAACATTTTATTATATTAATTAGTATATTTATTTAAAATGAATACTTAAACAGCAAACTATTCAAAAGAGTAACAATAAATAAATAAATAGAATCTGTCATTTTCAGTTTTTTAGAATTAATAAAAAAATTCTAAACAATATGATAGTTAAATTAAGTAGTATAATACAAAAACAATAAAAATGAAGGTAAAAACTTGTTGAAAAACATCATGTTAGTGATTGTAACACTATTGTTTTGTTAGTATTATATATCTCAACTAGGTTTTTGTCTTTTGAGTTGAAATGGCGAAAAAAGACAAAAGGAACGGCTTATAAACCCTTAATAATTTTTAAATCATGAAACACTAACTAGCTTCAACTTTGCTTCCCAACCGTTCAATTTTCATTTTCAAAATTTTCAATCATTACCCAACAAATCCAATCCATGATGCATATTTTTATTTATAGAGACTTCCTCCTTTTATATATTAAAATACAAATTAGAGTTTCAATGGTATATAAAAATAATATATAAATGAAAAATATTTATAAAATTAAATTTTAAGATTTTATGTTAAATATAGCATAATATTCTCTTATGTACTTTATTTTTAATTTATTATTAAATATCTATTTTTTTAATTATTTAATAAGTGATATCATAGTGATTATCTCATAGTGATAGATCTTAAATTTGTCCATCCTTATATTGAAAGTTTATTTATGAAGATTTCCGATATTTATTTCTTCGAATTATTCAAGCATTATTATAACTCATTATTATAAATATATATTATTTTTTTGTTACATGTGTTGTGGGAAGAAATAAAAGCTTTATTTATTTTTTGTTTATATAAACTTTACGTAGACTTAAAAAAAATGCACAAAACTATTAAAAGCATGGTTTAAAACACACACTCTCTTTTTTTTTTTTTCTTTTTAATATTAATTTGTGTGCTCTATAAGATTCTTCCGCCGACACCATCCACGTTAAACGAAGGGAAGAAAACAATATTTCCACAACATAAACGTGGTTGGAATTAAAGATACTTTTAAAAGTTATTCTGCCTATTAAAAATATTAATTAGGGTAGAAATGAGTTCAGAGTAAATTCAATTTATTAACTATAAACTCTGATTTACCTTTACAATGTTGTTCAGTTCTCCTAAAATCAATAATTTACTAGAAAATCAAAATTAAAAAATGAAATAGGTCAAAGACATGTTACAACTTTGTTTTGTTTTCCTAAAACACTTTTGGAAAACAATCTTATCTAAAACACGATTAAATACTAAATATAAATATCCCGTTGAGCAAAGATTGGAAGTTGGTTATGAAAAATGAGTTGCTTAAAGTATAACTAATTTTGATTGATATATAATTAAGCAAAGAAATGGGAAGTAAGATTTTCAATGTGATTGATTTGATATAAATGTGTTTGGTTGGTGATGGTTTGGTGCATGAAGATGATCTTAATATATGATCTTGAGATATGAAAAATGAAAAATGAAAAATGAAGAAAGAGAAGAATTGAAGTGAAGAAAAGCAAGTTTAGAAGATGATAGCAGAAGTGGCCATTTCTGAAGATGCGAATATTTGAATACAATCCCAAGGTTTTGCAGATAAAAATTATTCTACATTATCTCTCTTTCTCTTTCTCTCTCTGACTGGAGGGAAATGAAAGGGCAACTTAGTGTCCCTTTCATCAACCTTTAAAGTTTGCAATCAATTGATATCTTATTAGCTTTCATTGTCATCTCATCCTCTTTCTGCATTTGTGATCCCAAGTCATTTGGTATCTCTCACTATTTTCTCATTTTTTAGGGTTTTATTTTTTGAAGTTGTGATTCATATTTGGTGATTCATATATGGTGATTCAATGGACCACTTTATTTTGTTTTATTATATGGTGAGGAGCATGCTTCGCTGTTCACATCACAACCTTTATATCTCATGACTTGACAACGTAACAACATACCAATTCATACACTCAAGTTAGGTCTGCAGTTTCTGTATTCATTCATATTTCAAAATTAATTATTTTTCATCAAACTTTAATAACTTCTAGAAAGCCCAAATTCCCAATTCATCAAAAAATGGACTCAAGCCCAAAAAAGAATTTGATCTGATAGTATCTATGTAAATTCAGGTCAATTCTAGGGTTTGGGTAAACTACATTTACAAAAATAATACTATTGCCAACAATTTCATCTCATAGTATTCCCAATAATTCTATTCGCAGCAACATTCGTAACGTGTTTGCTCCTTCTGTTTTTCTTAATTCTGGTTATTCAGCTAATCATTAAACTCTTGAGATATATAATGTTAAGTACCATATATAGAACTGAAAAAAGTATATTTAACATTATGGCAAAGGGAACTTTCCAAAATTATGTTTTAAATTTAGTCATTTAAGGTTAAACTGAAAACCAAATGCACATTTGATATTTTTTTTTAATTTATTAAGTTTTTCCATTTATACTTAGAAAAGGTAACCTAAATTATTGAACATAAGAAGCAAAATGAAAATAATGTTATATTTTTTGTACTCATAAAAGTATATGATTAGAATAAAAATCAAAAGATAAAATAAAAGGCATTCATAACTTGTTTTATTTCAATTATATAAGTGCTTTTAAAATTTTAATAAAATTTTAGAACGAATAATAATATAAGAGAGAAATTATTATTATTATTATTATTATTATTATTATTATTATTATTATCTAAAATAATTTTAAATTAGCTAATATTGTATACTTTTTAACTTAATTGTATTTCTAATCTTTGTGATTTCTCATGGTCCTTCATTTTTTAAGTATAATCTTCTACTTTTGTAATTGTGCAAATTAACATGACGTTTTAACCAATATATTAATATAAAAACTTTACTACATATTCAAGTTACCATATTCATGTCATACTCTATTCTCATATCAATACTTTTTTGTTAAATATTAAAAATTAAATTAATAATGAACTGAAATTGTACAATTAAACAAGTGGAAATCAAATCTAACAAAATGAAATAACCAAATTCCACCAACAACTCTAATAAAAAAAATTAAAATTACGATTAGGAAGAATTTTTTTATCTTAAAACAAAATTAAACTCTATTGAATATTTCTTTAACCACGTGAAGAAAAAAATAAAAATCAGTAGTATGTTTTCCATTATTCATCTTGTCACTTGTGAGAACACCTTGGCCCACAAATGTCAACACGATAGAATTTATTTAGTGTATGATGAATCGGTTTTAGAGAATTGATTTTGAATTAAAGTAAATTTAAAGTGATGTAATAGTTACATTATAATGTTTTTATTATAAAATGTTTTTTTAAAGAAAAAATTATTTAGTGTCTATATAAAATTATGAACATGCGTCATATATATTTTAAACACACTTAACTTTTGTGTAAAAAAACCACATCTAATTTAATATGAAATAAAAAATGCACCCTTAATTTCTGGTGCAGTTACCCTAATTGAAGCATGTCACTATAGTTTTTTTTAGTAAAGTAATTATTGAACGCGATAGCAGTTTGAGAAACGCGCAAACAAACATGGCCTTAGTTCTATAGTAGTATTTTATAAGATCATAAGTTATGCCTAAAAAGTGTGTGATGAAGGAGGCAGTAGAATATGTTGGAACTTGAATGGAAATTTGCAAATTGCAGAGTAAAGTGTGAACTTCACCAAAAAGTGACATTAATTAAGGTAAGAGCTTCACCACCAATACCATACTAATCTTATCTTAGGGTTAGGGTTAATTATTATATGAAAAGAATCTCTTAAGTTGACTAAAAAGAAAATTAATTAAATTGAATAGTATATAAGAAAAAGCTTTTTTTTTTTATAATCTTTCTGACAAACATCAGAATTAATATTCTCCAAATATCTTCATGTTAAGTTGAATTGCATAATCAATTTCTAACTTGGTTAACATCTTGTGAATATTTTTTTGTGAATTTCTAACATATCTCCAAAATTTGTGGTGGAACTACTGCATGATTCTATTGTCACTAGGTTGCACGTTCAGTCTTGTATGAAAATCCTTTGAGCAATCAAAACAAGTCACAAAATCTCACTGCAATATTTATGGTGCCCTTTTTCCTAAAGCCAATACCCCAGAACCGAATAATAATCAGCTTTATTTTTTTCTGCTAATTTTGTACAATGATGCTTTTCATGGTGACCCTATTTGGTGTTTCTTTTTCACTTTTGGTGATGGTTAGAGCAATGCAATCTTTTGTGGAGTTAACATTTCAAAGGACCTCAAAACAATGGATGTCCTTTTTCTGCAAGATGCCAAACTTGGTACGTGGGTGAGGATGGTCAATTATAGGGAATAGAATCATGCTTGCCTTTGCTTTCTTTTCTGGTTTTCTTTTTCTTTTTCCCAGGTCACATCACTTTTTCATTAACTAATGGACATGCCTTTCTTCTTAATATTAATTTCATTCTCTGTCAATCATTTCTATAAATTTCTATGGTGGAGGTTTCGGAATGGTTTGATTGTTTTACGATTCAGAAGGAACTCTTGCTCTGTATAGTAGTGTTCAAACAATATCATTAGATTTTGGTTTAATGGAAGCAACAAGAATAACATTTTTCTTCAAAATCATTTCGAAATAATCAAGAATTCTTGATTTATTACTAAAACTAGGATGTCTCAAATTACCCATAATGGATATTGCTACAAATTAAATCTAGGATGTGACAAATTTCTCCAGTGTGTTGTTATCCATGCAATTTTCTTTAACTTTTATTCCTTTAAAATTTGAAATTTCTATTGTTAATGGTTATAAAATATATCATTTGAATTTATGTAATTTTTTATTTTTATTTCTCCAAAATTTTTACTTTCATCATTAATATTTATTTTAAAAATAAACTGTTATATACCAAGAAATATTATTGTAAATAAGTATCATATAATATTAAAAATAAAAATATTTTTTTTTTATTATAAAAAGTAAAAAATAAAACTATTTGTTTTAGAGAGATAAAGCTTTGATGAATTATAAGAGTAATAAGTCTATGACATTTGAATTCAACTAGTTGGGTATAGAAAGTAATGATGGGTGAGAATTTTTGACACTGCTTTTCTTTCTTGTGCTAATTGTACTCTCTTGAGAAGAAATGTGATTATAGCTTTTACCAAAGTGCAGATAAAATCAATATCCAGTGAAAAGATTAAACACGCAATACACATTTATGCATTTAGGCTTCAAAGTCAAACAAATACACAATATCAATCATGTTTTATCCAATCACATGGCTTGCTTCATATGATATATATCATATTTTATCACTATCTATAGGCAAAATATTCATCTCTAAATCCTTTTTAATCATTTTGTTAATAGTTTTTTCCATTCTCCTTTTATCTTTGGTGGCAGGGTTATCTTTCAAATTAAACCAGACAAATTAATGTCTTAAAATGTCTGTTTGCTCACACCTTCAATACATGCATAGCTATATCACCACAATTTTCACACCAATAAGAAGAAGAAGAAAATTGAAATTTAACTAACTATTGGTTCTGCAGATCTAACTATGCCAAATGTAAACCAAACAAGTAATTTCTATTTTCATTGAAACTAACGGGAACAGCGCATTAAAAATTGTGGTAAAGAGGCATATAACACTTCTTTTTTTGTTAAAAACTTGATTTTTATTTCGTAGATTATGAGATCGAGAGCTTATAGAAATAAAAGTAGATAAGAAAGGAAAAGGAATAGTAAAATGGTGGATGATGAGGTCGAGGGTTTGAGTAATCAAACTATTAAACATAAACCTGATATTCAAATCATTGGAGGTCAAGTCTTATTAGATTGATTTTGGTCAAACCCAATTAAACAAAAGAACCACAACAACTTAATTTATTTGGTTTGGTTGATTCCTTCTTTTCTTTATAAAATTATTTATTGGATGCAACCAAATCAATAAGCACTCATAATTCTCCAACCAAAAAAATTTGTGAAGTAAAAGTATATATAGAAATGGACACCTTGAATGAAAAATAGTGATTAGTATATTAATGACATAATTAGGGTAATTAGCAGTAGTGAGATATCAATCATTGTTTCGGAAGTGCTACTTGCACTTCCAATAAATTAAGTCCTTTCCAATTTCGTGTTTTGCCGACGAAACTAAGATCTCAATATTCCTTCCCCCAACATTATTGTTTCATGTGTCCAGGGAAATACTCAAATATACCAAAAAAGAAATAATATTTAAACCTCAAAACCAAATCCTCCAAATGAATTCGAACTTTAATTATTAAACACCATCACTCTCACTTCTATTTAACCTGAATGAACACTCTAAAGGAAGAACGTAAGAGATAAAAAGACTATAAACGTGATACAATATATGAGACATTTATGTAATAGTAATATTATATATATATATATATATATATATATATATATATATATAACACAAGTGGATCAAGAGAGTGAAGAACTGAACTGAAGATGACTATGCTTGTTATAGTTATGCTTCAAACTGAATTAAGATTCATTATGTATGATTCAATAAGCTGACTCAAAATATGTATACCAAATATGATGAAAGAACAAAGAACTGAAAAGGAAGGATCTAGAGTTAACTATTAAGAAAAAGAAAAAGTAATTAACATATCCAGAAGAAGACCTAATGTTTTTGTGTATCTGACTTCAACTCTTGCTGCGGAATGGAATTGCTGATAGGATTAGGCCCTGAGTGTACTTCATGCAATGCTTTCCTTTGAACATGATCCCTCTCAGTTCCTCTTGGCTGGCACGAGAAAACATGACTTAGCATCTTCTCTTTGATTACACAAAGAAAAGGTGATGGTGGATCATATCAAAGAAATTATATATATACTTACTGTGTGATGATGATGATCTGTTTCTGTGACTAGCTGAATCATTTTTCTCGTGCTTGAGGTTGAATATGGGAAAAAATGGGATAGCAGAAGAAGAATGATGAGAAAGCTGGAAGAAGGATTCATATTTTTGTTTCATGAAAGTGGTGAACATGCAGCTTTAGAGAAAAATGATAAGCTAGCATGCTTTTGTTAGCTTATGGGAATTTAAAAGAAAACATATGTTTTGAGGCATAGAAAAAAAAAGAGAGAGAGAAATTCGTATGATGTGAGGGTACCCCGCACAAACATTATTAAGAATGTACCATACATAGACTGACGTTGGATAAAGTTTGAGGACTAAATATCTGTTTAGTATAGAATATGTAGTGTCTTCTTTTTTAGAGATAGTGGTAGAACAAATGTTTTGAATTTTTTGTATTCCTTACTCGTACTATTTTGGCTTTTTGTGTGTGTGAATATTTCAGTTTACTTTCCCTGCATGGCTACACTATCGTCGACAATAAATGTAGTCGATGGGTATGGCATAAATATTTTTATAATACAAACCATTCTGACTCAATCAATGATCATAAAATACGATAAATTCTATCATCTCATTATTTTATGAAATCATATATATCTTTTGTTAAAGCCAATTTTAGTTTGAATAAAATAAGATTATTAAGTGTGATAACGTATAATCTCTGTAAATATTTAATTCACATATATAGTTTCAAATTTAAATTACTACTTAAATTAAAATAATCTCGTAATCCACACATTGAAATATATATGTTGATGACCTTTATATGCTTTACTCGTTTGTTTTCTCTATCAAATTGCTTAATTTATCTCACTTCTCTTCCTATCATTTTCTTTGTTACAAGAGGTTTATAATAAAATAAAGCTTTTTTGTGAAACTTGACTGACATGTAATTTAGTGGAGATTTGAGCACAGGCGGAAATTAAAGAATTTTATGAAAACACCCAAAAATATAAAATATTTTAAAACCCACTTATAAAATAAAAAGGCACTGTTGCGTAATCTCACTTGAATCTGGTGGTGCTACATATACTGTAAATTTGTTTCCAAATATAAGTTCAGAGATAGTTGATGAACTTTCCCATTTTAGAACGATTATGGTTTTGCTTTTACAACATAGAAAATGAGATTCAAGTTGATAATCTGATCATTAGAGGATTATTGACACTGATAATAATACAATAAGTGCATTATCTCCTTACGAACATCGCCTGAATAGGAAGTGATTAGATAGATGTTATCCAAAGACAAACCAAGGATTATTGTCTGTCAATACAAGCTCACACTTTGCACAGTGTGCCCAAGGAACTGTCGTTGTGGTAATGGCTGGAAATTAGAATAATTTTTCTAATGGAAATTGGCATGAGAGATTTGGCTTGAAATAGCCAATTTACGTGAGGCAATAATTCATTTTTCTGCTATTGTCACAAGTCGATCAAAAAGATAAATCAATTTTGAGAAAGTATTCAGTTTCCACCCTGAAATCAATCTATAGTGTAGTTGAACAAATGCTTATCTTTAGGCATAAATTTTCTTAACAAAGGTCCTGGAGTGAATAAAGCCATGTTTTAGGATAGATTTGTCTTTCACTTTGTTAATTTTCCTCCACTTTTCTCACCAAATAAAGAGGAAGTTACCTGTTTTATTTCGTTCCTTTTATCTCTTATAAACCAAACATCATTTAAAACATTCTTTTTTTCTATTCTCTTCATTTTCCTTCCATTGTCAAAGGGAAAGTGTTTGGCCCAATCTTATTACAATGACAACATACTATTCCATCTTGCAAAAATGCTCTGTAAAAGGATTTTTGTTTTCCTTGCGGCCATTTTGGTATCTTTCCCTCTGCCATACAGAGTTATTTTGTTCCTGATAATCCAAATTGTGTCCACTGACAATAAAAAGTATGACAATTATCAGTTATTGAAATCAAATGTGCGTTTCAAAATAACAATTGATTCGTATCTCCTATGTAAAAAAATTAATAAAATAGGAAAGTAACTAACAGATTCTCCTATATAAGCATTCATTGCTCATTTAGCATGTTGAAACAAATATGTTCACAAACCAGGATCAATAATAGGACAGACTAGAGAAAATTTTAATAAATGGACACGTGAATTGTACTAGCAATGCATTTAATGAAACTAAATAAAGGGGTTTAATTATATTTTTAATCCTTAAAATTTAGAATGAATTCTTTTTTAGTCCCTTAAATTAAAAAGAAATGTTTACTTCAATTCCTTAAATTTAAATATTAAATTTGAAGGACTAAATATAACTTCAAAAATCTCATTTTAGTCTCTCAAATTTGATATTTAAGGATTAAAATCATATTTTCTCAATTTTGTGAGACTAAAATAAAATTTTTAAATTTGAAGGACCAAAACCAAAATCACATTAAATTTCAGGAACTAAAAATATAATTAAACCAAATAATAACTATGTAATTGAGAGGTCCGCGCGAATATTTAATGATAAAGTCCATCTAATTATAGTAAGGAAAGTCAGAAAATTGATTCTGAATGGGAAGGAAAGCTACAAAGAGCATTCAAAGATACTGATGCCAGGCACTTTATCTAGAAGTCTTAATTATGGATTTTCTTCACTAAACAAGAACAAGCTAAGTCCAAACAATTGAAACAAAGGTAAAAATGCTTCAGTGAAAATTGACCTTTCGCAAGTATTCTCATTGACCATTAAGTAGATCCAAAACAGATTTCCTTTCAGGCATGCTGGGAGAGGCTCCCTTCACTTGAACACAAAGACAAGCTGCAGCAGCTGTTGCAGAACATTATAGTTAGTATGTTTTACCAAAGAGAAAATTCTATAAAGAAAAAAGAATTGCATTCCGCCGTACATACCAGCAAATCTAAGGCATTCCTTTCTGGACTTGCCCTCAACAAAGGCCACAGCAAAAGCAGCAGTAAAAGTATCACCAGCACCAGTTGTATCAACGACTGTTTTAGCTAATATGGCAGGCTGCTGAATCGGTTTTTCTCCTTCTACAAAAAGGGCAGATCCTTTGTCCCCAAGTTTCACAAGAACTTGCTTAACCCCCTGCAATGTTGCAATGTCAGACAATTAACCATTGAATTGCAATGTTCACGGCAATAAAATTCATCTATCATTCTATCAACCTTCAGAAATCAACCAAGACATTTGATGATAAATTCTGACGCAACTGCAAATCTACTGCAGCTATTGAGTAAGAATACAGAAAGTAGAAAAAATAGCAGAATCAATAGTTTATAGGTCATTAGCGATCTTTCTCCTCCTGTAGTTTCCCTTTCCCTTATGGTGCATTTGCATTTGACTGGATTCAATGAAAAGAAAGTCAAATAAAAATTATTATCTCCTCCCCTTTCTTTTCCCCTGCCAGGTTGTAAATGCAAAGGAGTAATAATTCAACACCTTGTTTAGGAGAAAATGCCACTAAAGAAAGGCAGTAAGACCCAGATATGATGCCATTTCTTTTTGTAGAAGGATTTCAAATAAACATCAATATAATGGCCATTTCTTTCTGCAGTGGCACTGTGGATACCATTTATGCAGCCATGTAATATAATGCCACAGAAGGGAAGGATTATTTGTAACAAAAAGTTTCAAAGTTAAATCATATCTTCATATATTACATTCGAAAAATTGGGCGTTCATCCTCAAGGTTTTAAACCACAATTGCAACTGCATTTGTCAGCAATTTTCTTCAATACTAAGAATCACAATAAAAACGCATTGCAACTATACCCACATTTGTCTAAATTCAAAGCAAGACACTCTAAAGGCTTTAAAATATAGTCAGCAACCGCAATTGCAACAACGTTTATTCGCAATCTTCCTCAACAATAAGAATCAAAATAAAGCCGCAACTGCAACTACAATCACAAATTAAAAACTTATACATCCTCAGGCAACAAAAAAGGCATTCAATTAGCAAAATGCAAAACCATATCATTGTGATATCTAAATTCCATAAATGAACTCACCAATTCATGGCATTTCAAAGCAGCCTGAGCAATCTGTTCAAAACTTTCAGTCGGCATTCCAGTAAGGCGAGAAAGTTCAGTTTCATTAGGACTCAAAATATCAACAAAACTCAACAATTGCGGCGGAAGTGGTCCATCCATGCCTCCAGCATCCAACACAACAGGCACGCCAGCATTCCTCGCAGCCTGCATGCATTACGAGATCATAACCAAATCGCAATACCCAAAAGTTCCTTAAGCGATTTTACCATAGTTCTTAGATAAAAATCAGTGCTTCTAGTTTGTCAACATGTAACGAGATAAAACTCTAAAATTCTGGTTAGAAACAACATTTTTTTTTATCAGAAAAACATTGCTAGGCCCGGCCCGGCCCAACCTGTGCGACTTGAGCGTTGACAAAATCGGGGATCTCCCTCTGCAGCAAAACGATGCCGGCTTGGGCCACGAGGTCCAAATGCTGACGTGGTAGGGCACTGGGCCAGCCACTCAAGTTAGCACCCCCAATGATGATGATGGAGTTCTGGCCGTTGGATTGGAGCATCACAACGGCGTGACCCGTGGGCACGGACGCAACCACCGTGAGATTATCGAGGCGAACGCCGCCGCTGCGAAGCGCGCCGGTGACGAGGCTACCATAAGCGTCATCGCCGACCTGACCGAGGAAGTAGGTCGGGTGGGAGAGTTTGGCGGAGCACGTGGCCTGGTTGGCGCCCTTCCCGCCGGCGAGAGTCTCGCCAGACTTCGCAGCAAGCGTCTCGCCCTCGCGCGGGAGCCGGTCGATCTCGACGTAGATGTCGGCGTTGGCGGAGCCAACGACGACGACCGGCGGCAGCTGCGAGGGGTTGGAAGAGAAACAGAGGAGTCTGAAATTGTTATTGTGATTGTGAGTGCGGAAGGAGAGGGATTGGATTGGGGTAACGGTAGTGTGGAACGTAGTTTGCGTGTGGGAGTGGAAACAGTGGTTTGGTGTTGAAAATGTTGTTGTTACGCTCCGCATTTTTGTTCTTTGGGTTCGATTCGGTTCGTTTGATCGTTGGATCGATGGATCTCTTCTGGGCGTAGCTATGTATCCACCAGCAGATATGGAGCTAATTACTAGGAAAAGGTCACTTTTTTTGCCTTTTTGCTATTTTTTAAAGGATTATGATTGCTTCCATGAGTTTTCTGAATAAATTACTCTTTCAGATCAGGATGGGGATTCAATTTATTCATTATTCTTTTCATTTTTAATAATTATGCTATACTTATAAAATATATATTTAATTACTACAATTTTAGTTTAAAATAGTTTTTTCAAATGTTTTTGTCTCTTTTACCTTAAGAATACTATGTCATTCAAATTTTGTTGTTTTAGATTGAAAAAAAAGTTAAAAGAGGGAGTACAATGTAATAATAAATAGAAAGGCAAAAGTTTCTCAAATTATTAATAAATTATTATTTATTAATTAACTTTGTTTTTAGCATATCTAAATATTTATATTAGCTTGGTGATGCAAATTGGAAATTCTTTTTAAGGAATAAAATGTTAGTGACTTACAGTTTTTGAAATGAAAATAGTGGTTTATCTTTAAAATAACAATCATCTCTATGGTTGAAAAACTTCTTTAATAAGAAAATAAAATATTTTTTATAATTAAAAAAATTATTTATATATAAATAAATATGTTAAATTTATTTTTTAATAATAAATAAATAAAAAGATTTTTTTTTCTTAATATACCATCTTTATAGATGATGAAGAAATTACATCATACATCTTCTCAGACCAGGATATTTTTCTCAAATTTTTAATAATTTCTCACACCATAATGATAAATCAATTTTTAATAATATTAATTACTCAACAAGTACTATAACAATCATACAAAGGAAACTCACCAATGAAGAAAGAAATGTAATCACCAACTTACACAAACTCACCAAAAGTGTTTCAATAGATCTAAGCCTATTGAGGGAAGGGTATCTTTAGTGTCTTGAGTTCAACGTTCGTTGTGTTGGCATGTGTATCCAAATTTCTGTATGTCTTCAGTTTCATCCTATCACAGAGAAGCTCGGTATGCTTCCATTTTCAGGGTCTTTCCCTCTGCCATTCATAATTATTTTGTTCCTGATAGTCCGAATTGTGACCTTTGACAACTAGAAGTGGGATTGTTATCAGTCATTAAGACTAAATGTTTGTTTCATTGATTTGTTTCTCCTGTATAAAAAATTATTAAAATAGGAAAGTAACTAACAGAATTTCCATTTAAGTACTAAATGCTCAGTTTGCATGTAGAAACAAGAATGTTCACAAACCAGGATCGATAGATTAGAGAACTTTTTAATAAATGGATACATGAATTGTACTAGGCATGCAACTTATGAAACTAAAGAGTAATTATATAGTTGAAAATTGTCAGAAAATGTAATGAAGAAGTAGCATATACAGATATTGATACAAGTATTCTCTAGAAGTCTAAATTGTGGTTTTTCTTCACTTAAAGAACAAGCGAGTAAGTCCAGACAATGAAACAAATGTAAAATGAGTTTCAGTGAAGATTGACCTTTTTGCTAAAATTCTCATTGACAATTGAGAAGATCCAAAACAGATATCCTATCAGGCATGCTGGGAGAGGCTCCCTTCACTTGAACACAAAGACAAGCTGCAGCAGCTGTGGCAGAACGTAATAATTAGCACAATATTCCGAAGAGGAAATTCTAGAAAGAAAAAAGAATTGCATTCTGCCATACACACCGGCAAATTTGAGACATTCCTTCTTGGACTTTCCCTCAACTAAGGCAACAGCAAAAGCAGAAGTAAAAGTATCACCGGCACCAGTTGTATCAATGACTGTTTTAGCAAGAATGGCAGGCTGCTGAATCGGGTTTTCGCCTTGTACAAAAAGGGCAGATCCGTTGTGGCCAAGTTTCGCAAGAACTTGCTTAGCTCCCTTAAATTTCAGATAAATAACACCAGAACTAGAACAATTGAGACTATTGCAACAAGTTAAATTAACAAATGCATAAAGTAAATAAACTTTTGGAGAAATAAATTAACAGAGCTAGCATACAAGTTAAAGTATATAAGTTGATTTTAATTCATAGGAGATGTTTAATTCAATTTACCTAAAAAGGCTTATTGAAAAGTTTGTCCAAAATGGGAGGCTATATTTGAGAAGTTGTTGTTCGTCATAGACATCCTCCAGGTTTTAAAAAACAGTTGGCAACCACAATTGCAACCCTGTTTCTAAGAAATTTTCCTCAATATTCAGGATCGCAACAAAGGTGCAACTGCGAATACACTCGTGTGCAATTTCCCGCAGTACTAAGCATTGTGAGTTTGAAAAATCCGCAATTCCAATTAAAACCAGAATTGAAAACCTTGGATATCCTTACAAGATGAATACAACATTCAAGTAGCAAATTACAGAAAAACAGTTCACTCTGATCCCTAAAGTCTCAACTTGAACTCACCAATTCATGGCATTTCAAAGCAGCCCGTGCAATTTCTTCAAAACTTTCCGTTGGCATTCCAGTAAGGCGAGCAAGTTCAGTTTCATTAGGACTCAAAATATCAACAAATTCCAATAATTCCGGCGGAAGTGGCCCATCCATTCCTCCTGCGTCCAACACAACCGGCACACCAGCATTCCTTGCAGCCTGCATGCATTTCAACACATAATGCAATCTCCAAAATGCCTCACAAATACGAACCATAAAATCAAGCATATAATAAAGTATTTTCTTCAATCAGAATTAAATATTCATCTAACTAATTCATATGATAAAGTATTTTGTTACAGTATAATCATAGTATATATATATACAGATAGATAGATAGATATAGATATGTAACTGCAGTAAAATCTTTAATCACTCTACTTATATGATCTCAACGTTTTAAGTGTTACAACTAAAAATTACTTCTTTATTTTTCTCTCTATGTATTTATTTTTTAAATTTAAATTATTTTATATAGTTTAAAATTACAGAAACTAAAACGGATTATTTATATATATATATATATATAAACGAATTTAAAGAAGTGTATGAACTAAATACATAAGTATCGTGCGATTATAAAAGGAAATGGGAAATTCGACATTGTAATTAATAAAAGTACTAACAACATTCAAAATAGGACCGGCCCGGCCCAACCTGCGAGACTTGGGCGTTGACAAAATCGGGGATCTCCCTCTGCAACAAAACTATGCCAGCTTGGGCCACGAGGTCCAAATGCTGACGTGGCAGCATTCTGGGCCAACAACTCAAGTTAGCACCCCCAATGTAGATGATGGAGTTCTGGCCGTTGGATTGGAGCATCACAACGGCGTGACCCGTTGGCGCGGACGCAGACACCGTGAGACCGTCGAGGTGAACCCCGCCGCCGCGGAGCGCGTCTATGACGAGTCTCCCGTAGGCGTCGTCCCCGACCTGTCCGACGAAGTAGGTCGGGTAATTGAGCTTGGCGGAGCAGGTGGCCTGGTTGGCGCCCTTCCCGCCGGCGAGCGTCTGGCCGGATCTCGCCGCGAGAGTCTCCCCGTCACGCGGCAGCCGCTCGATCTCCACGTAGATGTCGGCATTAGCGGAGCCCACGACCACCACCGGCGGCAGCTGCGAGGAGTTAGATGAGAAACAGAGGAGTCTGAAATTGTGTTTGTGATTGCGGAAGGAGAGGAATTGGTTTTGGATAACGGTAGTGTGAAACGTGGTTTGCGTGGGGGAGTAGAAACAGTAGTGTGCTGTTGAGAGTGTTGTTGTTAGGCTGCGCATTCTTCTTCTTTGCTTCAATTTCGTTTGTTCCATGGATGATCCATATTTTTTTATGGCTTATTTCTCTTAAACTCATTTTAATTATTATTATCATTATTGTCTTATATGAAAATAAACTTAGTTTAATGGTTTGACTAATTTTTTTCTAACACAATTTTTACTATGGAGAGAGAAATATTTACCTTAATTTCCTCTATATTAACATTTTTTATTCACTCTCACTAAATTCATAATTCTAAGAATTTTTGCATTGATAGTTATAGTTATTTTTAAGTATGATTAGGACAATAAAATATATATTCTTTAACTTCTCTGAAAACCAATAAAGTAATCACTTACTTTTCTAGAATCTAACTTTTTCTTTTTATGTAGATTATATATTTATATAGTCTTTGTTTGTTTGAACAACTTCAAACATGCAAGTACATTAAATACAACTTCCTTCTTTTCCATAACTCAAAAGAAGTTTTAGAAATTTTCCAACCAGTTCATTATTACCTATTGAAACTTTCATATTTTTATAAGTTTTAGTATTTTTGACTGATTATGAGACTTATAATTGGTTGGTCACACTTAAAACTTCTCCTAAGATATTTAATGCATAAATATTTTAAAATATAAATATATATTTCATAATTATGATATAATATTATATATAAAATATATTTATTAATATATATATATAGGAATACAAAATATTACCTGTGAAGAGAAGTTTAATTATTATTTTATTCTTAATACTCAGATATATTGAATTAGAGTTTTAGAGAACTTAACAAAATGAAGTTTAAAACTAATGCAAAGTTAAATCAAATTTTTATAGTCATAAATTATCATTGATATTTAAGATGGTGATATCCTCTTTTGTATATATATTTTCTATGTTTTTTTTTTGTCTAAATTTTACTGTACAATAATTATATTATATATTATTTAAAAACTCAAATAATAAATAATGTCAACATAAAATAATTTTTTTTAATTCATTGCATGCTAATATTTTCATAAATTAACAAATGATTATTATTGAGTATCAATTATTATGCTCTTTCAAGTAAATTTTAAAACTAAAAATACAAACACAAAAACTAAACAATAGATAACAATTTAAAACCATTTCTCATAGGATATATTTGAATTTGATAGGATCATCTCTTTCGGAAAATGAAACATAGTAATAGTGATGAGAAATCTAAATTCTCTCCGGACAGAAAGAGAGTCTTTCTTGCACGGAAAGACTCTTTAGGAACCAGCTGAAAAGGAATCAATCATGCCATGCCCATACACCTTATACTAGATTATCTCAGACGAAGAGTCAAGTGAAAAGGGAACCTGGTAAAATGATTATAATTTTAACCTTTAAAAAAATTATATTACTTATATTTTCCATTTTTAATTTATTTTAAAATATTAAAACTTGTATTTATGACAAATAAATTTAATGTATTGAATAAAAATAAATTATTTTAATGGAATTAGTTTAATAACTTACATATTTTTTTTTTTTTTTTTCAAATTGTAAAAAAAATTAATATTTAATTATAAAATTATTAAAAATCAAACCGATTAAAAAAAAAATAACCGTAAACTAATTTAAAAAATCTAAAATCACCTAAAATTATTTTTTTTTTAAATATTTTAAATATATTTTTTCTTAAATAATATAATTTCATTTAGATTTTAAATTTTAAATATAAAAATAAATAAAAAAAATTCAAACAACTTATTATATTTAAATATGAAATTATATTTTTAAAATTAAATAATAATTAATATATATATCATATTTTTTTCTATTATATTATTTATAATAAAATATAAAATATTTTTTATAATTTTTTTTATTATATTATTTATAATAATATATATAATTTTTTTATTTTTTTAATTAATTTTTTAATTTTTATTTATTTTTCTTTTATTTTTTTATTAAATTTTAAAAATATTTTTATTTATATAAATAAAAAAACATAATTTAATAATAAAGAAAAATATGGTGACACATCTATGTTTATAATATATATATATATATATATTATATTATATTATATTATATGATGATAAAATTATATTATAATTTTTAAAAATAAAATTATATAATTTATTTATAAATATAAGAAAAATTAAAATTATAAATAAATAAAAATATAAATTATAAAATTTCTCAATATTTAACATATTTTTTTATAAAATATATAATAATTTTAAAAAATATATATTTTATAATTTTTTTAAAAAATATTTAAAAGTCTAACAATAATAAAAACCGCAATCCAAATCCAAAACAAACCTAAATATTTTGGTTCTGATTTATATTTCACTCACATAAAAATTTAATGAAAAATCCCTATTTATTCATTATAAATGGTGGTTCTAAATTATTTATATCAGTGTCTTACAAACTCACCATTTTTAACCTTTTCCCTTTCACTCTCTCTGGTTAGGTACTAAGTAGCATTCATTCACACCACAGGCTCCTATAAATAAAGCCCTTCCACGTCTTCCTCTTTCCAGAAATTTCAAATCCTGAAAACAAATCCAACATTGAAGAAGAAACAACAACATGGAAGAGGAAGGCACGGATTCGCCAAAACAAGCGAGGCTCGCCATCATGGAACTCGCCAACATGATAAGTGTTCCGATGGCCCTAAACGCCGTCGTTCGCCTTAACGTTGCCGACGCCATCTGGCAGGCTGGTGCCAACGCTCCCCTCTCCGCCGCCCAGATCCTCCCCCGTCTTCTCCCCGCCGGGGCCGGCGACGCTGAGAATCTCCAGCGCCTTCTTCGCATCCTCACCAGCTACGGCGTCTTCCGCGAGCACCTCGCCGACGGGGAACGCAAGTACTCCCTCACCGACGTCGGCAAAACGCTCGTCACCGACGACCAAGGCCTCTCCTACGGGGCTTACGTGCTCCAACACCACCAGGTCAGATTAGCAATTTTTAATAATAAAATTAAGGAATATTTTTAGGAAAAAATATACTCACCTAAACGTTGTTTAGTCTAATAAATGAGCAATAATGACAAATAAATAATAATAAGACAATTGAAATTAATGTTTAAATTTATAATTTTGACTTTTTTTTATTGAAATTAAATAATGCTATTCTATGTTTTTATATATTAATAACTATAATAAAAATTAAGATTTTATGTAATGTATAATAATAAAATTTTGAAAAAAAAAAAAAAAAATCTTGACATGAGCTGGTAGATAAGGAATGGCTATTGAATGAAGGAGTTTATCTTGGAAAGCATGTCATTACACGTGTACATAATTTTTTTTAAAAGTGTATGAAAATATTAACAGTAGATTAAAATATGATGAAATTATAGATTTGACCTCTAATCTCATGTGAGTGATTGCGATGATGATAGGATGCGTTGGTACGGGCGTGGCCATTGGTCCACGAGGCGGTGGTGGACCCGACGAAGGAGCCCTTCGAGAGGGCGAATGGGGAGGGAGCGTATTCGTATTACCTTAAGCAAGCAGAGATGAACGAGCTAATGGTGAGGGCCATGTCAGGGGTGTCAGTGCCCTTCATGAGGGCCATGTTGGAGGGCTACCATGGCTTCCAAGGTGTGGAGAGGCTCGTCGACGTCGGTGGTAGTGGCGGTGACTGCCTCCGCATGATCTTGCAGAAACATCCCACCATCAAAGAAGGGATCAACTTCGACCTCCCCGAAGTTGTGGCCAAAGCACCACCAACCCCATGTTAGTCCCTATTAGCTTTTTATTTCACTAGATTTTGTTATCTTACTCACATGTGAATTGCATTTTGTTCTTATTCATTATAGGTGTGACCCATGTGGGTGGTGACATGTTCAAATCTATTCCCCAAGGAGATGCTATCTTCATGAAGGTGAGTTGTTACTCCATTTCTAGGCTCAGTTTTGTTATTGTAATATTCCTTTGCCCATTGTCATGGTTATAGTGTTTTAAAGTTTTGCCTTAGAGAAAAGTGAAGTTTTTACTTTTAAGGATCGAATAGTTTATTCAAGTTCCATTCTTAAACCTAATACATAAAAAAAACTATATTACTATATTAAAAATAACTCAAAATGTATTTACTTAGAATAAATTTGTAATCTTTAAATTATCATTTAATCATAAGCATTATATATTTAAAATTTATAAATGATTTAATCGATTAACAGTATTATTAAACAAATTTGAATTTTTTTGGCTGAGAGTGGATCTTTGCAATGGGTGGTGATGTTATCTGATTTGCCTGTTTGAAATAGAAAAAAGATGTTGACTATTCACGGACTAGACAAAACAAATTTTTAGCCACATACTATTCTCTTTCTTAATTAGGAACACCATGAAAAATAAAAATAAAGTATCTTATATAGAAATACTTGGTTTAGAAGTAATTTTCCCTCGTGTTTCTAAATAATCCTTATATAGTCATTATCGTGAAAGTAAACCTCTGAAAAAGACTAATTTTATATTATTTTATAGTTTGTCTTCAGATTATAAAGTTGCCAAGAGAGCTTAGTCATTCATTTCATTGTGGAAAATGATATACGAATAATCATGTTATTTGATAATTAGAGAGAAAAATAGACAAAAAAAAATGTTATATAATAATCGAGTAAGTTTGTTTAAATTAAAATAAAGTAATTTCAGTGAAAAATAATTTGGTGACTTTTTAGAAATTTTAAAAACTAATTATTTTAAAAATAATTAGTGATTACTATATTTAACATATTGATAATTTCATAAGTAATTCTAAAAATAATTCAATGATTATTTTTTTATTTACAATTATAATATTCTTTTTTATGAAAAGGCAGTCTATTTAACAGAAACTATACCAACAGCTTCTGATTCTATATATATATATATATATATATATATATATATTTGGTTCAGTTTCTGATTATTTTGAAAAACTAAAACAAATAATTCAAAACTAAAATAAATAATTATTTTTTAAAGAAAATTATTTAAAAAAAAAAACTGTAACAAATGGACATTTATAATAGAGAAAAAATAGAAAAAAAAAATGATAAATAGTAATGTAGTGTTTATAATAGAGAAATGTGTATACAGTTTGTGTATATATCATTACTACTTTATTATGTGCATAATATTAAGGTTTTGTTAACTTAAAAAAGTACTTCGAGGTCATAAAGTCATAATGAAGATAAAGTCATAATGAAGACGCAATCAATAGTCACCACATACAACTGACAACTTTTACTTCTCATTAAACTGGTTTCCGTTACGTAAATTATTATTGTAATGGCATCTTTTGAATAGTAGGGTATGTGTTGGATTGTATGACCCATTAAGATTTTTGTGAATCTAAGTCTCTAAGACCATT